>OU744795.1:25874973-26228035 GCA_916614155.1 Mesoligia furuncula | reverse complement strand
CAACGATCTGACCAAGATTTTGTCTGGACTTTAAAAGAGACTGTGACCTCTGAGTTTGTTTCGGCCTTTCTTCTCAGAGTAGTCAGATAGGAAACGCCGACCACATCTAGTTTAAAAAATATGATGACGTGTAAAAGTGTTTGTAAAAACCTACTTACAGAAAATAAATAATTTATCATTTATCCGGGCTGCTACTGAAAAAATCCTGATTGATAAAGCGCAATAATACTTTGTCAGGTATTGAACCCGGCTCGGGTTACCATTTAGAAATTTGAAAAGTTCTGACAAAAAGCCTGACATTTCAATTAGTCCAGACATTTTAGTCACAAAATCCAAACATTACCCACTTAGTTACAGTGGTATGGTATGTACACTCGCGAGGGGAGGAAGGCTGCGGGGTGCAGGGATCAAAAAAAAAAAGTGCGTTGAAAAATATAAAACTTATTACCTACCAGATAATAGCGTTATTTTATATAATAACTAGCTGCGTCCCGCGGTTTCACCCGCGTAATTGTTGATCCCGTAGGAATATTGGGATAAAAAGTAGCCTATATGTTAATCCAGGGTGTCAGCTACCTCCATGCAAAATTTTATCAAAATTGGTCCAGCCGTTTGAGCGTGAAGAAGTAACAAACATATAAACACACACACACTCACAAACTTTCGCCTTTATAATATTAGTGTGATATTTTTATTTTGAAGAAAATATTTTATGTTTGAACTAAATGATTACTTGCAGCAATACAAGATTTGTTGTTCGATCTCTTAAGAGTCCTATTACGGATCGTAAACGCAAATCAAATTATTTCGATCGGCGTACACGAGTCGATAATAGTAGCGATCTCCGGGCGATTGCGCGCCAAAAATTCGGCGACAGGTCCTACCTCGTCAAGCGCTTGCGCGGGAATCAGCGGGAATGAGGGGCGCGCCGAATTGACGCAGAATATACATGCTGTTGATTTGCATCCTCGTCAAATTTCAGGAGGTTGTCATAAAAGACATAAATAATCATTTGAAGTACGGTAGGGGGCAATAACTAGTAAGCGCTGCTTTTTTTTTGTTGTAGAAATTTAACAGTATTTCAGAATTAAACCCTTAATTCAATACAAATAAAACAGAATCACCCGACTATGCACACAGCGACAATGCATACAGCTGCCATGTAATTCCCCGAAATGGTAGCTCCGGCCGTCTCGCGCCGCAGTGCAATGACCGGTAGCAATAATTTTACCTAATTTTATTTCGAAAATCACCTACATTATTGTCATAAATTTCGCTTGATAATTAACTCATTTTTGAGCATCATTGGAATACGGAAATCTTACTAATGACAGTAATACTAGTGCGCCAAAGAAAAGTTCACTGACCTGTTATCAGATGATTAATAATATCCTTCAAGCTAAAGTTTTCGTAGTTATTTTGTTTTTATTTGTGGATTAAATTGGTTGATTTGAAACTTTCCTTCCTACTTAACGGGCTTAGGACCGGCAATAATTCTACCTTTGTTGGTGTACCGATTTACTAAGTCTAAAAATGTTTTCTACGTTTGATGGAAATGGAAAGACGTTCTAGTTAAGTGTAAGTACGTGGTATACTTTCGACTCTTAGGTATTATTGGCGTAGGTAGTTAAAAATTTGAAATAACTTATTTACACTAATGAAATTGATTAAGCTAACAACGTATTTACAAAATGTACAAATAAATAAATTACCTACCTATGTTACCGGAGGTAAAGTTGCCACGTACTGGTTTTCCTTCAGCTTAACAACACTAACACATTCGTTTTTAAAGTGTCGAAAACGACAAAATGTAATCCGCACGGCATTATCACCTGGGTGAATGTCTTGTGCCTTGGGGTAGTGGAACGGGTGTTGCAGTTCACGCTTCAGTATGCGCAACACTGGTGTGGTGCATAGCAGCCAGCATAACGCTCTGTGTCGGGGGTTCCCGATCGGGAAACATCCGGATGACTCCACGTAGGCTGTCTCCACTGATGGCATACCCACCTGACCATCTCCACCAGCACGACATTTGAATTGAACACTTTGTACCTACGTCTCAACGATGTACCGAGAAGCGGAATTCGCAAAGCGCACGAACGCTGCGGCGATTTCAATTACACTGTTAGTTCCGGGGCCGCGGGGGCGTGGCTTAGGGTGCGCGGGAGACTAAGTAGCCGCTTTGCCGCCTCGTGATTGGGGGATGGGATTGATTACCTACGAATTTATCGAATCATAGATTCTCATGCGCATTTTAATGTGTGTGTAAATGAAAGCGCGGTTATAGGGCTAGTAACAGACGGGCCGCGTTTAAATACGGCTGGTTCACACTTACGGATTTCCGTAAATAAGAAAAAAAAATAAAACAAATACCTACCCATTTTATTGTTGATTTGGGTCGAGAATCATTAGCATAATTACGTCCTTGAATTTGACTAGGATGCAAATCAACACATTGTATAGCATTTTAACTTTATTTATTGCAATTTTGTTTTATTAAATTGAGAAACGAAAACTAATGAAACGTATTCATTGTAGATTGAAGTTTTATATAATATTAGTTTATTTGATAAAGTGGCGTTAATTTGGAGTGTAATGGACGCTGAATCAAGACATTTATTGCTTAAATTAGGCTTTCTTTACGATTTTATCCATAAAAACTCAAGGAGTTTAAAGGAATTCTAGAACTCCAATAAACAAGTAAAACATTCAAAGTATCTTTTTATAATTTTAGCATTTATAAGAATTGAATGTAACAATGTGAATTTGAGCGTCAAAGTTCCATCGCCAACGGTTTTTCTTGCAAACTGTGTTCGTAAAATATTTATAGTAAATTACACGAAAAGAAAAATGAAAATGTGTAACTGCAACTTACAAGAAAGAGAATAGTACAATCGTTATTCTTAAACAAATAATTAAAATATCTTACAACTGCTGAAAATTACAGCGTCAAAAATCATGAATTTGCGTAAAAAATGTAACAGGACTCTTAAGTTGATTGATAAAGAAGAATGTTTTGTTTTTAGATGAGTGAGAAGTTAATAAATATTAATGACTTATTTGGTATTACACTAATTCCATCTAAAGAAGCCCAAAAAATCCAGACAAATCAAAGAGCCGAACAAAGTCCGTACAAATCCGGACAGATGGTAACCCTAAACCCTCAGTCCTCATGCTCGGCAGTAGCACTTACAACCTCTAGACTAACGAGGCAGTTACACTTAACTAAATTACAGTTATCTTATTAACTAAGTATTTGTAATATAATTTGATAGATTAATTAACCATATCATTCTATTAATTTTGTAGTACTGGGCTGACCTAAAACATAAAAGTAAGACCAGACTAGCCAAATGGAGAATGGATGCTCAAAGCACTGGTGGTGGTCTAGAAGATAAATCAGATATTGACAAGAAAATCTTGGCCATCGTCGGGGTACAAGCTATGTACGGTGATAGTCAGCACAGAGGACCTGTAGTTGTAAGTTATTTACTAAAATTTGAATGCATATTATGTTTTTCCTTTAAGTATTACTTTCTCATACAATGGGTTAGGCCGCGAATTTTGGCACTTTTACTATGACCCAGGCCTCCTTCACTCGGCCGTATCTACAGCGATAAATGCCTACACTTTCGCGTGGCGCCGACGCCACTCCGCCATCGCCAGTCGGTTGTCACCGCTCGCGCGTTGAGCTCGCGTATTTTAAATAAGTATAAGTTTCGAATAGTGAACAACAAGAATGGCTGGTTTAAAGCATTCCTCATTTGACGGATGTGTGTCGAAACAAGGAGACGAGATTTTAATTTTTTTCATTACCTGTGGATGAGGAAAGGTGTTAGGTAAATTCAAATTCATTTAATTTTAAAAACTTTAAAAAAAAACATCGTTTTCTTGCCCATTATGTCGGCAACGAAACCACATCTACACGTTAATTAGGTAACAAGTAGTACCTACAGTCTTACAGAACCCTAGTGTTTGATAAGAAAGTTTTTAAAATAATTGTTACCTACGCGTTTCATACATGTTGGATAATTACGAGTGCAACTTAAAAATGTGATTTTTTGTTTGTTGAGATATTTTAACAATTTTGGTGTCAAATTGAAGGTCTAGGTCTAAAACCATTTTATCCGTTTGAAAATTGAAGTTTAGAAAATAATTAAGAATTAGTATAAAGAAAATGTAAACAACCAGAATTTTTGATGTTTTTGTTCTACGGACTTTTTAATTAATGCAAAATGTGAAAATATTATTATTGTAAGTTAATGAGGAATGTTATACAAAGAGGTAAGTAGGTACTTAAGTAAGTACCCTAAATATTAAAGGTTTGTTTTCATTTGTTAATTACAAATGACTGTCTATCTACTAGTGAATAGTCCCGGGAAATCCCGGAACCGAAAGTACCGGGAAATCCCGGAAATTTGTGTCGATTTTGGAACCGGGATTTTGGAATCCAAATCCCGGTTCTTTCGGTACTTTCGGGAAAAGATACTTCGCGTTTCGAATATTTCTAATTTTATAGCATAAAGCCCGACCGTTTAAAGCGGAATACACTTGCTACCTAGCATGCACAAGAAGCATGTATGCTACAAGAGCATGCTGCACGAGGGTGCGGGAGGGGCTGGTGGCGGCCATCGCGTCTTCGGAATGTTGTGCTTTGCGTTGTGTTTGTGATTTTGGTGGACAGTGCTTCGCAAAAAAGACTCAAACAAGACTGCTTCCTTTGGGCAGAGCCAGCTTACGAAACTAAAGACCGATGATGGCAGGATCGTATCCGCCAAACCTGAGCTGTTGAGAGAGATCGAGAGTTCTATGGACAGTTGTACATGTCAACAAGGAACCCCGTTATGGATCTGGCAAACGACTCAAGAGCTAGATTGACCCGACACTATACCGAAGACATCCCGGATGCCTGTACGAGATTAGGATAGCTCTGAAGCAGCTCAAAAATAACAAGGCGCGCGGGTGATGACGGAATGACGGAATTACGGCCGAGCTCCTGAAGGCCGGCGGAAAACACGTTCTTAAGGCCCTTCAGAAGCTGTTTGATTCCGTCATCATACTCGAGGGCAAAACACCGCAAGCATGGAACAGAGGTGTGGTGATACTTTTCTTTAAGAAGGGCGACAATGCCCTTCTTAAGAATTATAGGCCCATGTCACTTCTGAGCCATGTCTACAAGCTGTTTTCGAGAGTCATCACGAACAGTCTCGCGCGCAGGTTTGACGCCTCCCGAACAAGCCGGATTCCGTAAAGGCTTTAGCACCGTAGACCACATACATACGCTGCGACAGGTTATACAGAAGACCGAAGAATATTACCTGCCTCTTTGCTTAGCGTTTGTGGACTACGAGAAAGCCTTTGATTCGATTGAGACATGGGCTGTGCTGCAGTCTCTTCAACGGTGCCAAATCGACTATCGGTACATCGAGGTGCTGAAGTGTCGGTACGAAAACGCTACTATGTCAGTCCGACTCCAGGATCAGACCTCGAAACCTATCCTTTTGCAGCGAGGTGTGAGACAGTGCTGAGACTATGGAGGACCTCAGTACAATGCTCGATGACCTCAGTAGAGCCTCCGAAAGAGTGGGTCTTAAAATGAACATGGACATAACGAAGGTCATGTCAAATGCCCATGTAACACCCACTCTCATAAAGATCGGAGACACTACACTCGAAGTCGTGGACGAGTATGTTTACCTAGGACAAACTGTCCAGTTAGGTAGGTCTAACTTCGAAAAAGAGGTCAATCGTCGAATCCGACTCGGCTGGGCAGCGTTCGGGAAGCTACGCAATATCTTCTCGTCCCACATACCTCAGTGTCTCAAGACAAAAGTCTTTGACCAGTGCGTGTTGCCAGTGATGACTTATGGCACTGAAACGTGGTCACTCACAATGGGCCTTATAAGAAGGCTGAAAGTCACCCAAAGGGCAATGGAGAGAGCTATGGAGTTTCCCTGCGTGATCGAATCAGGAATGAGGAGATCCGCAGGAGGACCAAGGTAACCGACATAGCCCGAAGAATTGCCAAACTTGAGTAGCAGTGAGCAGGGCACATTGCTCGCAGAACAGATGGCCGATGGGGCCGAAATGTTCTGGAGTGGCGACCGCGTACCGGAAGACGTAGCATTGGAAGGCCTCCCACAAGGTGTTCCGACGACCTTGTGAAGGCCGCGGGAACCCGATGGATGCGAGAAGCACAGAACCGGTCGAAGTGGAGGTGCTTGGGGGAGGCCTGTCTAGCAGTGGACATCTTTCGGCTGAAATGATGATGATGAATTATGTTAATAAATAACAATTTAAAAAATGTCGGTTAAGATTATCTAATCAATAATATTGAGACTGATTAATGCTACGCTTTAATTTAATTTGGTTATGCAGAATTGCAATAGGAGTCATGTTGATTTAAATCATTTGTTTGGAGAAGATGTTTAATAATTTTTTTTGATAAATATTATCTAGGATAAGGTACAAATGTTAATAAAGATGTTGCTGGTAGAATATGCGTAGTTACCAATAAAACAAGAAATAAAACGTTTTATTTGATTTGATTTAAATGTTTTTATTTTACCCTGTCATTTCGTCTTTCTTTTACTTTCTCCGTTTCAACTCTTCATCTTTTAAAGGCTTACTTAAAGTATCGAAAGTACCGGGAATCCCGGTTCTTTCGCAAGAAGGTCCCGAAAATCCCGGTTCTTTAAAACAGAACCGGTTCTGCATTCCCTACTATCTACCTAATTGACCGTGTAATCATACGCATCAAACTTAGGATAGATTATGTGGTCATGTAGGTACCTACCTAGATAGACGATGAATATTATAGTAGCAGGTGGCATGCCGACAACCCTAGCGCCACACAGCGACAGCGTTACGCGTTAGAAGAGAGCGACAACGTTTAGGTTAGGTTAGGGCTCTCACGCCCTACCGCCGGCCTCAGCACCATCGAAGCGGTCCGGCCAGTACTCGAGCCCTGGCTCGGGAGGAGGCACGGCTCCCTGTCGTTTCGGGTGACGCAGGTGCTCTCGGGGCATGGTTGCTTCGGGAAGTACCTGTGTCGCATATACAGGGAGCCGGACGCCCGGTGTCACCACTGCGTCGACTGCCGGGAGGACACGGCGTGGCATACGCTGGCAGAGTGTGCCGCTTGGGAGGAGCCGCGCCGTGCCCTCATCTCAGAAGTAGGCAGTGACCTGTCGCTGTCGGCCGTGGTCGAGTCGGTGGTCGGCAGCGAAGCGTCCTGGGACGCGGTGGTTTCCTTCTGCGAAACGGTCATCTCGCAGAAGGAGGCTGCGGAAAGGGAGAGGGAGATCTCGTCCACTCACCCTGCCCGCAGCAGGCGCACCGGGCGTCAGCGGAGGGCAGACAACGCCCTCTTCCAGCCCCCCTAAATGGGTCCAGGGGCGACGGACTCGGGGACGTCCGCCGCCCCCCACACATCAGGACCCGAGGTGGCGGCGCGAGTCACGGGGGGAGTCAAACACCTCACTCCCCCCCCCCTGACCCGACGAGGCCCGCCGTGGCGGGCCGGCACCAGCCGGGGGTTGCGGAAGGATCGTACGTTCCCGCGACCCCTGGCGTAGGTGTGAGATGGAACACCGAGGTGGTTTTTAGTCAGTAAGAGTCTGACAGACCCCGTCGCCCGCCCCAGGGCGGCGGACATAGGAAAAAAAAAAAAAAAAAAGGTTAGGTTAGTACCTAATACCTATCGCGTTAGGCACTGAGCGCTTATGCGAGCTGAATTGCACTTTGTTGCTTATTAGCAAGTCGCTATTTCTATTAATTGTTGCGCGAAGTGCCTGTTCTGTACTTGTACTATTTATTCATGACCTCTCAAATTAAATAGTTTTTTCGTAGAATGTTTAGACCAAAGCTTTTCTAGCCGTTTTCTAATACTAAATAGCTTATTATCCAGCTCGGCCAAAAGGCAGAGTTCCGGGCAAAATTTGGTTTAATAATAATAATAAACCATTTATTATCAGGTAACAAAGACCCATAGATATGTACATACCTTAACCCAAGTATACAATAATATAGTAACAATTTTGTTAGTAAATAAAACTTAATAACTATGTTAGTATCACTTAGTTGTACTAAGTCTTTGTGCGTTCTGGTGGCACTTGTCCGCGAAAGCGGCGGAATACCACATCCTGCGACCAAAAGCTTTCTTCCATCACCAGGTGCAGGTAGCATGTTGGTATGCGCACCACGAACGCCTTGAAGTTGACGCTGCGGTGCGACTCCAGTAACTGCACCCTCGCTGGTGCCTCGGTCGGTTTAATTTCTCCATAATATTTTTTGAACCCTGTGCTCTTTGTGCAATATTAAAACTCAAAACTCAAAGCATTTATTTCAATTAAACCTTGTACAGGCACTTTTGAATTGTCAAAATTAAATAGTCTGTCAGTTAGTCAGAAAGTTGAAGCTAGTTGCCCATTCCAAAACGTAGATCTCTATGGAGAAGAACGGGCAAGAAACTCCATGGACACTCTTTTAAATCAAGTTATTACAAAATCCTGGGTACATTATTCTTGTTGCTTCTATATGTGAGAACAATGTAAAAAAAAGACAAATGAAGAAATAATTCGAAATATAAGATTAAAAATAAGCCTTGGCAGTTAAGAGATGACCAGTCTCAACCAACGGCACCCGTTCACGAACATGACGCGTGGATCAGCACCATCCAGCTCAACCATTTTGTAGGGAACCGAATAATTCAACACACGCGCCACCATCGGTGAGACATTTAAGTGAGCATGACACGTTCTCAACTGCCATGCTCTTTCAAGTCAACATCAAAAAAAAAAATTAAAAATAATCTTAATAAACGGAAACATGGTTCTTACATTTACAAATAAAAAAAAAATGCTTCTAAATTATACAAAACTAGAGTTTGCAATTTATTTAAGATGTTAATATAATTTACTACCAAACAGGAAGAGGTATTTAATATTGCAGTATTCAATTAAAACTGGATTGAATAAAATAAAAAAGTTATGTTCGTAATGTCAGAAATATTGAAAAAGAAAAAGGGAAGCACCTCTTCCAAATATTGAAATTTTAACTAGTGAGCCCAAGTGCTTGTGGAGCAGGACCAGCATTAAGCCAAGCATTTTTATCTACGATATAATCATCCAACTTGTAATATGCTTGTCTACATAGTGTGCGTTTAATGCATGTTTTAAATTTCTTCTCATTTAATTGAAGAATATCGAGTGGTATTTTATTATAACATTATACACAGTAACCCATAAAAGAAGTTTTTACTTTAGACAATCTGAAACGCGGTTGATCTAATTTGTCCCTATTTCTAGTGTTAAAATTATGCCTGTAACTTATCTTACTAAAAAGATGTAGATTTTTTCGAATGTACATAATGTTTTCATATATATATTGATCAGGAACCGTCATGATGTTAATTTCTTTAAACAGTTCTCGTAGAGAATCGCGTCTGCTGAGCTTATAGATGGCTCTGACAGCCCTCTTTTGCAGAATGAAGATAGAATCAATATCTGCAGCCCGTCCCCACGACAAAATACCGTAAGACATGATGCTATGAAAGTAACTAAAATAAACCAGTCTCGCGGTATCCACGTCTGTTAATTGGCGAATTTTCCAAACAGCGTAAGCGGCCGAACTTAGCCGCCCTGCAAGTGATGTTAAGTGCGGACCCCACTGTAGCTTTGAGTCAAGCGCGATCCCCAGGAAAACCGTATTTCCGACGAATTCAAGTGTCTCCCTATTCAAAACAACATGACATTCATTACTTCTAACATTCGGTAAAGCGAATCTAATGCATTTAGTTTTTTTCTCATTTAATACCAAATTATTCACAGTAAACCAATTATGGACCACAAGCATAGCGTTATTTACGTCGTCAAGCTCCTGTGCACGTCTGCTTACTTTAAAAATCAGTGATGTGTTATCAGCAAATAACACCATTTTGTGGCTGGTTATTCAGTAAATGAGGTAAATCATTTATATATACTAAAAATAGGAATGGCCCCAATATTGAGCCCTGCGGTACTCCCATTTTGACTTTTAAGCCCGATGAATTCACACCGTTAATTTGAACTTGCTGAAATCTATCATTTAAATATGACTCTATTAAGCTAAGAGCAAGTTTACCTAATCCGTAATGCTCAAGTTTCAAGAGCAGTGTTTCGTAATTCACGCAATCAAATGCCTTGGATAGGTCACAAAAAATGCCTATAGCATCTTGTGCCTCTTCCTTTGCGTTATAGATGTGTTTTAATAAGGTGACACCGGCGTCGGTTGTACAACGTCCTTTGGTGAAACCATACTGTTGATCGTGTAAGATGTTATTACGATTAAAATGATTGAGCATTTGATTTAACATTACTTTTTCATACACCTTGCTAAAAAACCGGCAAAACCGGTACGGGTCTATAATTATTAGTGTCTTTGCTGTCCCTAGATTTGAAAAGTGGAATAACTTTACTGAACTTCATTAAATCCGGGAAAACCCCTTGATCTACACACAAATTAAATATTAAAGCTAAATAGGGTGCAATTGTCTCAATAAAGGATTGACAAACTTTAGTGGACATGCCCCACAGATCTTCGGTAATTTTGATCTTAAGTTGCTTAATTGCCTTTATAACGACTTTGGGGTGTATATGTTTAAATTTAAATTCCACAGGACAGGCTGAGACATTCGCTCTTAATAATTCAGTAGCTAGTGCGGAGGAGGAATTTAAAGTTTCTGTAGTTTTAATTGGGATATTGGTAAAGAAAGTTGTACATTCCTGAGCAACATCGATGTTATCGCTAATGAGTCCGCGGGAAGTGTCCAGTGTGTAATCAGTATTATGTTTTTTGTTCCTGTTCGTTTCATTGTTTATAATTTTCCAAACTGTCTTTATTTTATTGTCTGCGGATTTAACCTTGTTACTAATGAAAGAGGCTTTAGCTGCTTTGCAGATATTTTTAAAAATTTTAGAATAAGTAGCAACATACTTATTAAAAGTATCCGTGTTTATATACGGGTACGGCTTAAGGCCATACAGTTCAAATAATCTTTCCCTACTTTTCCTGATTCCTTTAGTTGCCCAGTCACTGAATAAAAACTTAGGGCAAATAGTTTTAAATTTCTTCTTAAAGGAATTATTGAACTCTGTTTGCACTAATGTAAAGAATTCTTTATACAAAATATTACCATTCGCTATACTTAGGCCCTGAGCATTTAACTTGCTAATTAAAGTGTTATTAAACTTATTCAAATTACCCGATGTTATTGCTCTAGTTTGAATCTGCACTTTTTGTATCGGTGTGTTGGACTCAAAAGACACGGTTTGACCACTGTGATCCGAAGGGAGATAATTTACAATGGCTTTATCTAAATATTCACAGCAACAAAAAACATTATCAATACATGTAGCAGTAGCCGTAGTTATTCGCGTTGGTTCCAAAAACACATTTGACAGATTGAATGATTTGAAGAGGCTTAACAATCTACTGCTATTTGAATTATTTTCCAAAATATTAACATTAAAGTCACCACAAATAATTACTGATTTATTACCAGTTGCAAGTTTTCCTAAGACATCTTCCATTACTGACTCCAATATAGAGTAGTTTTGATAGTTTGGAGGTCTGTAAACGCACACTATAAAATGCTTATCTAGCTCAACACAGGACAGTTCGATGCTATGTTCCACCGATAGTTCCACTATGTCTTTACGAGTCTTGTATTTTATACACAATTTTTAATTAATATTAATGATCCACCACGCAGCATGGATTTTCGGTTAAAGCAACTGCCTACACTATAGTTCTCATAATTAATCATTATTTCATAATCTTTCAACCAATGTTCAGTAATACAAATAATATCAAACATTGTTTTTTCTAAAAACAATTCAATTTCTAATATTTTGGAAGAAAAACCTTGAATGTTTTGATGAAACAATTTCAAGGAATTCTGCTTAGCCCCTTTTTTTACAATTTACTAATTGAGTGCTAGAAGATACCTTGTTGTAGGTGAGATTAATAATATTATTATTGGTACCTTCTGTTGTCTTACTGACTAGTTTAAATTATTGTGGCTGACCACCTTATTATTAGTATTATTACTAATTTTTGTGGTGCTGATTACATCCGACTTCGACATACTACTTATGTCTGAGTTAATAATAAAAGCTAATAGCCATGCTATTTGACGTCTAAAACTAATAGGCAGATACGCTGTACCCCTAGTCGATTTTAAATACTCAACAAAAGTGTTGGTGTCAAAAAATATAAGTTTGTCACTATAGTGATTAACTAATAAATGCATACTTATGATTATTTAGCATATGTATATAATATCTGTCTGTGTGGTGCCGGACTTAAAGAATTGCACCACCCCTTACTTCCCGTGGGTGTCGTAAAAGGCGACTAAGGGTCTTACCGGAGAATGGGCAGCAGCGTTCTCTATTTATTCCACCATCATACCATACTGCGATCGCCAACCCGCCTGCCAAGCGTGGCGATTATGGCAAACCCCCCCAAAATTGGGGGAGGCCTATGTCCAGCAGTGGACGTCTATCGGCTGAAACGACGACGACTTTTTTTGTTGTTCTGTGATAGAATTTGTATCACTTATTAAGGCAACTAAACCATTCATTTTCATGTAACATTAGTATTTTTAGAAGTCCGGATTAATTAATTATATCAATTACAAGATTTAAGTAATTAAACGTAATATAATCTTAAACTAAACGCAACTAAACGTAGTTATGTTTTTAGAAGTTGCCATTTGTAAAATATGACGAGGCTCAAAATGATAAATAATTATTTAAAAATAGAAATAACAGTAAATATAATTACCCAATTACACATTATACCTTACAATGAATAATTATTGCATACAATCTTAATAATTAACTATTTAATTATAGGAATTTAAAAAAAAACATTGATCGCCATCAATGTTTTTTTTGTATTGGCAATTATTTTATTGACAGGTTAGTTGAGGTTAGGAAAATCTTTCCGAGTCTCTGTTCATTTGCTGTTGTTTTGGGTTGTGGTTTGTAACTGTATCTGAGCAATTAAGCAAATTATCTGGCCATTTTTACGTTGAGTTGAGCTAGTGCTCCTCCGTACTCTATCTGTTGATAGTACTTTCGCGAAAGGACGCTTTATTAATTGTGCTGTGTGTGTACGTGCTTTAATTAAAATGACGAGTTTGCAATGCATCAATTGCAACGTTCGCTTGTCCCGAATAAGAAGGCACGCTTTATCCGACGAGAGTGAAAATATCGTCAATACTATTCAGCTGTGGACATATCCTAGAGATGTAAGTAGTTTCTAAATAACATTTTGCATAGGTACGAGTGTGCCAGTTACGAAGTGATAACTTTTACCTGTTAAAAAGTAGTCCTTACCATTTAAACTGCACGATATCATACAAAAATAATGTGTGTACTAAAACTAATCTAAACATAATTTGAAAAAATAAGAAACAGTGGTTGTATAAATATTTACAATTTGTCCTAACACTGTTATAATAGTTATTACTCTGTTAGTATGACTGTCATAGTGTCATAGTCATTTAAAGCAATGTCGAGCCGTACTCAAAGTCACTTAATTATTTCCAGATAACACCTGCTGACCATGTTTGCCATGCATGCTGGCAGCTAGCTACTAATCCACGTTCTTCTGATAATATGCCGAGGAGACGCATAGGCCATCAAAGTGTTTGTGTTGTATGCGGACGATCCATACTAAGAATCAGTCGACGCAGGATTTTGATTGAAGGTGCAAATGAAGAAGAACAAAGAATTGCTAACACAGTTGCTACTTGGATCCAACCACGAGAGGTATAACAACATGTACCTATTATAACTTTTATAAATTAGGTATCTTGATTTGATGTAAGTGTTAAATTATTTCCCACTAATACTATGCATTTTTAAATGCAAGCTTTTCTTTATTTATATTTATTTTAGCTTAGTTCTGAAGATGAAGCTTGTGTGCCGTGTTGGCTAAGAGCTAGGAGAACTAGGGTTGTTTCACCAAATGAAGATATTCAACCCATTGTACCTGATCATCTGGAGAGTGATAATTCTGATTTGATGTGTGCTGTATGTGGTCAGAGTCTATCCACCCCAACATCAGATCAAGAGTGGAATCCCGACAACACTGCTCGTTTGTTGAAGCACCAGCAGGTATATAAGAAATAATATATTTATAGTAATTAGCTTTAAGTAAAAACGTATCATGCAAAGGGCAATTACTATTTTATGTTGCTAAATCTGGGACAGTCATGATGTTGGCTCTACTAACAACTAAAGGATACTGGTTTTTCCATTGTCACATAGCCCTTCTCTTTCATATTAACACAACATAGATATTTTTGGTAAAGGTTTTCTGTAAGGTGAAAACCAATCATTGTATGTCAAGAACTATTCTGTAGCTTGGTCATGTTGGGCGCAATATACAGGGTGTCCCAGAACTCAACGTCAAGCCGAAACGGGGCGACAGAATTGATCGTAAACATCATGAGAAAAATCAGAAAAAAAATCTATCCCATCCAGTTTGAAAATTATGGGCATTTAAGAAAAACCTAAAAATTTGGTCGAACTGTAACCATTTTTCGGTTATTGTGGTTAATTTATTATTTTTGTTTATTTAAACCTTGGAAACGTAACCCTAAATAACATTTCTAAGAAGCACAGTCAAAAATAATGACACAATTGCCCCAAGTTTCCTATAATTAAGACTTTGTTAAACTATAAATTTAAAATTTGCAAAATTTGTCGACTTTGAAAGGCCCTCCTTTAAAAAAAATGTACTAGAGTGCCTTGGCAAGTGGTATTAAAAGTTGGCGCATTTAATGAGGATTGTAAAATGGTGCAATACTTGTTAGTTTCATACGAAAAAAACGAGTAAAAAAATAAAACCCTCAAGTAACCCGATTTTTGCTAACCCATTTTACTCAGTTAAAATGTTTTTTATTTGCATAAGCTCTTGGTAGGTTCTTAATTTTACGGCAAAATGATGAGAGAGATGGATAGTGGACATGTTTGCCATGAGCGAGCGAGACTGATAGCGACGCCACGCAGTGAGACGAAGATGCATCGTTTAAACGAGTGCGAATGAAACAGATACAGACGCCATACCAAGCAAATGGCAACGCTACCAGTCTGACACCAGTTAGTACGTATTCGCACCTTTCCGTATTCGCTTGTGTTGATTTAGTACTGACAACTTTGGCTTCTCTTTTTGGACTTGGATTTTTGTGAATTGAACTTGTTGATTACATACCGGCAACTTTAGCTTCTCTCTTTTGGAATTGGATCCTTGTTATCTACCATGCATACGCGCTACACTTCACAATAATATGCGAACATGCACCTCATTTATGGAGAATGCAGATGCAACGCAAGTGCCGCCGTTAGACTTTATCGTGAAGGATATCCAAATTTAGAGCGCTATCCGGATCACCGCGTGTTTGTTAGTGTGCACCGTTCACTCACGGAGAGCGGCCATTTCCCGAATCAAATACGGGCTGGAGGTAGACCTCGCTTTCCTTACGAGGAAGAAGTATTGCAAGAGGTCGCAGATGACCCAAGTATTTCGGGAGTTAGTAAGAACGGGAATACCCAAAAGCACAGCACATCGCATTTTACAAAGAGTCGAAATGCATCCGTTTCACGTACAACGAGTTCAAAGTCTTCTCCCTCGAGATTGTCCTGAAAGGATTTCATTTTGCAGAACAATCTACAGAGGCATAATGAAAATCTCCAATTCATCCAAAAAATTCTCTGGTCAGATGAATCTACATTTAAAAAAGATGGTTACATAAACTCACACAATTTTCACGAGTGGCATGTGGAGAATCCACATTTAATGCGAGAAGACACATCCCAGTACCGCTTTAAAGTAAACCTGTGGACCGGAATTTTAAACGGCAAAATTGTTGGGCCTTTTGAGCTGCCTGAGAACTTGAATGGCACGAATTACCTTCATTTTTTTAAGAGAAAATTTACCAACTTTGTTAGAGGACGTACCACTAACAGATCTTCGCCACATGTGGTATCAACAAGATGGCTGCCCAGCGCATTACGCAGTGCAAGTAAGAGATTTCCTTGACCAGGAATATCCGGGAAGGTGGATTGGACGTTCAGGCACTATCTCGTGGCCAGCCCGTTCCCCAGATTTAAATCCCCTGGATTTTTTTTATTGGGGCGTTCTCAAAGAAAAAGTTTATCCAAAGCCTATTGAGAGCGTAACCGAGCTGCGCGAACGAATTTCTCAAGCTGCTGAGGACATCAACTCTCGAGGATATTCCCGGCTAATAAGTAGATCTTTTTTAAGAAGATGTAGGGCGTGTATTGAGGCTGATGGTAAACAATTTGAACATTTGTTCTAATAAAAAATGTTATTTCCCTATCTGACTTTTATTCCAATAAACCTCAACTAATCTAGGTCAAAATTTTTCATTATTTTATTAATTTTACTTACTTATGTTGACTTTGGTAAAAGTGGCGTCACTATCTGTCTCGCTCACTCATGGCAAACATGTCCACTATCCATCTCTGTCATCATTTTGCCGTAAAATCAAGAACCTACCAAGAGCTTGTGCGAATAAAAAAACATTTTAACTGAGTAAAATGGGTTAGCAAAAATCGGGTTACTTGAGGTTTTTATTTTTTTACTCGTTTTTTTCGTATAAAACTAACAAGTATTGCACCATTTTACAATCCTCATTAAATGCGCCAACTTTTAATGGCACTTGCCAAGGCACTCTAGAACATTTTTTTTTAAGGAGGGCCTTTCAAAGTCGACAAATTTTGAAGATTTTAAATTCATAGTTTAACAAAGTCTTAATTCTAGGAAACTTGGGGCAATTGTGTCATTATTTTTGACTGTGATTCTTAGAAATGTTATTTAGGGTTACGTTTCCAAGATTTAAATAAACAAAAGTAATAAAAATTAACCACAATAACCGAAAAATGGTTACAGTTTGACAAAATTTTTAGGTTTTTCTTAAATGCCCATAATTTTCAAACTGGATGGGATAGATTTTTTTTCTGATTTTTCTCATGATGTTTACGATCAATCCTGTCGCCCCATTTCGGCTTGACGTTGAGTTCTGGGACACCCTGTATATTTCTATCAAACTTAGTGTTTAGTTTGCATTTCATCAATGTTATTTATTTACAGATGTCATCCATGAATGAAGTTTGTGGAGTTTGCTGGGGCCAAGCTCGAGATTTGAGCTTCTATGTTCCAGAAGGACCACAAAAAACCCAAAAAATCCAGACAAATCAAAGAGCCGAACAAAGTCCGTACAAATCCGGACAGATGGTAACCCTAAACCCTCAGTCCTCGTGCTCGGCAGTAGCACTTACAACCTCTAGACTAACGAGGCAGTTACACTTAACTAAATTACAGTTATCTTATTAACTAAGTATTTGTAATATAATTTGATAGATTAATTAACCATATGTAACGAGTCTTTTAAGCCTGTTACATGATATCGCGTTCTTTGCTTTAATTTGTAGGCAACAGGGTGGTGTTGCCATGTAAAAATTCATTTTTTTGAATCGGAATCGTGTAGTGGTCACACTGATTTTTTCTTTTGATGCTGTCAGTTGATTTTGACAGGTCACTTTCCGACCCAAGCTTTGCATAGAATGGAGTAATTTGAGAGCTCCGAATTAAATCGTGATTTATTTACGGCTTGGACGGCATCAAGTCCTAACTATGTGGTAGCTGATTTGCCCTTGTCGGCATCATAATGGGATTGCCCATATTTTTTAAAAGGTTGGTAAAATTCTTCGTGGTTTCATACCTATTCACGTGTCGCGTGGCTATTTGGATGGCAGACGTTAATAGTTTCCGATATTTGTTTCAGGATCTTTTAAACCTTATATATTTTGGATTAATTCATCTACTGATGTTAAAGCTTTTTTTTGGAAAAGAAACGGTGAGTTAATTTGCATTTGGTCGTTGCCATTTCGATCGCCATTTTTATCAACGCTGGACATCAGCTAACAATTATTCATGTTTGATTTCAGCCGTGAGGCGTTTCTTCAGTTTCTTATTTCTTCAGTTTCTTTCTTTCAAGACTTAAATTTTTAACGCTAGCCCCTACCGACATATTTCATGGACCGCCTGACGTCCCCGCGAAGATCAAAATCACCATGGTTTGCCCATTCGGTGGTTAGTTTATTCGACGGAATGTGGTATGGTTTATAATACTTAAATTGACAAAAGTGCAATAATGACAGGACAGGAATTAATTTCTATTCCATCTTAGTTTTACACCAACTGTTAATATTAGAAAGGAATTTTCTTGTATATTGAGACCAGCAGCCTTCGGGTAATAAAATCGTTCAATAACTTTTGTGTCGATTTTTATTGATACTCCCCGCTTGAAGATTAAAAGTTAGTCTATCCTTGGCATAGTTTGGTGTGTGCTCCTGGCGCCCGAATTTTCACTTCTACTTATTGTTTATTTATTGGGAGTGCACACACACATTTAATAACCCCATTTCATAACACACATTTTTAATAACATCCACTCTTTAAAATATATTTTTTTTATTATTACACATATCATTCTATTAATTTCTTAGTACTGGGCTGACCTAAAACATAAAAGTAAGACCAGACTAGCCAAATGGAGAATGGATGCTCAAAGCACTGGTGGTGGTCTAGAAGATAAATCAGATATTGACAAGAAAATCTTGGCCATCGTCGGGGTACAAGCTATACGGTGATAGTCAGCACAGAGGACCTGTAGTTGTAAGTTATTTAGTAAAATTTGAATGCATATTATGTTTTTCCTTTATTACTTTCTCATACAATGGGTTAGGCCGCGAATTTTGGCATTTTTACTATGACCAGGCCTCATTCACTCGGCCGTATCTACAGCGAAAAATGCCTACACTTTCGCGTGGCGCCGACGCCACTCCGC
Source organism: Mesoligia furuncula (assembly GCA_916614155.1). NCBI lineage: Eukaryota > Metazoa > Arthropoda > Insecta > Lepidoptera > Noctuidae > Mesoligia > Mesoligia furuncula. The sequence goes on along the minus strand of OU744795.1, from coordinate 26,209,110 downwards.
CAGTCGGTTGTCACCGCTCGCGCGCTGAGCTCGCGTATTTTATATAAGTTTCGAATAGTGAACAACAAGAATGGCTGGTTTAAAGCATTCCTCATTTGACGGATGTGTGTCGAAACAAGGAGACGAGATTTTAATTTTTTTCATTACCTGTAGATGAGGAAAGGTGTTAGGTAAATTCAAATTCATTTAATTTTAAAAACTTTAAAAAAAACTTCGTTTTCTTGCCCATTATGTCGGCAACGAAACCACATCTACACGTTAATTAGGTAACAAGTAGTACTGCAGTCTTACAGAACCCTAGTTTTAACGTTTAATGTTTGATAAGATAGTTTTTAAAATAATTGTTACCTACGCGTTTCATACATGTTGGATAATTACGAGTGCAACTTAAAAATGTGATTTTTTGTTTGTTGAGATATTTTAACGATTTTGGTGTCAAATTGAAGGTCTAGGTCTAAAACCATTTTATCCGTTTGAATCATGTAAATCGGTCCACGCGTTTAGAAAATAATTAAGAATTAGTATAAAGAAAATGTAAACAACCAGAATTTTTGATGTTTTTTCTACAGACTTTTTAATTATTTAATGCAAAATGTGAAAATATTATTATTGTAAGTTAATGAGGAATGTTAAACAAAGAGGTAAGTAAGTACTTACTTAAGTAAGTACCCTAAATATTAAAGGTTTGTTTTCATTTGTTAATTACAAATGACTGTCTATCTACCTAATTGACCGTGTAATCATACGCATCAAACTTAGGATAGATTATGTGGTCATGTAAGTAGGTACCTACCTAGATAGACGATGAATATTATGGTAGCAGGTGGCGTGCCGACAACCCTAGCGCCACACAGCGACAGAGTTACGCGTTAGAAGAGAGCGACAACGTTTAGGTTAGGTTTGGTTAGTAATACCTATCGCGTTAGGCACTGAGCGCTTATGCGAGCTGAATTGCACTTTGTTGCTTATTAGCAAGTCGCTATTTCTATTAATAGTTGCGCGAAGTGCCTGTTCTGTACTTGTACTATTTATTCTGTGCTATAACCTCTCAAATTAAATAGTTTTTTCGTAGAATGTTTAGACCAAAGCTTTTCTAGCCATTTTCTAATACTAAATAGCTTATTATCCAGATCGGCCAAAAGGCAGAGTTCCGGGCAAAATTTGGTTTAATAATAATAATAAACCATTTATTATCAGGTAACAAAGACCCATAGATATGTACATACCTTAACTCAAGTATACAATAATATAGTAACAATTTTGTTAGTAAATAAAACTTAATAACTATGTTAGTATCACTTAGTTGTACTAAGTCTTTGTGCGTTCTGGTGGCACTTGTCCGCGAAAGCGGCGGAATACCACATCCTGCGACCAAAAGCTTTCTTCCATCACCAGGTGCAGGTAGCATGTTGGTATGCGCACCACGAACGCCTTGAAGTTGACGTTGCGGTGCGACTCCAGTAACTGCACCCTCGCTGGTGCCTCGGTCGGTTTAATTTCTCCATAATATTTTTTGAACCCTGTGCTCTTTGTGCAATATTAAAAAATATACATGTTAGTTTAGGACAAATTGTTAGTTTCTAAGGCATAAGCATATATAGAGGTTTATTGGTAAAACATTAACAATCTCTTAAGAGGACATTGTACTCATCATTATGAACAACTTTTACTATGGGACCAAACTTAGGGACAAAATTTATGTTCGTTTAACTCGCCAAAATGTAGGGAAGAGCTGATTTTTTTTCTCCCGATATCAAGTTTGGTCCCATAGTAAAAGTTGTTCATAATGATGAGTACAATGACCTCTTAAGAGGTTGTTAATGTTTTACCAATAATCCTGTATAGGTAGTAATAATTTAAATAAACAAAGACTAGTTAAATAATGCTATTTTACTCATTTTATAATTTCATACTTTTGCGCCACCATTGTTGCGTAACCAATTTTCGTACATAGTTTGAAGTCACTTTCTGCAGCTTTGTATTCTTTTGAATGGCAAAATCACAAAATACAGATAGTACAGAAGTCAATCACATGTATGTACTTCACTTTTCATACCTACGCTCGGCGGACGCGCTAGGGTCGTCAACTTTGACTTATGCACAAAAAACTATCGTGGTAGTGGCACTCGTATCTAGGTGTTTGATTTATTGTTGAGCTTATTCTTCAATATTAAAACAAAACAATAAACGTAGTATTACAATACAAAAAGTTTACAGAACAAAAACATATTTTTACATTTGTCAATTTTCATTATCGAAAATCCCTAATATCTTCAAAACGGATTACCCTATTTACACAATTTATTTTGCCCTATCCGTTTTAGACCCAAACCTAACAAACGACACTAAAAACAACACTACACAAACAAAAAATCATGTTTTCAAGTTACGTAATAGTTGGTGGCGTGAATTTACTTTACAAAATAGTTATTTCGTTTATACTGATTCAAAATAGGAAACTATTATACACCACTATTTTTTAATTAGTACAAAAAAAACGGCTCTATCCGTACCCGTTACTAATCATATTTGTGAAGTCAAAAGTAAAAAAAAAAGTTATTTAAAAAAATAAAAAACCCGACTGCGGTAAAAAACTGAAAAGCTAAAAACAAGCCCATTTTAAATTAAATAAAAGTTGGAAGCAGGCGGGACCCATTTGAATTTGAAAATATAATAAAAATGATATGGGTCCCGCCTGCTTCCAAGTTTTATTTAATTTAAAATGGGCTTGTTTTTAGCTTTTCAGTTTTTTACCGCAGTCGGGTTTTTTTTTTTTTAAATAACTTTTTTTTATTTCCAGCGTTTTAGTTTACAAAATAAATGTGAAAGATTTCGCAGACGATTTAGTTCTTGGTACGTGTTTTTTACGATTTGTCACTTCGAATTACTTTTCACCATATAAGTTGTATATATTTTTGTAATCACCTTTTAAAACCCTTTATTTTGATACCCCACTCGATGGGTTTTGAGAAAAAAAAATTTTTTGAAGACATAATATTGCGCCAAAAATTGGCCATTTTAATTTTTTTTTAATTTTGATATACCCAGTGTCACTCTCACAATTCAGACGAATCTAACGGCACCTCTCAAGCTGAAATCGATCAAGCCGTTTAGGCTACAGAGCGTGCCAAAGAAATATACATACATACATACATACATACATACATACATACATACATACATACATACACTCGAAAAACATAACCCTCCTTCTGACGCAGTCGGGTAAAAAAATGAAATCCCAAAATTGTACACGAAAATTGGTCATAATTGGTAAATTCATAACAGAATCAATCATTCATAATAATTGCTACTAGAAAATACTACGCGCGGTGTTTTTTCATTCATCGCCATTCATAGTCCCGACAAACTCGCGTCGAGGCTCAAGCCACGCCCCTTTTTGCACCAGCGATCCTTTATCGAGCGAGCAACAAAGACAGACATGAGAGTTGAGACAATGCTAATTTGTTAGCGGAAGTGTGCACATGCTTCTTTTAACTAAATTATTTGTTTACGTTTTTACTGTCGCGATGGCATAATAGTTCTCACCTCGGGAGTATACGGCTATGTTCCGTGAGTACTTGCTGTCTGGTGACAACGCAGCTGTACGTATGTACAGAGATGAGTACCCAAATGCTCGCCAGCCGAACGTTCGGACTGTGGGGAACGCTTAGTTGCTTACCAGCGTTTACTCGACCATGGATCATCATTCCACGCACCGGCCAATAGCCAAGGACGTGGAACCTATTGGACTTTATTCTGTGGAGTGAAGTTAAGCGACGAGTGTACGTTAGTGAGCCAACAAGTGTATAACAATTAAAACAGCGCATATTGGACGCATCTGACGAAGTGAAAAGTGAGCGAAGCATACTGTTATCGTTAAAAAACCATTTAAATAAACGTGCCCGTCTTTGTACTGATCAAAGACATTTAAAGTATTTACAATAGACGGGACATTGCGAACAAAACAGTGTCCCGGTACTTGTGACCTAGGCGTAACAAGTCTCTCAGTCTAGTATTGTACGCCTGCGCGTCAAGTCGCATTGACGCATTCGTGTCCAACAAAAGAAAAATATTTTGTATGGAAATATGCCGAGTTGCGCATTACGTTACTGCAAGTCTCGTTATGGTAAAACAACTGGACCTAAATTCAGTTTATTTTCGTATGTATTATCTATATTTACTCAGTAATTAGAATTAAATAATTTTCATAAAAAGATCTAGAAAATTTGTTTATTTTGTATTAAACGCCATCTATTGCTGAGTAGCTTTACTACAGTTGGGTAAAATGACAGCTTCAGTGTTACCACTTTTTAACAAAATTAATATAGTGGTGTGACATATTTTGTCACACCACTCGATTCATTCAAGTAACATTCAGTTTAAAATCGATCCATGTTTAATTGATTTTATAAAAGAGGGTAATAATTATTAGAAGAATTAAAAACTAATTAAAAGTCGGACTGCCTTTCAGAGATGTAATGTTGTATATCGATTTTGTTATCGACAATATTTATTTAAATGTGTGAGGGAGGTTATCTTAGGGAAACTACCTTTTAGAGATAGAGTATTTATTTGTGATATAGGCACAAAATTAGTTTACACTTTAATTTTTTTTTAAACATTGGGAACGAAGACCCTTAATAATTATTCTTTCGCGTTACAATGGCGGCACGAGGGAGGCACGTGGCGACTTGCGCGGTAGGATGATAAATATGCGTCTACGCAGTATGCGTTTGGGCAGCGGACTGGGCACTGGCGCGAGGGGCGCGCGTTCCGTTTTCCGTTTCGTTCAATTTTTGCCTAATTTGTTTAGTTTTCGATATTTATCTAACTGATTTGATTTATATTAGATTTTTCAGGCACCACCGATCCGATTTTTAATCGATGAATTGAAAATCGTATCTGGCAACACTGGCCACACTGGCCATCTACCGGGCGATAGCTGAACCTAATTGAATAAATTGCCGCTCTAATTATGCTATATCTTACCAGATGGCGGCACTGAGACATGGGATCACAGTTTTTCTAAGACATTTCTTTGCATGGCCCCTCTATTGTACCTATCTTAAATCTCTTTGGTACTGATAATGGTGGTGGACATTTCTAAGGACAGTTAAAATACCTGTAAGTTTTTTAAGTTTTGTAAACACCTACGTAAATTATTGATATCAGCTGATTCAAACTTTTTAAATACGCCAAAATTACCTTTTTTACAAGTTTTGAAGCTTTAATTTAATTTGATTTCTTTATACTTTAGTTACCTAATTGTTTTCTTAATAATTAATTGTAAAAAAGTAGATAATTTTGATGGTCTTAAGCCCAATTAAAGTACGAGTACGAAAGAAAAGTTTGAATTGAATAAATGCCTTTTTTACTTTTTCATAGTTTTCCATCGTAAAGCATAAAGATGCGTTTTATTTACCTACAATTACGATAACAGCTGTTGGAGGCGGGGCAAGTTCGAGCGAAATCACGCAAACGCGAGACCGAGCTATGAATGGCCTGTACAATAATTCCATAAATTGAGTGACATTTTGGGATTTAAACAAACGCTAATAACTTTGCTGTTTATGAATATTATTTATTGAGACTTTACATATATAATAATAAGACCTTTTCTAATAAGCCCTTTAAGTATTTGTACTAATTAAAAGTTAGTGGTGTATAAATCGTGCTTAGATAGGCATTTTTTTGTTGCTCCATTTTTGCACTTCACAGACGCGTGTCTCAAGCGGATGCCACGTACGCTCGCACTGATCCCAACCCGTCTGAGATAACGTGGCCGTGAGCGGTGTCTATGTGTGCGTTGCGCGAGCGCACTTTGTATGTAGATTGACTTCTGTACTATCTGTACTTTGTGGCAACACCGAACGAGTCTTGTCAATGGAATCTAGAATATTACGCGCCTTAAGGGGGAAGCGCTAAGGTAGCCCGCGAAATTCAAATTTTCTTACGTTTTTTGCAATTTGCTGGTCAGTGTTAAGTTGTACGTTGATTAAAATATGATTCGCGGTCGTAACAAATATGTATTTACAGAATTATAATTATTACAATCAGTAATACAACTTTAAATTTTCAGATAACCATGAATACCGAGCTGCCTTAGTGACCATGAGACCAACCCAACTCTTGTTATATGTTTTGAAATTCGACCTTAGTTGGGATGATACGCGCAATATTCTTAAGAATTTTGACCATATGGCACATTTTCATAAAGTTCATTATCGCACAATCACAGCCAGCTATTTAGATAATGAATCATGGGATTTAGATATTAACAGTAGACAACTTTAAAATGTTACTGAAGCGCGATATTTCTTTTTATTCATCCACCCTGGTTTTTTTTTTTTAGTAGTCGTGAACATGATAATTGGCTGCCAATTATTAATATGCGCAACCATTGGGTGATTTTAGAAACGTTGAAAACTCCACCAATCATACCAAGGATACTTTCTTTCTAACACTATACAGCGCGTCGTAGTTATAGATATGTATAGAGTTTACATTGATGTGCTGCAGTCTGTACAGTTACCGGCACGTAACTTGGCAAGAGATTTTCGTAGTGGGGGAAGTTCGCGCATATAAAAATGTATGAAATTGTGCGTGCGCAAACTTCCCCCACTACAAAAACTCTTGCCAAGTTACGTGCCGGCAACTATAACAAGTATCGGATCACGGTTTTGTTCGCTATGTCCCGTTTATTGTAAATATTTTAATGTCTTTGTATTCTTCAATGTTGGCTCTCAGGACTTGTAAGGTTTGTGGTTTGTTGTGGTAAAAGCGAGATTATAAAATGAGTTTGGCGCCTGGCGATCTGGCCGGCCAGTTCAAATCGCTTAGACGTGAGATCACAAAGCCCGAAAATTGGGGTTTCAAAAATCTCCATGGTTGCATGAACTGTGTGACTGTGTGTACTTATCGCTCTATTGCATGCATTGTCAACTAATTCTCTGTCTATCTCATATGATCAAATCACAATACTTATGACGCCATTTGCAAAAATTATGCCATATTCACATTATGATATTACTTTTGCCCCGTCCTGTACCTCCTAAAATATTTCGTGTATGAATGTTAGGACGTTATAAATAAGCATATCTGATTATTCACAGATGCCTCTAACATCTTCAGAGAAGTCTAAAAGATATACTTAGGGAAAAATTTAAAACAAGTTATCTTGAGAAATATGAAGAGACAAAGAAAAAATCTATAGAAAGAGCATTAAAATCTTATAAGAGAAAACTTGTTGACATTGATTACATGTATAAATGTTTAGATGGAGCGTCGCCCTACAATCGTATCAAAGAAAACGAGTCAACATTTTCAAGTATGTGTGCGTGCAGGCGTCGTTTTACACTGTGCGTCTACGTCTCTGTGTGCGTAAATAATGTTTACTTGGCATCGACTTCAAAATCATGTAAAGAAAGAATTAATAAATTAATGTTATTAAATTATGTACTATAGGCACTTTTGAATTCGGTTTAATATACCCAAAGCAAATATAATCATTAAAATGGGCTCATAAACAAAAAGTTATACGCGAATTAAAGAATTGAAAAATTATTACAAACAACCAGCACTTCACAAAATGAGATCCCAGTATATCCAAATATTTTATTTATTAAAGTATTATTATTTGTTTGTAATCATTTTTCAAAAAGACAATAATTGCTTAGGAGATGGCTAAATGACTTTGAGTATTAAACCAACCGGAGACGCCACGAGTACTAATATCTATGCCAATAAGTCTGTCACTTATCGCGGGGGACGAGGGAACGCAATAATACACTAATGCAATTCGATCGCGTTGTTACGCACGCACACAGAACAAAAAACAAACACAAGCATAAACTATACGCACACATGTTTAGAACCGCTATGACCAGCGGTCTCGTACCTTTGGCAGCGGGGATCGCCTGACAATGGCGCCTCCAGTTGGTTTAATACTCAAAGCTAAATGAGTGCCCCAAGAAAGTATCTTATATATATCTTAGTTGGTTTTTTTTATTGACATGACAAGTTCAAGGGGAAATAATCATTGAGATAGGAAAAACATGGAGAGGCCGCGTTATTCTATACATACATTTGCTTATACAAATATGAGTGAAATATGATTCAGAATACGAAATATCGTTTTGTCTCGTTCTTTCTAATAAGATAATCGTATTTGATAAAAGAGACAACAATATTTTAAGTTGTTGCTCATTTTGGCAACATTTTGACGTGACGTAGTACAGTTGTAGGTAAGGTGCCGTATCAGCCATCTTTTGCGACAAGTTTCGTGGTAGTTTTGCTGTCAAATGCTTGTTTACTTTTTGTATTATTGAGATTTGCGAGAAAATTACAAGGATTTTACCTTTTAAAACTGCATGCAAATGTTGGAAAACAACAATTCAACATGTCTGTGTGTTGTATTGTGAAGTGTGGTGCAAGAAAGAATGAAAATCAACCTCTAATGTCTTTGCAGAGGTTAATAGCCGGTTTTCATGCAAAAATACATTTAATAATACACATTCGATGATACAGTTGTGACGCGATCATGAATTTATGGCTAAAGTATTGATATTTGGGTTCATTTCCGTATAATAGACCTTTTTAGTATATTTTGTTAATTCATTTGTTTGTTTACAATAATATGTCAAATGGAATAGGGTTGTACCGTTGCCGTAATAGTTTTCTCCGCTGAAACGTCATCGACATATTCTGCGATGTGAACATAAATAACTCTGTGTCTTATTCGGTCCGAGTGACCTTGCCAGGTCCGTCCTCTGGTTCACAGCACCGAAATTAAAATATTTTATTTCACATAAACCTACAATGGTTGTACATGGCCACTTAGGAAACGTCAGTAGCTAGGTCATCATCATCATTTCAGCCGAAAGACGTCCACTGCTGGACATAGGCCTCTCCCAATTTGGGGGGGGGGGGGGGGGGGGGTTGCCGCCTGCCAAGCGTGGCGATTATGGCAACCCCCCCCGGGTTGCCATAATCGCCACGCTTGGCAGGCGGTTTGGTGATTGCAGTATAGTTTGGTGGTGAAATGCATAGAGAACGCTGCTGCCCATTCTCCGGTACGACCCTTAGTCGCCTTGACACCCACGGGAAGTATGGGGTAGTGCTATTCTTTAAGTCCGGCACCACACAGACTGTGGAGTTTCTTGCCAGTGCAGTAGCTAGGTGCACGGTTCCAATTGGTTGCTTCCTATGGGGAAGAACTAGCAAGAAACTCCACAATTTTTACAATGTTTTCTAATTTGTTAAGTACCTGGTACTGATTTTAATAAATAAATAACTCGTTTTTTATTAAATTTATGGACTATCTGTTTCTCTCTTCTCGCCACTGCAGATTTATTACCGAAAAAACTCAGTGAAAGCTGAAGTGACGGTAACAGAGAGTTTTTACATTTGGTACTTATGCTATCAGATGCATTTATAAGTAGGTATCTTATTATATTGCCATTTGTCTTCACAACTGGTTTGCATAATACACATTGTTTGTACATAATACAGGTTTGTACATAACTATAATATTTTCTCTGAAAATTCTAACTCTAATAAAAGATTTTCTTTTTTGACATGTATACCTACCGATAAATAGTTCAGTAATTAACCATGAGTCTTTCGTTTCACGCATCACAAAAGATTATAAATAAAGTATTTTTGCACACTTTATTTTTATGCAAAACTATAAAGTTACCGAAAATAAAGTAACAAACGTTATTATAAAGTATGGTTGGCAACCGTAATTACAACTGACTTTAATTTAGTAAGTTATTATGATCCAAACGTAATAACTAGTAAGACTCATATTTAGTATCGATACTCGATAATAGTAACACCTATGTTCCTTGATTGACACAACCCTAGCAGTGGCAGCCATTTTATGCGACAAAACGAGTTGTAGGTATGCACCTTTTTTTTGTAGGTATTTCCAGTCCATACTTTTTTATGTCAATGGAAATAATACAGTGCTGCAAGCTAGGTAGGGACCGCTTTTCCAGGATGTCAAATCGGAACTGTACTTATATCGATTTTTGATAACAGGTATCAAAACGATTTATTTTCTGAAACTAAGAAGTGGCAATCAGAGTTTTCGGCGGGAATCGATGGCGTTCTATTCGGTATCCTGTTTAGTTGCTTGCTAATGTGTTCTCAAATGGTTTTGATTCGGAAAATGGGGTTCTTTTAAAGTGACAATCGACTCAATTCCAGTTTTTTTCTAATCAAAATCAAATAAAAATAACAGAAAGCTTCGGACTGTGCTTCTTCGTTCTTACTGTCTATTTTGTGTCGGAAAATATTAACTGAATAGTGGTCGACAGAAACTAATTCTATTTTTATCTTTCAAACCTTTCGATAATTTTATCAATTTATTCTGTTCCACTTGACGTTGAATCCCATCTCTATGAAAAAAACAAACGTCAATGTCAGTCAGACGTTTCGTTTGAACTCGCTCTGCCGTTTGCTTGTTCGCTCAGTTCGCTGTGCTTTTATTTTGGATTTTCATTGACCCTCGCTTGTTTGTTTATTGGACTTATTGTGTGTGCTCGCCTACCTACTGACCTCGCGCAGCTCGACACGGACTTGACCTGGAATCAGTTCATCATGCAATGCATAAATTGCGGTGTAGCCACGCAAAGACTGCGGCGGCATATCATCTCTTCATTGCCTGCCGTTCTACTCACTATCTTAGCACAATGGTTAACAATTGAGGTAAGTCATCTACAGCTAGTCTCATTCTAGAACTAATAAATATAAGAAACATCGAACAAGTGTGACTTCAAGTTGTTTACCGTGTTTCTCAAAATACATAATGAACGCAATTGCAATGAATCAGAAAGACTCATCTCGTCTCATCACGACCACAACACGTCACGACTACAACAGACTGGTTGCTTTAGATGTCATAATGTTCAAATGATAGGTATTATAGTTAATTCATGTGTGTACTAAGGTCATTAAGTTTGTTGTAGGTTCCAAGGGATGCCAACATTTGTCATCCTTGTTATGAACTGTTGAATATAGAAGTAACTAGTGGTGATCGTTTACTTGGCCATACAATGGTGTGCATAACTTGTGGCCGTTCTGTGAGAACTATACAACGCCATGTAGTGGAAAGAAACGATTCAATGTTGCAGAATTTACCAACGTCACATCCAGCTTTCCATCAGGTAAATAACATTTTTAAAAACAGTGTGTTCACATATTTACATGCCCATCCGGTAGCATGGATCATCTTCCTCTTCAGATATTCAGTTTCTTGGCCTATAAATAGTCAGGGCTGGCCCTGACCTCTCTCTGATTGTATTATTGGGTTAACATCCGATCAGAATGCTTTGATCAGAATTTCTCCTTAGATTTTTAGTATAATGATGACACTATAAATAACCTAAATTAACTTTTTTAGGCTATGAATTATGCGTGTCATCCCTGTTGGATGAGACATCAAAGGCAGACAAATCCTGTTCAAAATCTGGTAAATCTGCCTGGACCTAGACCTGAACCTGAACCAATACCTGAACCACCACCTAGACCTGTATCAGAACCGGAATTAAACCTGCCAAATTATAAACGGGCTGCGAATACCTCAAGACAGTGTGTTTAGTTGTTGTATCTTTGAACAACAGTTACTAGTGGTTCCGACATTTATAAAAAAAAATGCTTATTGGAAAACATAATTTTTATATGCCCCGCAATACTAGGGTTTGTGAGACACATTTTAATTTGGATGGATTGGTTAACATTTCATTTTGAAAAGGTTGCTGAGATGCAAAATGTTATTTGTCACTATTGGACAGGTTTAACAATTGCCAATTTTTTGAACTTATTTAATATTTTGCCTGCCCTAACTTTGAAAAGGCCTAAGAATGCTTTGGCTATTTATTTACCAAAATTAAGAACAAGTGAATCTGACAGATGACTCGCAACACTTATTACAGTGTCACATCCCACCGTAACAGTCGTACTAAAAAAAAATTAGAGAGTGTTTTAACGCAATGTTTAGTACCCTTAGATGTTGTAAACAGGAATTTGAGCATACCAAATGCTCTTTTTGGTAATGAAAATAGACCTGCCATTGCCATATTAGATGACACATATAGTATATATTTACAAAAAAGTTCAAATTATCTGTTCCAGAAAAAAAAGTACAGCCTGCATAAATATGACAATTTAGTCAAACCATTTATCATTGTTTCATGTGATGGGCATATTATTGATGTTGTTGGACCATAATTATGCTGCTACTCAAACTGATGCCGAGACTATGAATTGTTTCACGCAGAAGATAGTCCATATCGACAGCTCTTTCAGCGTAATGATGTTTTTGTTTTAGATAGGGGGTTCAGGGATTCTATACCACTATTAGAAAGTTTAGACTTACAAACTCATAGACCCGAGTCAATAGGCCCTGGTCAAAACAATTAACAAATGAACAGTAAGCAAATAAAAGCAGGAAAGTAACATTATGCAGGTGGGTTGTAGAAGTGGTCAACGGGTGCTTCAAACGCCATTTTAAATTATTTCGGCAATGATTTTTCAATCTAGCTTCACCTCACCTGATGGAAGATTTTAAAATAGCTGCAGCTATAATTAATAAATATCATATTCTGATAGAGGATGGTCCAAACTCTGGTGTAATAATACAAAGAGTGGCACGGTATACGGATCAGCCTAATCATTTAGGAACCTTTGTCAGGGAAAATAATAAATGAGTTACATGATTTTATTTTCAAGATTGTAGAGTTAAGAAAAGTTCCTGAAACTTTTTTTATATGATATACTAATATTCAGCTATTCAGCATTACACATTGCTAGGTACTATGTTTATACATTGCTGGAGCAGTCGTTCATACTCTATTTAGCCATGTTCTTTACAGTTTCATTTCTATAATACCTTAGATGAAGATTTTATTGCCCTTAGTTAGGGCAATATTTTTACGTAAGTCACCGAATTGAGACTGGTATTCATGCTCGGCGTTTTTCGCACGTGGTCCCTTCTCGTAGTCCCTGGAGGGACCATGGAGCTTTTTGTTCTTCGTGGTCTCTATAATACTGGAAAATTCCGTGGTCCCTTCTCGTATTCCCTGGAAGGGACCACGGAGGTTTTTTCTTCGTGTTCCTATAATACTGATTTTACTATTTGTATTCCCTAAAAGATATAGGTACATACCTAATACTGCTGAACCAATCAAATAAAAATTAAAAAGAAAACAAACGCAAAACGATCACAACAAATAGTATTAACTGACGAGCCATCCAAAATATAATTATACAATTAATCACTGGCGAAATTTCTGTGGGTCTATGTATATTCTTAATTGTTTATATAAGATTCCTAGTAGGAGGTAGGCAGAGGCGAGAGAATAAACACAACCAATGCTTGACAAGGTTTATTGCGAACTGAAGTTACCCACACACATCTATACATATAGGTACTATAAATCCTCACAACTTAATTAAAGGTACTACGACATCTAAAAACTTCATCTAGATTCTTATAAAAATAAAGATTATAGAAATCTTCCTACAAATATTTTGTTTTATTTTGTTTATCACTTAGGTACACTCCTCACAATTTAATTTACTTACTTACTTATGTTTCTAGAGTAAAAAGAACTAAAAAAATTTGTAAGTACCTAATTCAGTAGGTACTTAAAAAAATGTACCTACTCAAATATGTCAATGACTGCATTTCAAATGTTTAAGGACAATTTAATTCGGCAGTATACATATTTCTTGAAGGAACCACGGGCAACAAAGTACTAATGGTCTCCCTTCCAGGGACTAAGGGACCGGGACCACGGGCGAAAAAGGATGCTCGGTATACTCCAATCTTTATAATTTTGCACTACTATTTTCGTCACGTTGCACGGTGTGTTAGAAAGCCCGATTTTGTTGCATGCCCTTTTTATTACAGAAATCGATAGTATTTATCATTTTAAGCACTACAGTCAAAGTCCGGCATCGATACGACTTGTAGATGTTTTTTAAAAAAAATCTCAAAGTTGCTGTATAACCGGGTCATGAAAATAATAAAAAAAATATATAAAAAAAACCAGCCTACATATTTAAATTTCCATTATAATTACTAATCAAACTTATAATACCTAACTATCTGACAAGTTTTCGTGTCTGTATTGCAAATAGATCGCGAAATACATGCTGTTGATTTGCATCCTCGTCAAATTTCAGGAGGTTGTCATAAAAGACTGAAATAATCATTTGAAGTACGGTAGGGGGCAATAACTAGTAAGCGCTGTTTTTTTTTTGTTGTAGAAATTTAACAGTATTTCAGAATTAAACCCTTAATTCGATACAAATAAAACAGAATCACCCGACTATGCACACAGCGACAATGCATGCAGCTGCCATGTAATTCCCCGGCCGGCCGGCGGCCGTCGGGCCGCCGAGCGATGACCGGTAGCAATAATTTTACCTAATTTTATTTCGAAAATCACCTACATTATTGTCATAAATTTCACTTGATAATTAACTCATTTTTGAGCATCATTGGAATACGGAAATCTTACTAATGACAGTAATACTAGTGCGCCAAAGAAAATTTCACTGACCTGTTATCAGATGATTAATAATATCCTTCAAGCTAAAGTTTTCGTAGTGTTTTTGTTTTTATTTGTGGATTAAATTGGTTGATTTGAAACTTTCCTTCCTACTTAACGGGCTTAGGACCGGCAATAATCCTACCTTTGTTGGTGATCGATCTACTAAGTCTAAAAATGTTTTCTACGTTTGATGGAAATGGAAAGACGTTCTAGTTAAGTGTAAGGACGTGGTATACTTTCGACTCTTAGGTATTATTGGCGTAGGTAGTTAAAAATTTGAAATAACTTATTTACACTAATGAAATTGATTAAGCTAACAACGTATTTACAAAATGTACAAATAAATAAATTACCTACCTATGTTACCGGAGGTAAAGTTGCCACGTACTTAGGTAGTACGTACTGGTTTTCCTTCAGCTTAACAACACTAACACATTCGTTTTTAAAGTGTCGAAAACGACAAAATTTAATCCGCACGGCATTATCACCTGGGTGAATGTCTTGTGCCTTGGGGTAGTGGAACGGGTGTTGCAGTTCACGCTTCAGTATGCGCAACACTGGTGTGGTGCATAGCAGCCAGCATGACGCTGTGAAGGGGGTTCCCGATCGGGAAACATTTCCCGACGGACATCTCCACCGCGGACCATCTCCACCAGCTCGACATTTGAATTGAACACTTTGAACCTACGTCTCAACGATGTACCGAGAAGCGGAATTCGCAAAGCGCACGAACGCTGCGGCGATTTCAATTACACTGTTAGTTCCGGGGCAGCGGGGGCGTGGCTTAGGGTGCGCGGGAGACTAAGTACCCGGATCGCCTCACTGTGATTGGAGGATGGGATTGATTACCTACGAATTTATCGAATGATAGATTCTCATCCGCATTTGAATGTGTGTGTACGTGAAAGCGCGGTTATAGGGCTAGTAACAGACGGGCCGCGTTTAAATACGGCTGGTTCACACTTACGGATTTCCGTAAATAAGAAAAAAAAATAAAAAAAATACCTACCCATTTTATTGTTGATTTGGGTCGAGAATCATTAGCATAATGACGTCCTTGAATTTGACTAGGATGCAAATCAACAGCCTGTATTAATATTTTTATGTTTTTTACTTTTTATTTAATTTCTTGGCAATAATTCGGTATTAGATGGAGATATTTGACCAGACGATTGTCAACATGTATGTCTATCGACATTATTAAAACCACAATCTAATTCAGCGTTATTTAGAAGTTATGAGAATTTTTCTATTTTAGCCAGGGTTGTCACATTCGAAAATGTCAAGTTTTATCCGGGATGTAAAAACTAAAAATATTTACAAAAAACTCGAAAAATTATAAATCTTGGTTTTCATTTTGAATAACATTTTCAACAAATCTTGACAAGATTTTAATTAGTATCACCGTCAAATCTCCAACTTTTACCTTTTAGCATGAATGTGTTTTTTATTGCAAGGTCATAGTTTTATTTACACTAATTATATGGATAAACAAGTAGACGAGCCACCTGGTTATAAGCGGTCATCGTCGCCTATACCACCTATCGTCCCTCTAGACATGTCGCGCAAGTATAAATGAGACGGCAGATGCGTTACCCACCCTGAGACTTTAAGGTGTGTTCTGTCTCACGTGCCTATAATTTTGCTGGCTAACTGTCCTTCAAACCGAAACACAATAGTCCAACACTACTGCTTGGCGGCAGAAATAGACAAGTCGGTGGTACCCACCCAGGCGGACTAAGCGAAAGAATCAAAGAATAAGAGTGCCCATGGGTATAGTTTCAGTTATTGGTAACTGCACATATAAAGATAATTAATCGATAATATATACGACTTCTTTCAGCTAAACTCGAAATTATAAAAAATATTAAATTTAAAATTCTGGTTAAAGTGACAACCCTAGTACAAAAAAATCCGGATATAACTGAAAATTCTCATAACTTCTAAATAACGCTGAATTAGATTGTGTTTTTAATAATGTCGATAGACATACATGTTGACAATCATCTGGTCAAATATCTCCATCTAATACCGTATTATTGCCAAGAAATTAAATAAAAAGTAAAAAACATAAAAATATTAATATTTCGCGATCTATTTGCAATACAGACACGAAAACTTGTCAGATAGTTAGGTATTATAAGTTTGATTAGTAATTATAATGGAAATTTAAATATGTAGGCTGGTTTTTTTTATATAATTTTTTTTATTATTTTCATGACCCGGTTATACAGCAACTTTGAGATTTTTTTAAAAAACATCTACTAGTCGTATCGATGCCGGACTTTGACTGTAGTGCTTAAAATGATAAATACTATCGATTTCTGTAATAAAAAGGGCATGCAACAAAATCGGGCTTTCTAACACACCGTGCGTTGACGTAAACTACTGCGACACTTACGTGACTGTAGCGTAAACTTTTGCGTCACTACTGCGTCATTTGTGCCAAAGTTCGCGGCCTGACCCACATATTATTTACTTACATTGTTTTAAATATTTGTATAAAAACAATAAAAAATAGTAACCCATCGGCATCAGGAACCTCCTGAAAATGAGGGCCTCTTGAGGTGTTGGTTAAGGCTCTCAACTGGCCATTTACTGTAAGGATTATCAGTACAATGATTGCAGATTCTACGTAAGGGCAATCAAAAATATAAGTACCTATAATTCCCACTGGGGCGTTCAAGTATTACGTAACGTAATTTTGGGGAGAGGGGGGGTCTTTTAAAACGTTACGATGCGCTATAAGGGCGGGGCTCGTACTTAACGCGTTATGTACCTAACATTGTTAACAAAAAAAAAACTAGGGAATTAAAGTCAAATAAAATAAACAATATAAGTACGCATGCATTGCGAGTTTGAAATCTCTTATTTTATTTATTATCACCGTAAACGCGATTAAAACAATAACAAAGGTTTTTAGCGACTTTCCGGTAGACCGGTAGGTACTTTGCTCAACTTATTTGTGACTTTTACACTTGGGTGTTAAGTAACCTTTAGGTAGGGGGAAGGGGGGGTACAGAAAAACGTTACGGCGCGTTTCATGGGGGGCGGGAGAGTCAAAAATCTTCAAAAATTGCATTACGTAATATTGGAACGCCCCCTGGGGCACAGACCTCCTCTCTCTTTGAGAGTTGTAATCTAGTGCGTGGGCCCAGTGCAAGTTGGTCCACATCCCACATGTAATTATTGTTTTCTAGAATATTCAACCAGAAGTCCAAGTTACAGCTACAGCGCAACCAGACAACTTTATTGAAGTTTCAGAAGAAGTTGTCATATCAGGTACAAAAATCACAATTTATACTAGTATCCATACTAACTATTTACTATGTATATACATATATTACTATATCCATACTAATATTATAAATTCGAAAGTAAGTCTGTCTGTCTGTCTGTAAGTTACCTTTTCACGCCTAAACCACTGAAAGAGTTTCGATAAAATTTTGCAGAGAGATAGATTGCATCCCGGGGAAGGACATAGGATAGTTTTTATCTACATACCTCGCGGGCGAAGCCGCGGGCGAAAGCTAGTAATATTATAAATTCGAATGTAACTCTGTCTTTCCGTCGGTATGTTACCTTTCACGCCTAAACCACTGAACGGATTTCAATAAAATTTGGCAGAGAGATAGATTGCATCCCGGGGAAGGACATAGGATAATTTTTTCCAGATATTTCCATCCACGGGATCGACACTTATGCGGGTGAAACCGCGGGGCGCTGCTAGTGTTATAATAAAGAGAAAAAAAATGATTTTTATAAGTATGCTTGTTTGTTACGCTTTCACGCTAAAATTACTGAACGGATTTGGATGAAATTTGGCACACGGCTGGACCATGACCTGCATTTGGACATAGGACTTTTTTATCATTATTTCCATGATCGAGACTTATAAGTACATAAGTACATTCGTAATCAAATTATTTTACAATTTTGTCTCATCACATGAGGACAAAAAAGCTAAATCTGTGTTTTGATAACTATTAAGTTTATTTGCTTTGTTTTTTTTTTCTTTCTTTATCTTACTATACTTACCATTGGATTTTTTTTGTGTGTTTGTATATTTACAGACGCTTCAGAATCTCCTGAGCCTGTTGCCGACTTCATAGAAGTTCAAATTCAACAAGCGTCTGAGCCAGACCAGACGGGTATTATTTTTTATTTTATTTATATAACCTTTTTTCAGAGTGATAGGAGGAGGGCCTCCTCCAACCCGTTCTAAACCTCCCTGTACCTAGCCTATCTAATGTTTGTCTTTTCAATCACCACCATCTTCTCAAGGGTTTCCTTTCTTTCTCTCACTGTATAGGGTGACTTTTTGTTCCATATCTCTTCTGTGGTAATATACTTTAAATGTTTTAGATAAGGGTGCCTTCTGTAACATAAGATATTGTTGCGCGCCACAATTAATGCCTGGTACATGGTGACGTTAGTTACCACTAGCGCCATCTAGTATCAAATAGCAGAACTAGTAGAGTCAAGATCCTTCGAGAAAGTTCGATTCTAGAACTTTCTAGAACTATCGATATCTGGTCAGTCGTGGCCGGTATGTACTCGAACATTCTAGATGTTTCTACAATAGAAGTTTCTAGAATTATCTGCGGCTCTAAGTATATATAAGGCCGGGATGGGCCACGACCGGGTCAGTTCTGTTATCGCCCGGTTAAGCAGTCGACAACCCCTCAGGTTGAACTGCGAGATGCACTTTTCAAAAAAAAAAAAACCACGACCGGGTCATTGTTGGATAAGCGATACAAGCGAATACATTCAAAAGCGACCAGTAGTGCAATTCAATTGTGTTTTATAAATTAGTGTGTTTGAGTTTTTATTAGTGTTGTTTAATTAAAGTGTCATTTTATGTTATTAAATCGGCAGTTTTTATTGTCACGAACCCCGAAGCTCGTAACAATTGGTGTCAGAAACGAGGATTAAAATCATGCCGATTTTACCTAAAGACGACACGGAGGATCTCCGTACCCGGAGTCAACGCCAGCAGGAGACGGACCAGAGGCGATTTGGTGGAGCTACGCCACAGAGGTCGGTGGGTCAGCTACCGATCACGGAGGCCGGCCCGTCCGCAGCAGCTTCAGCATCAGCAACACCAGACCTTGCTGCCCTGATGATTATGCTGCAGGAGCAGTCCCGTCGACAGGAGGAACACGCCGGCCGTCAGGAGGAACAGGGCTCGTCGGTTGAAAGAATAGCTCCAGCGGGACAAGGAGAAACAGGCCCGTCGCACAGTGTACCGTTTGATCAAAAAAAAATCCCTCTGCTGTTTATTGTATTTATCGATCAAGGGATGCATTTAAAATGCACGAGTAAAAC
Source organism: Mesoligia furuncula (assembly GCA_916614155.1). Classification (NCBI taxonomy): domain Eukaryota; kingdom Metazoa; phylum Arthropoda; class Insecta; order Lepidoptera; family Noctuidae; genus Mesoligia; species Mesoligia furuncula. The sequence goes on along the minus strand of OU744795.1, from coordinate 26,189,215 downwards.
ACTCACGTGTCAATTTCAAATACATTTTTTTTTCAATGATGAACTGGTGACTTTTTCATGAAAAAAATTAAAATAAATTCCGAAAACGTAACTGTCCAAGATATTGATTTAATATAAATATAGTCTGATGTCTGTCTAGAATCAAAAATTCGAAGACATGTGACATCTGCCAACCCGCACTGGGCCCGCGTGGTGGATTACGGCCCACTCCCTCTCACCGAGAGGAGGCCTGTGTCCCAGCAGTGGGAACATTATAGGCTGATTATGGTAGTCTGATGAAGCATCTTTGGGCGCATATTTTTCAGTTTTTATTTTTGGAAAATTACCTCCGGATTCCGAGTAATATTTTTTTTCTCAAATTTTCGTTTTTATTTTTTTTTCCTAAAAACTCAAAAGTGCGTATTGTCACTAGCATTGAAATATTGCTCGTTCGTGGCGCTCGTAATAAGGCCTATCATTCATAAAAAAAACTGGCCAAGTGCGAGTCGGACTCATGATCACTCACTTTATGAATGATAGGCCTTATTACGAGCAATATTTCAATGCCAGTGACAAGTTGCACTTTTGAGTTTTTAGGGAGAAAAAAAATAAAAACGAAAATTTGAAAAAAAAATATTACTTACTCGGAATCCGGAGGTAATTTTGCAAAAATAAAAGCTGGAAAATATGCGCCCAAAGATGCTTCATCAGAACCGAACAGGCCCGTCGATTGGAAGAACAGCTCAAACGGGATAAGGAGGAGCAGGCGCGCCGCCAGGAAGAGCAGGTGCTCCTTATGAGGACCTTCACGCAACCTTCGGGAAAGACATGAAGGAGGTAAAGGAAAAGGTTGCCCAGCATGACAACCGCCTGTCAGAAGCTGAAACTCAGATCAGCAAGTTTAATGACGTCATTGCTGATGTGAAGCAGGAGTTGGGTAACCTTAAACTTGGGGATGGAATCGCAGCTTCCGTAGCTACAACACCTTCGCCACGTGGATTCAAAGTGCCACCGTTCGACGGAACTTGTCGGCCTACAAAATCCAGTTTAAGGCTGTCATGAAAATAAATAAAAGTCAGGCCATGACTGCCCTCACCCTAGGCCTGCGCGACCAGGCCTTAACTGTTCTGGAAGCTCTCGGTAAGGAAGTGACTTACGAGCAGCTCATTAATTGAGGCATTGGAGGCTCGGTATGGCGACGCTCACCTGGAACCTGGAACACGTTTTTCGTGCGCAGTCCAAGGATTGCGTGCAACGCAGTAACGAAAACCTGCAGCAGTGGGCCCTTGAAGTAGAGAAGCTGGTTCGTAAAGCTTTCCAGTCCGTACCTGCGCTTATTGATGTGAACCTGGTGCAGGCATTCATCGACGGCATCCGCGACCTTGAAGTTAGAGCTGCTTTGAGGCTCGGTCACCACGGGACGCTTAAGGACGCCTTGGCCCATGGACTGGTGGAAGCTGTGCGGCAGGATCATCGTTCCAATCGCGTCATGGAGGTTGCAGCGGCTACAGTTCGCGACCGCAATAGAGGATACAGCCCTAGGTGCTACGGCTGTGGGGGAAGGGGCCACCTTCGATCCAGTTGCCCTAAGCGAACTGCAGAAAGGGAAGATGGCCGGTCTCCAGAGGGTAGTGCGGCTAACAGCACCGCCCAACAGCAGCAGGAATACGACTTTGTGGTAGAACATCCCAGCGGTAAATCTCATGGCAACACAGATGCATTGTCAAGAAGACCTTGCCCTGAAGACCGCAAGCATTGTACTAGGCAAGAGGGTAAGGAAGTGGTACCTGTGAGGATGCTCAGGCCAGAGCTCAGCAACGAGTGGAAGGAAAGCCTGTGCACAGCAGGAAGATTCGAACATCAAGCCGATTCTGGAGTGGATGAAGGCCAGAGCTCCTAAGCCCAGGTGTAGCGAAGTCTCACCGACGAATTGGATCACAAAAAGCTATAGGGCCAGCTAATGGGACAGCTTGGCGATTCAGGATGGAGTCCTGTCCCGTATATAGGAAAATGCTCGGAGAGACAGCTGTCATTTGCAAATAGTTTTCCCTAAAGCTCAAGTACCGTATGTTCTACAGCTGTACCATAATGGTTGTTCAGGAGGTCATCTGGGAGTAAAACGGACTCTACTGAAGATACGAGAACGGTTGTACGGGGTCCACTGTCGGGACGATGTCAATGACTGGCGTCGCAATTGTACAAGTTGTGCAGCTGTAAAGGGAACTCAGACTCGTAGTAGAGGACAGGTGCATTGAAATTGTACAATGTTGGTGCACCATGGGAGAGGATACCTCTTGACGTTGTCATATCAAAGCGCTGTTCACGAAAGACATCATCGGTGACACCAGCGACACCAGCTTTCGCAAACTTTGGAAGAGAATTACGGCTGCCTGTAGACCTGATCACCAGAATACCACCTGATGCCCCACGCAGTATAACCGATTATGCGAATGACTTGCGGAACAAAATGAATGACATTTATGAGCACGTCAGACAATCGGGCCAACAAATGTCTGAAAAGACGAAAACCCGTTATGACCGCAAAATGAACAATAAAGGGTTCGACGAAGGTTCACTAGTGTGGTTGCACAAACCAGTCCGCAGCAAAGGGAAATCACCTAAGCTTCAAGCTAAATGGAATGGACGGTACCGGATTGTGACAAAGATCAATGACGTAACCTACCGGATACAAAAAGGTGCAAGGGGTACTCCTAAGATCGTCTATGTGGATCGACTGGCGCGTTATTATGAGGCCGATAATGCTCGGGACGAGCATGCGTTAGGAGGGGGCAGTGTTGCGCGCCACAATTAATGCCTGGTACATGGTGAATTGGTGAAATTAGCGCCATCTAGTATCGAGTATCGGAATTAGTAGAGTCAAGATCCTTCTAGAAATTTCGATGCTAGAACTTTCTAGAACTATCGATATCTAGACAGTCGTGGCCGGTATCACCGGTATGCATTCGAACATTCTAGATGTTTCTACAATAGAAGGTTCTAGAACTATCTGCGGCACTATATAAGGCCGGGATCATTGTTGAATAAGCTATACAAGCTAATACATTCGGAAGCGATCTTCAAGTGCGACTCAGAGCGATCAGTAGTGCAATTGTGTTTTATAATTATTGTGTTTGAGTTGTTATTAGTGTTGTTTAATTAAAGTGTCATTCTTTTTGTTATTATAGGGCAGTTTTTATTGTCACGAACCCCGGAGCTCGTAACAATATATTACAAGCAAGCTATTATTTTTCAAATGATATTTTACAGGATTAGAGAGTCCTGTGAGTCAGCCTCAGCCTGCTAGAAGTCACCGCCGCCTCAGACGTAATAGAACCAGTCTAAACTCTAATAGCAGTACTTGTAAGTATATTTTATTAAGCCAAGGGTTTCAATTTGATTCATATGTATTCAATGTGGGCCAGGGCGCTCTGAAGGGTTACGTTTTATAATAACTACAGTTATTCTAACTATTTTCGATATAACTACGGTTGATTCACATGTTCATAACACATATTGGTCGACTAAACTACTGGTTTACTTACTTAATTTTAATTAAACAAAAATTGATTTCACTAACCAACGATTAATGTAATGGTTTTTTTTAAGATATTGGATATTTCAACTATGTATGAAATACCTAATGGACGAATCGCCTACAGTTTATTAATACTGCGCGCTCGTTTTATTTCTTAAGTGGTAGGTACACATTTTGTTTTAAACTGAGTGCAAATTGTTACTAATATTGTAATTATGGCTGAACACGTTGTGAAATTATTGAAAACGCAAAGGGGGGAGTGAAAGTGTATCGAAATGGGTTCACATTGTAAAAAATAGTCTAGGTCAGAATGACGGGTGTACTGTTACAGAACTGAATATATTATATATGAAAGGAATGTACCAGCAATGTACCTGAATGTACCTTTAATGAAATTCAATGTACCTACCTCCAAGAAACAAGAACAATTGTAATAATAAAGTGAGCCGCAGTCCTGACAGTCAGAATGACGGGTGAATAGTAATAATTAATGTAATAGATATGGTTAAGGTTAGGTAAAAACCGTGATCCCTACGCCTCGTGCGTAGGGATAACGATATATTGATCATAATAGGTATAATATTGTTATTTTATTTTACTTTATTGGGACATAAAAAAACTTACACATTACAATTTTAGTGTGTCCGCGAAATAATAGCATAAAGACACATGGTATAATGCATGCGTTATTTTTACAGAAGAGTAAGAAGTACTCGTTCATATTTTTGGAATAATAGGTATAACCGTATAAGATGGCTATTTAAGGATTCAATAGCCATCTTTTTGGACTGAAAGTGTGTACCTGAGCGCGAATATATCCAAATCGGTAAAGTGGGTGTTATACGTATCTACAATACGTCGGAGAGGCGCCCGTGCCCCAGCGTGAGTACCTACTGCACCTTGTGGTGTGGAACAGCCGGGGCACACGCGCCCCCCGACGCGTCACAGTTCTTGGTACAATGTAACATAGATTAATTATTAGTAATATCTGGACAATCGAACCTGTTATTACACAGACCATGAAGCATCATGGCCATTAGTAGGCTGCGTCTTGACTTCAAGCTTCGAAGTTTATAACGCATTAATAATTGGGTGTATGGTAATTTAGACTTAGTGCATCTATAGTGTATAACACGTAAAAAACATCAAAAATGGGACTCCAAAACGGTAGGTAAGTACTGCAAATTCCAATTGAGAACGGACCAAAGCTTTGTATAGAAGTAAAAAAAGTAGATGTCTTTTAAAGTCGTTACGAAACCAAATATACGATACCTACGCCATATTAACGATCTCATCAGTATGAAGATTGAAATGCAATTTCGAGTCCATTGCAACACCGAGATCTCGAATATGGTCAACTCTTTGCAGAAAGCTACCATGTAGACTATAATCAAATTTTATAATGTTTTTGTTTTTTGTGAAAGTGATTGCGTTGCATTTTGGCAAACTAAGCTGAAGTTTATTATGTGAACAATATCGCGAAAGTCTATCAAGGTCCTCCTGCAAGAGAGGTAATCTTGTGTGTTTTTGCAGGACTTGGAAATTTTGATGTCATCGGCATACAATAGAAAACGGGGATGAAGGAAGCATTTCTTAAGGCGAAAGCGCCAGGGTAGCCCGCAAAATTCATTTTTTTTACGGTTTTTGCAATTTGCTGGTCAGTATTAAGTTGTCCGTTGATAAAAAATATGATTCGCGGCCGTAACAAATATGTATTTACAGAATTATAATCATTAAAGTCATCAACATAACTCTTTAAGACCAAGTAAACCCCAAGAATAAAATTCCATGAAATCTTGACATTTGGGGATTATACTAACTTAACAAGTTGCATTACTGAATGTAATGATAATAATTCTGTAAATACATATTTGTTACGACCGCGAATCATATTTTAATCAACGTACAACTTAATACTGACCAGCAAATTGCAAAAAAACGTAAGAAAATTTGAATTTCGCGGGCTACCTTAGCGCTTCCCCCTTAATATCATTGATAAACAACATAAAGAGTCAATTAGTGAACAGTTTAAGATTTCGTTCCGTTTGTCAGTATCGTTATGTCCAAGGAATGAGAGGTTTTTCTTTTCAGTATTAAAAAAAAACATAGTTTCCAAGAACCCTGAAGATGGCGTTGAACTGACTACGTTACTAGATGCCAAAGTCAAAAAGCTTGGAAAAAAAAACATTGCGTCACGTCATATACGCTCGTTGAGTGACAGTTTCGTTTGCTTTCGTTTTACGATCTCAAAATTACATCCAAGTGAATTAATAAAAAAATTATGTGACTTCCGTTCCTTGCAGTAACTTACCAAGTTCAGCTCCATCTATCCAGTGACTAGGGAAGCGTTAAAAAAAAAAGAAAAAGAAAATCCCTCATTAATTTTGTTACGATTCTGGTGGAACGGTACAAATTATCGTTACCGAAACTACGCGTAAGGTTATTTTGAGTAACGTTTCAAGTCCCTGGCGAAAACAGCTCGCAGTGTCATGGCCCCTTTAGGGTATATTTGTTCTGTGGTCGTGGCGTCGGGTCTGACGTCACGCCTAGGTAAACGTCAAATGTGTCTACGCGCAGACAGGAAAGTAAACAAACATTGCGTTTCGTGTTAAAAATGAATTCCAAAGTTTATAAGTGTTGTGCAGTGCCTCAGTGTAAAAACACTTCAATAACCACACCCAATAAGGTATTTGTATATGTCCCAAATAAGAAAATAATAAGAGATCAATGGTTAAAGCTCGCACGGCGAAACCCGAACGACGTCGTCACGAATTCGCCACTGTATTTCTGTGAGGACCATTTTGATGTGAGTATGTTATTAATTATGTATTGTTAGGTTTTAAGGTTAACATGTTCGTTTGATATGAAATAGTAGAAATATTGAGGCTATGAAATAACTAATTTATTGAGGTTAAGTTTGTTTTGGTCTTAGATAACATTCTTTTTATCAATAAAATTTTAATTGTTCACTTTTCTTTTTCAGTTGCCAACTGATATGGAAAATTATATGGAGTATCATGTGATGGGGTCGGTCTCACAAGTACGTATGAAACCAGGATGTATGCCAAAAAAATTCATTTGCCAACCAGATAGGAATAAACGAACTTCTGACACAACAGAGAGACCCTATATCGCTAAGAAACGAAGGATTCTTGAAAAGTGTGAAAAGCCGCCCCTGAGACGACCTACTGACCAGCAATTCAAAGAAAAAAGTATAGTTACAGAACAATCGAGTACTGAAGAAATTGAATCTGGCAGTTCGGGTATATATTTTATCAACTTATTTATTAGAATGTAGCATTGAAAAAGTTAACTTTATTCTCAGTATTATAACATACATTGTTGGTACACTCAAAACTACATAACAACGCCTTAGAGTAAAAACCTCGTAAGTGTAAAAGAAGTAACTTTTCAGGAGTTTAGAAGTTAGTTTAAAATTTTTGTTCAGCGTCTTTTATGTTTTTTTAACCGATTTCAAAAAAGGAGGTTCTGTATTCTTGTTACTTATTTAATATGGAAATTTAACCCGCTTTTTTATATCCAGAACTGTTGTTTAATATGTTCGATACTATATGATTATGCGAATTGCATAAAATACTACTTACGAGGTTTTCACTCTAAGTCGATGATAAGTAGATCCTAGTAATCTCCTATTACTGTTCATAATTATAACTGTGCACTTAAGAAAACATTTGTTTTACAGTTCAGCAGTTTGTTGAGGAAGTTCCCCAATTATTAAGAGTGTTGGATAAATCAATTCAAGACCAAACAAAAGTCAGTTCCATAAATCAGATGACAGCACCATTGAAGCCAACTCTACATTCTGTCTCTACATCACCACTTAAAATCAAGCGTGGTGTTAATAGTAACCCATCAAGACCAAGTATATATGTTTTGAGTAAAATAGTCAAACAAATAGAACAATCAGATAGTGATACTTCTTATACACCCTCCATAACTCGCACAGAATCATCAATATCCATAAAATCTCTTCAAATGGAGTCTACATCTGACTGTTGCGAGATGCTAGAGGATGACAAAAGGAGAGAAGATTTAAACGCTTCAGAGTCCACCTTGAAGAAAATTAAAAAAGCCTCAGTTCTTAGGCTGGTTTTAGAGTCGCGCTGACCGCACGCTGACCGTCGGCGCTGACAGCCGAAACGTATGAAACGCACGCGCTGATAGCTACGCGTTATTCTAAAACGCTTCCTAGAAGTTCATACGTTTCAAGCTGTCAGCGCCGACGGTCAGCGTGCGGTCAGCGCGACTCTAAAACCAGCCTTATTTTGGCATTCCTTTATGTTGTTTTTATTTAGTTAACTTGATTCAAGAACAGACAAATATACCGTTTAACCATATGTTACTATGTATTTTCCCAAGCCTGTTTCCATTGTTATAGATTCGTGTTTTAGAGTCGCGTAGAGTGGATAAATTACACTTAAACAATAAAAAATCGATCCAAAGGCGTAATCGGTAGTAATCACAACAAAATACAGTGAAGTTTACATATGCGTGACGTCATGCGCTGTGCCACCATTTTGACTGAAACAGTCAAAATGGCCGATTGCAGTATTTTAATCTTTTATATAAAATACTGCAATCGGCCATAGTTTTTTTTTTTTTTTTCCTTATTATTAAGAACAGATTTCTTAATAAATGATTACAATCTAGCCTAAAAGACTAATAAGCAATTTAACTCTAACTTATTATTATACGGTAAAGATTTTGTTAAAACTAAGAATAGCGTCCTTTAGCACTTTTTTACAAGTCCATAGCACTTTCTTAGAGTCTGGTATTGATAAAAACACTTTGTTCATGTGTTATATGCATAGCACAGCAATGATCACTATTATACACTAACTTTAAACACTACACTAACTCAAAAGGTTTTGTTCTCTTTAGTCTACGCACTAGGTCCGTGTTGTCTAACAGCTGGATTGCCTCAACATTCACATGTCGGTGAAGTCTGTGTTCGTGGGCTTCAGCAAATTTTTGAATGATGGTGGTGACGAGTTCTATTTTAAGGTCACGGTGGAGGTCGTCATTTCTGATGTACCAAGGTGCTTTTACAGCATCCCTGAGTACTTTATTCTGGAATTGTTGTATTATTTTGAGGTTGCTCCGTTTAGTACAGCCCCAGAGTTGGATACCATACGTCCAAATTGGCATCAGAATATGCTTATAGAGTATAATCTTATTATGTATTGATAAACAGGATTTCCTTCCGAGTAACCAATACATACTTTTATAGCGTATGTCGAGTTCCTGTCTTTTCTTTTTGACATGAGCTTTCCATCGCAACTTAGCGTCGAGGGTTATGCCAAGATATTTGGCTGTATTAGCATAAGGCACTTGCGTACCGTTTATGTAGATTGGGTGGTAGTCGCACTGTTTGTTTGTGAAGTCAACGTGAATTGATTTTGACTCATTCAGTTTGATCTTCCATTTTTGTGTCCAGTCATAAACTTTGTACACAGCAAGTTGAACTTTTTCTACTGCTTCTTTGTGATTCGATCCAGTAGCCATAATAGCAGTATCATCAGCAAAGGTCGCAATGGTGTTGTTATCTAGCTCTGGGATGTCACATGTGTACAACAAGTATAAGATTGGGCCTAGCACACTTCCTTGAGGTACCCCAGCTTTTATCGCTTTTAGCTCGGAATATGCATCTTCTTGTCTTATTCTAAACATTCTATTAGTTAAATACGACTCCAGAATATCTGCAAATTCTGGAGGCAACATACATCTAAGTTTGAATATTAGGCCATCATGCCAAACTTTGTCAAAAGCTTGCGCGACATCTAAGAATACGGTGGCGCAGACTTCCTTGTTTTCGAGGGTTTTTTCAATGACGTTTGTTATTCTGTGTACCTGGTCTACTGTAGAGTGTTTTTCTCTGAAACCAAATTGATGATTTGGGATAAGATCTTTTTCTTCTATTATTGGTTTTAATCGTTTTAGCAATAGTTTTTCAAATAGTTTTGATAACACTGGCAACAAGGAAATAGGTCTATATGATGACGCTTCATGGGGCGGTTTCCCAGGCTTCGCAATCATAATTACTTCAGCTACCTTCCACAGCTCAGGTACATATTTCAGAATAAACGCAGCATTGATAATTTTGGTCAGCTTTACTATGGCTTTGCGCGGGAGGTGTTTAAGAATTTCACCTGTTATGAGGTCATAGCCCGGCGATTTTTTTGAACTAATATTATTTTGAATTTCTCTCATAACTTCTTTAGGAGTCACAAGCTTAATTTCTTGATTTTGCACTAACTTTTCACACTCAAGTATATCTGTACAGTTATCATTGGGTTGAAAAGTATTTTGTAAGTGTTGAGCAAACCTTAACGCTTTTTGGTCATTACTTATAGCCCATTTTCCGTCAGTATCTCTAATAGGCGGTATTTGTTTAGTTGGCCTTTTTAGGTTCCTTGTCGCTTTCCAAAGAGAGTAATCCGTTGATTTGTCATTGGTTAACTGCAGAAGGTTGGTGTTTAGGGATTCATCCTCGAATTGTATAATTTTTCTCTTTAATCGCTTAGTCAGATTATTTAATAGTGTTTTTTCCCGTGGACACCTTGTTTGCTGCCACTGCTTTCTTTGTTTTCTTTTCTCAGATAGTAAATCCACAATTTCCTTAGGATAGATATAACCCTTATATTTGCGTTTTATTTGTGGTGTATTGTTCCACGCACATTGTTGGATATCAACAACATATTTGTTTACTTCTGAGTCAAGCTGATCTTGCGTTTTTATCGGAGTTCTTAGGTCGATAATATTATCTAGATCAAGTTTAAAACTTACCCAGTCTGTTGACTTATTAACCAGGGATATCTGGCTTTCTTTTAGTAAAATTTTTTGACTAAGTCTTAGTACTATCGAGGAGTGGTCAGAGTTCATATGAAAACCTTCCTCCACAGCAACGTAATTAACGGATATGTTTTTGCATATGAAAAAGTCTATAAGATCTGGTATTTTCTGGAGGTCAGAGGGCCAGTATGTTGGCTTCCCTGTGCTCATAACTTCACAATGTGTTTCTTTAACTGCACTTAAAAGCTGCCTTCCTTTTGTTGTTGTAAGTCTCGATCCCCATTGCGTGTGCTTGGCATTAAAATCACCGCCTAGGATGAATCTTTGACCTAACATTTCAAAGAAATGTAAATACCGCTCTTTTCTTATCATGTGCCTTGGAGGACAGTATACAGCAGCTATAGACACATGACAAAATTTGGTTTTAACAGATATTACCACAGCTTGGATATCTAGCTCTTCATACTTGCACTGCTCGTAATGACTAATATTTTCTTTGATTATGATAGCGCTACCTCCTCTAGCGGAGTTGTCAGGGTGGAGCGAGTTGTACACCATATATCCTCTAAATTTGATAAAAGATTGTTTAGTGAAGTGCGTTTCGGATATCAAACACACGTCTATATTTTCTGTATCTAGGACCGCCTGTAACTCATTCTGATGTTTGAGGAGCCCATTGGAGTTCCACGCCATTATTTTAAGAGTGTTATTCATTTTTGATTATTTGAAACTGCTGTTTTGCTGCTGGATTCTAGCTTTTCTAATCTCTTATCAAATGTAGTGAGGCACTTTAGTATCTGGTCGATTTTATCCTCCAGGTTCGAAGATCCTCGCTTTGCTGCTTGCGCATAAGAACAAATATTAGTTCCTTGTGTGGGTTTTGGAGTTGCTTGTATCTTTGCTTTCTGTGCTTGTTTCTCATGTCTAATCGTAGGAAACTGTTGCGACGTTGTCACATCAAGTTTCTTCTTAATATTTTTGTTTTTTATGAGTTGCATCTCTTTAGCTACTTCACACCCTCTGTAGTTTGCAGGGTGGGGTAGACCACAGTGGACGCATTTTGGCTTATCTTGCGGGGATTTGGTACAGTCGGCTGTGAGATGCTTCCCAGTACATTTCACACACCTTGGCTCCCTTTTACAGTATTTATGGGTATGCCCATATGCCTGGCACCTCTTACATTGAGGAATAAGTTTTGGATTTTTTAGTGGGTGTATTTCAATTTTGCACCCTAATATGTATTTAATGCCATAGATTTTGTTGACATCTTCATCGTTATGGAAAGATAAAACGAACATATTGAGTGGTTCTTTACTCTTCCAGCTCAATTTGTTGTCAACCTTTTCTATTTTTAGCCCTTGCGTTGTAAGATCATCTTTAATGCGATCTGGCTGACAAGAAGAATGTAATTTTTTCACCACAACTCTTATTGGTCTAGCCTGTTTATTCTCATATGAGTGCCAGTGGTAGCTTTTTTCAGACAAAATCTTGGCAATTGCTCTATAAGAGTTTTCTGTTTTTGCGTTGACTTTCACGCAATCCCCATTCATCATTTTGGCGGTGAATGATTCAGCTGGTTGAGTTTCAGTTAGCAAGTCGTAGAACGTTTGATAATTCTTGACTCCCTCTATAATGATTGGCGGCGGTGGAGGCACTTTTTTGACTGGCGGCTCTTTCGCATGTTTTTGTTGCTGGGCGCTTGTTCCAGGTTGTTGTTGAGGAGAAAGAGAGATGTTAAGCTTCCTTTTTTTCCTGCTTTTGGCCCTGATCCACTCAGTTTCTTTGGCGAGTTCGTCCTCGTCAGTACAATACTCAACGTTATCATTTTCGGGTTGAGCAAATTTAATGTTGCTCTTAGCCAAGTTCTTGGACTCACAACGTTCTTGACCCTTGGAGCATTGATTTTCTTGGTCGCAGTTTTCAAGTTGTTGCTGGAGGCTTTGTACCTGAACCTTTAGGTCATTAACAAGGACTTCCAGCTTTTCTCTCGCTGATTTTTCTCGGAGATAACAGTCATATAACTGCCTCTCCAAATCAGTCTTAATTTTAACCGTTGTTGCACACATTGTAAGGTAAGTTAAAACTTTATCTATAATATAATTACTTAATTGCACTTGTTTACACTATAATTAGTAACAAGGTCATCGCGGAGGCCTTGACAAACCGATTCGCTCTTCCGTGATGACGGCGTTTTCGCTACGCCAGCGAATTACTCTAAAGTAGAGCACGCGCTCGCGAATTGCACACGTCCGTTCTCGATGGAAGCTAAACACGGAACTTGATATAGGCGTACGATACGGCCATAGTAAAAATCCGATTAATCTCAAATTTTTAAATAAAACTAAATCAGTGTTTTAAATCCTTTTAATATGTATTACCCCAAAAATCTTTAAATCTTTGATTATTTGATCGTCACGCATATTTGGGCTTTCAAAGGCAAAATGTTTTCTTTTTTATCTGACTGGTAGTTCCAAAGATTAGCACGTTTAGCAAACAAGCTCTTCAGATTTATTATTAACCATAGATATAATTCTTATTACAGTTTTAAAACAATGGGTGAAGGAATTAGAGAAGAATAGGGTACAGGCTGAGAAGAAGATGGCTGCAGCTAGTCTCATGATCGCTGAAGCTGCAAATAAAATAGCTGACGCGTCCCTCATGGATGCTGAGACGAACCGCATGAATGCTGAAACGAACCGCATGACTGCTGAGACGAACCGCATGAATGCTGAGACTAATCGCAAGCAGTTGGAGGTCATGAAGGCGATCATGGATGTTCTGGGTCAGCCAAGCAGTGCGCGTCTTCGAGCAGTCAGTGTCTTTGGTTTTGTATTTTCGTTTTTTGACACCGCCTTTCGAAACTAAACCTATTTTTCGCTTTGAACTGTTTTTAACTAAATAATAAATACCTATCATCGGGGAATTTACCCGGGCAGATACTCGGCATTTAACACAAATTTCAATTTGCCCGGGAATTTCACCTGGTACAATCCCATCTCACCACCGCCCAACCCGCACTGGGCCAGCGTGGTGGATTACGGCCCACTCCCTCTCACCGAGGGGAGGCCTGTGTTCCAGCAGTGGGGACATGATATTCTGATAATGCTAAAATGCTAAATGAATCCCATCTCTAGTCACAACCGAACCGCCAAAACAGTTCTATAGATACGGGATGTTACGTTCCGCTTCGAGGGCAATATCTTTCTCTCCAAGTGTGTATAAACTTATATTTTTAGTTGTCTAGAAAATTATGAAAAAAGTTTCATAATAACTAAAGATAAGAAAATTTTCTTTTTTGCAGGAAGACTCCACCCAAAGTGAGAACGAAATTACGGCAGTGATTCAGACACGGAATGAGAAAGAGGTACGGAATGCAAACAAGCGACAAGAACTGCCTGAGCAACGATGCAGAGCTCGCAAGAGATCTAGACAGATCGACAGGTATGACTTAACCATAGATATCCGAGAGATATGCCTTCACTCTATATTTGTTCGAGTTCAAATGTCGCCACCTGTTTTCCACTCCTGAAACTCATGCAAAAACAAAAGAAATAGATACGCCCCACATGATGCTTTTTTGGCACACATGCTAGAAAGTAGGCGTAACACTTTTGTGCTATCTTATTGCACTCATGCTCAAAAGGGGCGGGCACTAGAAAGTATAGTTACAGTCACTGAGTGCACACATGCAACTCTGCACTGCGTAACACACTATCAATCTCAATCTGAATCATTTTTAGGGTTCCGTACCCAAAGGGTAAAAACGGAACCCTATTACTAAGACTTCGCTGTCTGTCCGTCTGTCTGTCACCAGGCTGTATCTCAAGAACCGCGATAGCTAGACTGTTGAAATTTTCACAAAGTGTGCAGCAAGTGGACTGTATGGGGGGTTTTTAATAGGCGCTGTGGCCGGAGTCTCTGGCCCAGGACTGTGTGACTCTATACCTTTCCTGTAGCGGGTCGCTGGGGACTCCAAGAGAGGGTTCTCTTGTCGGGGAATTTAGACGTGGGGTTTAACACAATGAAAACTGCCAATTATTATTTACAGTATGAGGCGGGGACTCAAAACATAGCCTTTTCTACGGCCAGACGGGCATAGTGACGTCTAATATGATGAAATTTTCTGAAGTGTTTTGCACTGACCACCGCGCCTTCTTTTATAGGTTCGCGGAAAATAGCTGGCCAGTGATCCATTGCGTTTCCACAATTTTTCGTCGGAAAACTCGCGTCGAAGCTCATCTAATTCTATGATTGGACGCTTTGAGTCTCCGCCCCTTTTTAAATTTATTTTCAACAAAATGTGTACACTTATTTACTAATCAGTTTTGAATTTATCTTATAATCGTCAAGAAAGATTTTACACAACAATTTGCGTCTGTTTTACCCGCGTGCGACAGTCGGGGTTCATACAGTAACGCATTTTTCCTTAACGGTGAATCTATAAATATAAGTCGCATACGCGAACCGGGAGCGGTCATTTTAATTCTATCGTCGCAGCGATAACATCTATATATTAACTGTTTTCACCGTATATTGGTGCTAAGATTAGGTGTCACATGCTTTATTTTCAGTCATTTATTAATCAAACAGGCAATTCAGGTAAATCTCTTATAACCTAGGTGTTTATTTATCATACAGGCGATTCAGGTAAATCTCTTATAACCTAGTTGTTCGTTAATCATACAGATAATTCATGTAAGTCTTATAACCTAGTCATTCGTTAATCATACAGGTAATTCAGGTAAGTCTTATAACCTAGGTGTTCGTTATGGGTTCGCCCGCGCCTGTGGTGTTGTCGTGCACACAAAGTATGTATTTCTGTTGCCGCTATAACAACAAATACTAAAAACAAAATAAAATAAATATTTAAGGGGGGCTCCCATACATCAAACGCGATTTTTTTGCCCTTTTTTTGCTCGATATCAAAAATGGCAACAGGTAAGCACTTGAAATATTCACAAAATACTCAGTTGTATTTTAACTTTAATAATAAAGTTAAAATAAAATAAATATTTAAGGGGGGCTCCCATACAACAAACATGTTTTTTTCGGCGTCTTTGCCTTGTGGTACGGGACCCTTCGTGTGCGAGTTTAGCCAGTTTTTAAAGATATTGCTAATCCTTCATAATGTTCGAAAAATGTGTCTACTCAACAACGTCAATAACGCAATGAATGTTGCTGAACTGACAAAACCCATTGCTACTGATTGTGTGTACGCAATAAAATTTTTGGTCAGTTTGATCGGATGGAGGCGAAATGTGCCATGCCTCCAGGACATATCCCTCGATATCCGTGGACTTAACACTGCATTACTGTATTTTTGAACAGCACACAGTAGCGACATCTATGTCAACGTAGGTACCGCTAAATAAAACGGCGTGTGAAGTTGTCGTCACTAATAGATGGAGCCACTGAATCCTGCATCTCGCAAGCAAAGTTTGACGCTAAAGTTAGGAATTATGAGCAATTGTGCATTCCAGTTATTTGTTCGCTTAATCAAAATAGTAGAAGGCCTCAGCCAAGAGGCAATAAGCTAGCCCTGTATCTTTTTTGCGTTATAGTCACTTAGATTAAGACAATAATATTTGCTTATATTAATTCTTTTTAGAAGAGAAAAACGACGATTATGTATTGTATTTTTTGTTTCAGTTCAAGCGAAGCAGATAGTTCGGATGATAATGACGACGATAACGAGCAATTAAGTAACTGCCACGAGTGAGTTTCATATTGAACGAATGGGTTAAATCTGTAGTGCCTTTACATACGCAAATTCCTACGTGGAATGCACTATAGATGTTTTAAAAAGAAAATTCCGTACCAATTATTACTGCAAAAATATGACCTTATTACTCTGAAATCCAGACGCACCCTACTTGAGATGATGACCCTATTTAATATATGTCGTAATAAATTCGACTGTACTGATTTGGTGAACAGTTTGTGCTACCTGATCCCTCGTACAATACATAGTCGTGAAGTTCGCTCGAGACATTTGTTTGCAACTACTTTCTGTAGAACCAACTCAGGCGTACGCTCACCATTGCATCGATTAGTTGACACCTACAATAGACAGTTTGGCTCAACTGATATTATGTTTCACAGCAAGGCTATATTTAGAAAAGAAATTGTTTCTATTTTAAGTGATCAGAACCCTATTAATTAAGTAATGTTTACTTTATTCTGCCTGTTATTATATAGTTCTTTCTAACAACTAGTAGATCTGTTAAGTAATATGTGGATAACGTTGTGAGTAGTGTATTTGTTACATCTATTCTTAAGTTTTAACTTAGGTTTACTTATTATTACACTACTGTTTGTTGTCCCTAAATAAATAAATAAATAAATAAATACGGTTAAGCCCGCACGGCAAAATCTGACCGCTCGATTTTTATTCTCGCTGTTCAGTGTTTCAATTAACAGGCGTTGTGAATAAAATTCCTTGCGATTTTTGTCATTTCTATGCAGATCTCAGCTGAGACGCATGTCTAAAATGGACACCAGAACTGAAATTTTAATTTACCTATTATTTTTTTTACTTCGAATTTAATTTCGCAATGCGAGGAGCGACATCCAACCCCATACTCCACTAAACATTCGCGAATACGAATATACAGGGTTATTGGTAAAAAATTAAAAACCTCTTAAGAGGTCCTTGTACTCATCATTATGAACAACATTTACTATGACCTGAAATCGCGAAGTAAATAAAGTCAACATTTATTTTAATTTCAGTGAGGAACCTGAAATTGAAGTAGGACCGGTAGCTGTGAAGGTAGAACCCGTCGATATTATGGCCAACAAGTAAGTCATAACTCGTTTTGATTTAAAAGAGTGTCCGTTGAGTTTCTTGCCCGTTCTTCTCCATATGTATCTACTACGCTTTGGAATGGGCAACTAGCTTCATCTTTCTGACTGACCGACCCCTTGACAATTCAAAAGTGTCTGTAATCAGGGTTCGAAAGGATAATTATCAATGATAATAATCATGATAATTATCGTGATAATAACATATGGATAGTTATCGATTGATAATAACAAAAAGTGCACTCGTGAAAGTGAACTGTATTCGAATGAACATTTCTGCACTTACGTGTATCGGAACGCCAATGGAAATAGAATCATCATCGGACGAAGAAGATATTCCTTTGGCTTTACATCATTCAATTTAATTTAATTATAATGTTGAATCTGACGGACACTGATTTTTACTCAATCTGCCTATAATTAATGGTACTTTGTGTTGGATATTAAATGAATATTATAATTTTTTTCTGTGAGAATTGCCCAAATTATAATGTATTTGTTATGAAACAATACAACAAATGAATTTCTAACACAGGTGATAATTATCGGATAATTATCAGATAATTATCGGATAATTATCAGATAATTATCGGATAGTTATCAAAAAGCTTAATTATCTTGATAATTTCGAACCCTGCCTGTAATTGGTTTATTTGACTTTGTTACTCTATGGGTGACAGCGAGGGGCCCGTGGCTAAATAAATAAAACAGCCGCACAGGTCGATAGATCAGGTTAAGCTACGCTTGCCGCGGTTGGTCTGTGGATGGGTGACCATCTTTACATACCGTGACCCCTCCGTGCCTCGGAAAGCACGTGAAGCCCTTGGTCCCGGTTGTCATTCGTGCATCTTTGACAATCGTTACGGGTGGGTAGTCAGAAGCCCGAAAGTCTGACAACCAGTCTTATCAAGGGGTATCGTATTACCCAGTCATTGGGTTGTGGAGGTCAGACAGGCAGTCGCTCCATGTAAAATACTGGTATTCAGCTGCATCCGGTTAGACTGGAAGCCGATCCCAACATAGTTGGGAAAAGGCTAGGCAGATGATGATGTATAGATAATTTAATGGAGATGAATTCAGTACTTTTCAAAAATTGATTTAACGCAGTAGAAACGAAAATTCATCAAAATCTAAAAAAAAAAAATACCGTCAATTAAGTGTAAAACCTGAAAACATTGAAACTTGCGAAAAAATCTATTGAGAGGAGGAACAAAAAAAAAAGAAGAAAATTACTGTTTTATTCAAAGTAGTTTAATTATAATTAATAAGAAACTAACTAGTATAATATCACAAATAACGTGCATTATGAGTCGTGTTCTTTTGGATATTCCAATTCTTTTTATTTTTTTCAGGGAGCATGCTCACGCTGACCCAATTTCATTAGACGTGAAGACAGAACCACGGGGTGATGAAGTGGATGAGTAAGTAATCTTAATTGTTTTCGAAGTCTTACAGTCAGACAAGCATCTTATAATTAGCTTATGTGTTCTGCAAGCTCGACTGACACTTCGTATGTTCATTTTTCTCATATATTTAAATGACATTCAGGTACTTTATAATTTATGAGTCGTGTTCTTTTGGATATTCCAATTCTTTTTATTTTTTTCAGGGAGCATGCTCACTCTGACCCAATTTCATTATACGTGAAGACAGAACCACGGGGTGATGAAGTGGATGAGTAAGTAATCTTAATTATTTTAGAAGTCTTACAGTCAGATAAGCATCTTGTAATTAGCTTATGTGTTCTGCAAGCTCGACTGACACTTCGTATGTTCATTTTTCTCATATATTTAAATGACATTCAGGTACTTTATAATTTGGCTACTTCTATTTCCTATAGGTTCCATCCTGTATATTTTATCCAATGGCACGAAAACACTCACCCTGTATAAGTTTTACCCAGAACCCTAAAATACTCACCTGTCTATTATATTTTCAATTGGCTTTAAAATAATCATATTCTCTATATTTTTCCGTTGCCTCTAAAACTTCACTCTGTATATTTTTTCCATTGGCTTTAAAATCCCATCCTGTATTGTATAATGAAGGGCTGAATCTTCCATCGCCAGATAATTTTTATTCGAGGAATAAAATTGACATTTGACAGTTTTTGTATAATAACTGTCAAAATTTCAAAATGGCTCCTCGATTAAAGTTATCAGATGATTGAAAAATCAGCCCTAAAACAAACAAATTCGTCTGCTTTATTTTAGTGCAGTTATATAGATGACAGAAATCGATTCACTAAACAATTTTGAACCAAATACTTTCATATCATCATCTGCCTAGCCTTTTCCCAACTTTGTTGGGGTCTGGGGTCGGCTTCCAGTCTAACTAGATGTAGCTGAATACCAGTATTTTACATGGAGCGACTGCCTATCTGATCTCCACAACCCAGTTACTGGGCAATACGATACCCCTTGGTAAGACTGGTTGTAAGCCTTGGGGGTTCCGACTACCAGTAACGGCTGTCAAAGATCCACGAATAACAGCCGGGAGTCCGGGACACTCACAGACCAACCGCGGCAAGCGTAGCTTAACCTGATCGATCGACCTGTGCGGCTGTTATTATTTAGCCACGGGCCCCTCTACTACTTTCATAATGTGCATTAATTCAGTTACTCATTGTATTTTTGTGCAGGCAACATACACAAGGCGAATCCTCGACTACGGTAACCTCTAGTAGCGTTCGACTCACGAAAGCAGGAGTAAGTACCTACATAAAGACGCACAAGTTACATCACTCATCCGCCCCGACCCTCGCTTGAGCTAGCCCGCGCAGCTTTAAATCTGTGTTCCCTCCCATATTTGATCAAAGCACCTGCTGACCTGCCATCCAACTTCTTCACCACCCTTGGTTGACTGGTCCGCCTTTGTACTTTTTTGTGCGAAAAGTTTAAACAAATAAATAAATAACCCCGCCTTCAAATCAAGAGTGAACAGGCATCTTCTGGGCACGCTAGTTCCATCATAGACCTCATCCATCGCTTTCCATCAGGCGTGATCGAGGTCAAGAGCGGGCCCATATAGCAAAAAAAAATCGTTATTATACAACGTGCTGCTACAAAGGCGACATTAATTTAACACACGGATAGGGCTAGTGCCCATTAATCATATATATATATGAATGTATAGGTTAAAATAATTCGTAAATTGAAAAAAAAAGTTTTCTAACAAACTAAATAATGTAATAGTAACTAAAATTGCCCTTGCAAAAATTCATTCATGAAATTACTTACCTACGCTTCGCGCGATCTCGGACCGACCACGAGTACCGTGGTCGGTCCGATTCTTTGTCGGCATTTGTCAAAGAAATCGAGCGGCGCGCGGCGCATGTACCTACAGCGGGGGTGCTTAGTCTAACGTCACCCTCTCTTGTTACTATTAGTTATAACTGTCATCACATCACTCATCAAGTCATCACTAATCACTGCTTTTATTTCTATCTAGCGGATTCCTATCTATCTAGCGGAGGCTAGTTTTGGGTTAGTCTTCGAAATATTGTAGCACATTTTGTCGTGTAGGCGGTCGGTCTGGGCGTTGAGACCACTGGCCGGCTTTCGTGGATGCGCTGAAGAGGTCCTACAATAGTGCGAGGTTAGTAGGGCATTGTTTTGAATCGCCATTATCTCTCGCGATATGTCCCTATCGCAAGGGCGATTTTGATTACATTCTCCATAAATTAGGATCACGTCCGCATATTCAGCTGCTGTGTAGTTCGGATGTGTATTTGCCACCACGATCACAAGTTTACACAAGCACATAACACAAATAGTAGCACATAACAATAACAGTACCTACTAGATTAGAAAACAAAGCAAAGCGTCTTTAACGCAGTACCATAATCAAATTACTATCCTGATTACACAACAATAAATAAATAAAACAACAGGTAAGCGTCTTTTTCGCGGAAACATTCACAACAAATCAACAATATTCACGACGTAATTATGCGCACTAGTTTGACGAAGTGTGTCAAGGACACGGGTTCGGCTGGCACTAGATTACTAGAAAAGCAAAAAAAGAATTCGAGTGCAGTGCGGGGGCGCGGCGGGCGGGAGGGTGCGCGAGCCACCTACGGCGGCGACTTTTGGCGGCGAGCGACAAAGGCGTAGCAGCGGCGAAAGGAAAGAAATATCTCTTTGGCGGCGCGCCGCTAAAGGGATATTTCTTTCCTTTCGCCATATGTCTTTCCTTCATTTCGCCTACTCTTTGCATTTGTTTCATCCTAATAGTATTGCTTATTCGTTTTATTTCATTGATGCGATGTTATGATCCGTGACCCCGGCAAATGACCGCTGCGCGACAGTTCTTTAAGTACAGGTTGCTCTAAAATACTATTTCAAAATTTTTAAATAAATCCGTAAATAATAACATTGAATGGAAATATAATTGCTTCATGAAATGAAAATGTGAAAACGTATATGTGTGTTAAATTAATGTCACCATTCAAGCGCCACGTTGTATAATCAAAATCCTATCCAGCATGTCCCTTGCTGCCCTTCCCCAGCCACGCCCTAAGCCGATGTCCGTACCCCCCGGGGGGTACGGAACAAGACAAGGGTATATCCAGAACAAGTTCAGCTGATTTGACCAATCACGAGCCAGATCACATCGATGCTTGTAAACAAAATATTTTGTTTACACGTAGGCATCAAGGTAAACAAACATCCAAGCAACCGCGATGCATCGCAGTGAGGTATCTTCGGCATGTAATTACCCTTAGATGCCAATCCCAAATAAGTCTTACCTCATTATTTTGATGTACAGACGCCAGCACATCAAGCTACCCGAAACCGTCAAATTTTCCCAATCAACTTTGAACCTTATGCTGTAGCGATAAAGTTGAAAATCGTTTAAAGAAATTTGACAGCTTGATGTGTTGGCGTCTGTAAACCTACGTTGATTCGGCTCAGTGATGGGCCTCGTTACTTGACTGCCGCCAAGAAGGGTTACGTTTTTCGTACGTACAGTATGCCTCAATAGTGCTTAGGCGCGCTATGGTTGAAATTTCTGTGAACATGCTTCGCGCCGTCCCCGCGCCCGCGCCGCAGGCCCGTATTTACATCTGTGTGTGTACACTTGCTAACGTCAAACGAAACAAAACATATCGTCATCGCTTTTTCACACGCGCGGCGTAATTACGTATGACCTTGGTTGGTTCATACCACTGCTAAAATTCACAACTTCATAACAAGTGCTGCTAGCGGATAACGTAGCGTATAGGATTAGTAAACACGTAGGCCTGGGTTCGAATCTCGAGATGGAACTTTGAATTATCTTTTCAACAATAATCTTATCTTTTTTTATTATTCGATAAATTAATACACGAGAATAATAATGTAATATTTGTTTTATTTGTATTATTATATTGTTATTGAAATATGCGGGGTAAAAATAAAATAAAAAATTAAGTGATTTCAAAAATTTTATTCGTTATAATTTGATAAATAAACTTTTAAAACAGTTTATTTTCTCATAAAGAACAATTTATTGAAGTAAAGCAGGTAATCGGTGAGCTACGACCATTAGACTTAAAATAATGTAACTATCTTAGTAATAAAATAATATTGTGCTTAAATTGCGGATATAGCTTAAGTATTCATTTTCAAAATTCATTTTGAAAAGAAGATTGAAACTATAAACCTCAAAATAATCCTTATTACGGATATGACACAATAATATTTTATTTAATATTACTAAAATCAATTTGTAATTTATAACTTAATACGTTGTATAAACCCCATAATTATCCATGCTATCAAGTAAACGCTGGCGTATGGATCCTGTAATGTTTAAACATATATCTTCATATTTCCTTGCAATGCAACTTCATCTGGTAGGTCACTGGTTGGTTAAAACCACTTGTTTCTTATTCACTGACTGAACTCTTCCTTATACCTATCTTTTGACCCTCCGACTCACAGTAGGTAATTTCTCTAAAACAAAAAAGGAATATTGTAAGGCTACTAGCAAAATTATAAAATATTAAGTAGATACCTGGGTAAGGCCGCGGAATTTGCCACTTTTTGAAAAAAAAATATGTCCCAAATTTTGACTGCTCATAAAAAATAAAATGCTTGTGAATTGCAATGAAAATATGATATATAGATTACGTAATTCTTAAACTCTTAGAATGTATTCTTTAAGTGATTGTAAGTCATAAAGTTTATAAAATACAATGAGTTAAATCTGTCCAGACCCCCAAATTTCGTCAAAAACACGGTGTCTTTTTGGTTCGGCCACACATTTGAAGCCATAAAACTTTTTTTTCTTCTAATAAAAGTCTAATTATTTGTGACTATCTGAAATGTCTCAAAGTTAAGCTGCTATATCGTGGTTTTCATATCTTTAATTAAGCGATTTTCATTGAATTATCAATATTCAAACATTTGTCTCCATATTTTTACTTGTATGTTACTATTTTCTATGTTACCAAAGTTTGGCTTCTAGTTATTTAAAACTGATAATGGTCGTTTTTAGTAATTTTACTGGCAACATTGACTGTACAGGCAACGCATTTAAAAAAAAAAAGACGCCATTTTGTCGTCTCTGGAGTGTTGTCAAACTGTGCACGTGTGTTTCGGCAGTGGATTTTTGTTGTGAATTTTGGCGATTTCAAAGGTAAATAACAGTTTTTATTACACATCTCTTACATATTACTATGCGCAAGTGACTAAGAAGTGCGTGATTATGTGTCTTTGTTTCAAATTCGGCTTGGTTTTGAAATTATGCCTATTTATAACCTTGAAAATTGCGCTTACACGTTACTTCTATGTAACTTCTATGTTACTAGTAACCTTGATTGTATGTTACGGTAACGTAGAAGTCTTGTAAAGGTTTGTGCATAAGGTGGATTTTTTTATTTTATTTTACACGGGTTAGTGTAAAAAAAACTTCCCTACTTAATATTTGCTCGATGTTTT
Organism: Mesoligia furuncula; assembly: GCA_916614155.1. Lineage (NCBI taxonomy): Eukaryota > Metazoa > Arthropoda > Insecta > Lepidoptera > Noctuidae > Mesoligia > Mesoligia furuncula. The sequence continues at coordinate 26,165,158 of OU744795.1, read as the reverse complement.
CACCAAGTAGAGTAGCGTTTTTTGAAGTTCAAGATGGTTAATAGTTCACTTACTGGCAAATAAAACACATAATTAGCTAACGATTGAGTAACACCTTTTTTTTTTTTTGCGGATGGGAAATCATCAAATGACTCCTCCCGCTCTGGGTGGAGCGGAAGGGAGTATCAGACTCTTACTGACTAAAACCCACCCGTGTTCCTTCCTTAGCCCTTTATGTTCCGGGCCAGCGGTAACCCTTTCGGACAATCCCGCTGACCCGGCAGGCTTCGGCCCTAAGGGGCCCCTCCTCGATGCTGACATCTCTTTGAGGCGCGCGTGGAACACGTACGCGCCGTCCGGCACGGGCCTGGTCCTGATCGGACGGTGAGCTACCCATTACTTTCCGCCCGCAGGCCCGCGCCTACGGTGGCCGGGAGTCGTCACGCGGCTCCCGACGCCTGGGGCGTCCCCCGCGGCGGCTGAGACGGGAGGCTCTCTCCCTGAACCGTCCCGCCACCTCCTTCGCTAGCATGACTGCTTCGCAGAAGGAGGTGACTGCCTCCCACTCCCTCTCGCCCCGGACCATGGCTTGCACCAAGGCCGGACGCGAGAGGTCGCCGTCGCTGCCGATCGCCTGTACGAGGACACGGCGGTGCTCCGCCCAAGCGGGGCAGACCTCCACCGTGTGCTTTACCGTGTCCTCTGGGCGATCCTGGCAATGGTGACACCCGGGCGTTTTCTCCCGCCTGATGATGTGCAGGAACCTCCCGAAACTTCCGTGTCCGGTGAGGACCTGCGTCAGGCGGTAGGTGAGGGCGCCGTGGCGCCTCTCTAGCCACTCCTCAAAGAGGGGTCTTATCGCCGCTATCACGGCGTGCCCTGCGCTGGGTTGCAACAGTCGCTCTTTCCATGCCGCCATGAGATCGCACCGAAGATCCGTCCGCTCCGCAGCGATTTGCCGCGGAAGCGGATCCTCCCCCCGGCGTAGTGCCTCCGCGCGCCACTCATAGGGGCGCGCGAGGACTATCGCCTCCAGATCCCATGGCGGCAGTCCGGCAAGGAGGCTTGCCGCCTCTCCCGAGATCGTGCGGTAGCCCCGGATAAGCCTTATGGCTACCACCTTCTGGGGCGCGTTCAGGTAGTGGGCGGCTCGCCGCCGCAGTGAACGCGCCCACACCGGGGCCCCGTAAAGGGCCATGGACCGCACGACCCCCGCGTAAAGCCTCCGGCAGGAGGCGTTTGGCCCCCTCAGGTTGGGCAAGAGCCGCTTGAAGGCGGCCCCGGCCCGTTCCAGTTTGGGGGCCAAACGTCGGAAATTCTCCACGAAGTCCCACCGGCTGTCGAGGACGAGACCCAGGTATTTCATCGTCATCCCGACGCCGATGTGAACCCCTCCTACCGTTAGTTGGGATCCCGATGGCGGCGCGTTCCGGGGCCCATGAAACGACATGGCCTCGGACTTGTGCAATGCCACCTCGAGACCCAACTGCCGAATCCTCTCCACGACTATCGCAACTTCGCGTGTCATCGCGTCGGCCGCCGCCTGATGTGACCTCCCCTGCGCCAGGACCAGCGTGTCGTCAGCGTAGCAAACCACGCCGACGCCATCAGGGAGGTCGGCCCGCAGCACCCAGTCGTAGCCGATGTCCCACAGGAGCGGCCCTACAACCGATCCCTGCGGGACACCGCACGACATCTCTCGCCGGTTCCACTCCCCATCGCGACCGGGGTTGCTGACGGCTCTGTCCGTCAGATACGCCTCGACTATTCGACGGAGGTAGACGGGGGTTTTGAAGTTCAAGATGGTTAATAGTTTACTTACTGGCAAATAAAACACATAATCATTTAACGATTGAGTAACACCTTTACCAACCTATTTGTAATTTAGGAGCCAGCATTTCTAATGGCATGCCTGCCTACAGAAAAACAAAATTACGCGCACCCGTACGTACGCCTTCTTCGGCATCCGTACCTCGAGTGTTATTATCTTTCCAGCAAATGAAGTCCAAGAGAGATACGAAAATATGTGTTGCGAGACGTGTAGTCTGACTGAAATAGTGCCTTAACCTTAAGGCTACGCCGACCGCACAGTGGCGCCCTCATCGTTTATTTAGTTATTTCTTTTATTTTGGAATGAAAATGCAGAATTGTGAATACGGATAGTGAAACGGAAAATAGTAGCCACTATTTTCCGTTTTAAGGATTATAATAAAACTAAACAATTTAAAACTACCGTTCATAATAATATTAACGTATAATCTTGTGGAGCACAACTTAACTTGCTTATTTTCTGCATTTTCATTCTAAAATAAAAGAAATAACCAAACACACAATAAGGGCGCCACTGCGCGGTCGGCGTATGTTTAAATTTTTTGATTCAGTTAAATTTTCTGTCTAACCAATATAAACATTGTCACAGATGCCGCCGTTGACTGCGGCACAAAAGCAAAAAAAATACAGAGAGAAGTTAAAATCGGAAAATCCTCAAAAATATGAGGAACTACGTAAAAAAGCGAAAGAAAGATCTGCACGACATTACGAAAAAAAGAAGAGTACTTATACTGAAGAGCAGAAACAAGAATTACGCCAAAAATGGAAGGAAGATCGAACAAAAACAAAATATACAAAAATGGGACTACATGAACCGATGTCACAAGCTTCAAACTCAAAGCAAGGTAATAATCTTTTAGTATGCCATAGGATGCAAAGCCGAGTTGAATACAGGCTGAAAAAAGAAAACGTACAGTTACGATCACAGTTAAACACATTGACTAATGGTTTCAAAGCTCTCCAAAAAAAAATGATTAGACAACAAAACCGAATAGACAAGATGCAAGAAGATTATGACAATATATTTATTAAACTAGACACGGAAAAGGAAACTATACCAGAATTAGAAGAAAAAACACCCAGGAAAACAATTACCGAGTTCATAAATAATAACTTACCTAACATTGAAACCCCAAAAAAAGAAGAAATTAAGAAAAAAATACTTGAACATGATATACTTACAAAGTCACTAAAATCACAATTCAAAACAGCTAATAATACTGAAAAAAATGTTTTGAAAAAAAATCTGGATAACAAAAAATATAAACAGAAAACAAATATAAGAACCTCTCTTGGATTCAAGAGTAATTTCAAAAACTACCGTCAGCGCAAGACCAAAACTACTGCATTGCAAAAGAAAATTGAATGTTTTTATAACAGAGATGATGTAAGCCGCGCCACTGCAGGCAAAAAAGAATATAGGACCTTCAAAAAAGTAACACGCCAAAAGAGATACTTGCTAGACAAACTAAGTCATAGAAAGTTTATTGTGGAAGAGGCCGAAATTAGTTTTAGTACTTTTAAAAAGTACCGCCCGTTCTACGTACTTTCTCCAAAAATCAAGGATTGCGAGAGTTGTGCGTGCAAAAAACATTCTAATATGCAATTTCTGGTTGATGAACTGAAATCTCTTAATATTCTTCAGACTGATAATCTAAATGAAGTAACTTCAAATTTAGTGTGTGATTTTTACTCCAAAGATTGCATGTACACACATCAAAAGTGTCTAGGGATCAAGCATTTTTATGCGGATTTCTTGAGATTGAGATGTGGCTTTGTAATAAATTTATGATTTTATAAATTTATATGGATCCTTTTTGGTGCATTTCATAATTTGAATCAGGAACTGTGAATCAAATTCGAGTAAAAGATGAAAATCAGCTGTCAATATTTTCCCTATAAAAACATACAACGCATTGAAGACATTATTAGTGCTACTGTTTCCCTACTACTGATTAAAACCAACGTTATTATGGAGCGGCGACGTCATTTAAGCAGGGAAGAAATGCTCAGAGCCGTGGGAATGATAGAAGCTGGTTCCCGGCAACGTACTGTGGCTTTAGCTCTGAATACAAGTCAGAGTGTTATCAGTCGACTTTGGACACGTTACCGAAGCACTGGCACCGTGGCTGAGCGCCATGGAGGACGGTATCGCTGCACCACACGGAGACAAGACCGATACATTCAAATCTTAACTCGAAGAGCTCCAACAATAACCGCCATGATGTTAGCCGTGAGGCTTCATCACTCTTCAGGGAACTTAATTAGCGACCAAACAGTCAGAAACCGCTTGCATGAAGTGAACCTTCATTCCCGAAGACCGCTACGGGTACCACCTATAGCAATGCACAGTCGTAGGATTCGATATCAATGGGCTCTTGAACACAGAAATTGGGCAGAAGAACAATGGCGTTTCGTGTGCTTTTCTGATGAGTCTCGTTTTGGTATGAGACCGGATACAAGACGTATACGACACTGGAGAACCCCTGGACGCCAACAGCGATTAAAATCCTGCCAGGAAGTCCATCCTTATAGTGGTGGAACCATCATGGTATGGGCGGGTATTTGGATCGGCGGAAGAACTGAGTTGATTTGGATCAGAGGCAACCTCAACGCTCAAATTTATGCTGAGACGATTGTATCAGACGTCATCGTTCCTCTACAAGTGCAAATCGGTCCCTTATTTCAGTTAATGCATGATAATGCACGACCGCACACCGCAAGAGTTGTAAGACAGACTCTCGCCGCAGCTAACATCAATGTCCTGCCCTGGCCTGCTCAGTCGCCAGACTTGAACCCGATTGAGCATGCATGGGATATGCTACAGAGAAGAGCTCTGCCGAATATGGAGGGTATCCAGTCGCAAGAAGACCTTTTTTTGTTGTTGCAACGAACATGGGCGGCCATTCCACAGCGTGATTTGGATGAACTCATTTTGAGTATGCCAAACCGATGTTCTTGTGTTGTTAGTGTTCGCGGTAGAAACACGGATTATTAATTGTTTAAGTTACCCAATAAAATTTTAAAGAAAACTGTTATTTCAGTCTTTTTTTCGAACTTTTGTGTTAGTGGTTCAAATGTCAAAAATCCCTTTATTAGGAAAATGGCAAATTTCTTTATTAATGCAAAGGTGACTTGGTTTATCGTTACTGTGACAAACGAAAACACTTTATTTGATGAATCCTTAAAGAAAATTTTAATTAATATCAAACAGGAGAAAAGTTATTGCAAAAATATATGTTGATCCCTAGACACTTTTGATGTGTGTATAATAATTGCAACACATGTTCAGAAATTCAATTAAGAGTAGGTAATGAAAAACTGTTGGCTAAAGCAAGCTGGTTTACTTGGGTTTTAAAAGAACACGAATATGAAAAGGCAGGAGAGAAGAAGACAATTAAAAAGATGATAAAGATAAAAAAAGAGGGTACTTTAAAAGACTTACTTGAGATATTTAATGAGGAAATGAAAAAATTTAAAACTCACATTTTTAATTTTTATTTTCAATATAAACAATATAAAGATTGCATTAATAATTTGCAAGATCATGAGGCATGTATTCATATAGACTTCTCAGAAAATTTCACCTGCAAGTACCACAGCGAAATACAGGCAATGCATTTCATTAAAGACCAAATAACACTACATACAGGAGTTGTTTATATCAAAGGAGAGACGAAACCTATTTCTTTCTGTTCCATTTCACCCGACAACCAACACAATCCTGAGGCAATATGGGCCCACCTCGATCCAATTTTAAAATACATAAAGAAGAACTATTCCAAGATCTGTACCATGCACTTTTTTTCTGACGGCCCAACGACCCAGTACAGACAGAAAAAAAATGTTTACCTATTTAGTGAAAAAGTCTACGAATACGGGTATAATTATTGCACTTGGTCTTTTTTCGAGGCCGCCCACGGAAAAGGTGCCGCTGATGGTATCGGGGGGTCATCAAACGAACCCTGGATACCAAAATCGCTCAGGGAAAAGACATACCAAATGCTGAAACAGCATTTGACATTCTGAAGTCAGAGGTAATTGCAGCCGTCGATTTCATGAAATTATGACAGAATTGAATACACATTATGACAAATTTGAAGCCACTTCTAATTCAGTTCAGTTCAGTTGTATTGCTGATTCTAATGGTTATAATTCTATAAGCCATATTTTTTAAGGTCGTGAATCATATTTTAATCACCATACAGCCTAACACTTCTTTAGTATCAAATTATTTTATATTTCATCTCATAACATCAAGCCAATACAAGCAAAACTCAGTCCGTTGCCACAAACAATGAAAATACATCAACTGATAACGATAGAAAAGCTAAAGCTCAAACACAGAGAACTCAGCTGTTTCTGTGGTGCTCCTAGAGGCAGCTGTGAATGTCACTCCCCTGTATTTCATAGCTTTTGCCCCATAATCAACACAAACGAATTACAGGTAAATAATCGAAAACAGAGAACTAGGCGCAGGCGTGTCAGTTCATCAACCGATGAAGACGATGATGATATTATAGAATATGCAGAAAGCGATATTGCCTTTCTTTCTGATGATTCTATGGATCTAGATTTTAACGACGATGCAAGTAATCTGATCACTGAACTCGACGAAAAAACTGGTGTTCTAAAGCCGAAAATTGATCCAAACAAGAAAGTGATTCTGTTATCCACGATAATTTTAAAGAAACCTGATGATAAAAATAATACTAAAGAAGAAAAGAAGAGAAAACCACTCTGTGCAAATGAAGAGTTTGTGCAACAAAGATTTTGCGAAACTACTAAACATATTATTGAGAAAGATTTTGTGACAACTTTGCAACAAATAAGAAACATTCCGGAAAATACTGCAAGTTATGATTTAAGTGAGAGTAATTTATTTATTAAAGAAGACACCATGAATAGTGACAACATTCAAAGTAATATTAGAAAAAAAGATGAGAATAAGGAAAATAAAAACTATACCACAGAAGAGATCAAGACAACTTTAAAGGACGAGATTATAAAAGAAGGAAAAGACAAGATTGCTACTGAGTGTACGAAAGAAGATGAATGCAAGAAAATTGTAAATGTTTTTGGAAAAGATGAGACGAAACAAGCTATTGAAAATAAAGACTGTGATCAAATAGAGACTGGACACGAGAAATATCATGAAAGCATGAGAGGACAAAACAAAACAGAATTTAAGACAAGGTGAAAGTAATAACAACGAGAATTTAGACGAAGAAGGAAGAAGGGCGATTGAGAGTGAAGAAAATAAGCAGAATGACATTATTTTAAATGACAGTATCTTGGTTAGATATTTCCAAAGAAAAACTTGGAAATATTTTATAGGATTTGTTGAGAATATAGAAATTAAGGACGGAGAAAATAATTATAAGGTAAAGTTTTTGAAAACTGTTAAGGATTCTTTTAATAATTCCGTGAAGTTTGTAGTCCAAAGAAAATTAGATATCGATATAGTGACCACTTTATCTATCGTCAAAAAGGTAAATTTGATTCAATGCGAATGCTCTAAAGAATATTACCTGAGTAGCGATTTTGATATGGTTTATTTTAATTGAATAATTTATTATCTAGGTAGTTATTTTACCTGTTAATTGTTACTAAATTTGTTATTATGTGATTAAAAATTTTACTACCTACTTTCTAATTAAGAAAGACTTATGACTATTTAGTGAAGAGTTTTTAAGAAAAAATAATTATCAATATTATGTTACCATTATAATTAAAAGATATAGCATGTGTGATTAAAAAAAATGCTAATTTCTAATAAATATAACTAACAGAGAAGTTCCTATAGGTATTCCATTTGCAATAAGATTAGACATTTAAATACACCTTTGTTACAGTCCGTTCAACCGATTTTGAATTCTATTGCGCTGGTGGCATGACAAATGGCACCAGCAGCAAACAGTTGGTATTATAACCACTTTCTTGCTTTTAATGCCATCCTTATGCCTAAGGTATAGAAGTCAAAATCGGTTAAACGGACTGTAACAAGGTTTATTTAAGGTAAAAGCGCTAAGGTAGCCCGCGAAATTCATTTTTTTTATGTGTTTTGCAATTTGCTGGTCAGTATTAAGTTGTACGTTGATTAAAATATGATTCGCGACCATAACAAACATGTATTTACAGAATTATAATTATTAAAGTCATCAACACAACTTTCTAAAATCAAGTAGGTAATCCCACTGAATGTCTATTTCATGAAATCTTGTCATTTTACAATATACTAACTTATCAAGTTGTATTACTGATCCTAATGATTAGGTATAATTCTGTAAATACATAATTATTAGTTACGGTCGCGAATCATATTTTAATCAACGTACAACTCAATACTGACCAGCAAATTGCAAAAAACAAGAAAATTTGAATTTCGCGGGATACCTTAGCGCTTCCCTCTTATAATTATGTCTAATCTTATTTCAAATGGAGTATAACAGGTACACCTACTTTATAAGATTGTCCTCATTTTTGTGATTTTAAACACTATTGATCTCATTGTGTGTAGCTTATTTTCTAGATTTTTTAAAACAACATTTTTGAATGTTATTTAATTATTTAGTACCTTTAATTGCAAGAAGATTTTTGATGAATAATAAATATTTTCTTACTACACTTACTACTTAAATCATAGTTTTTGTTTCCCTGATAATGTTCCCAGTGGTCAAATTGTCATGGCTGTGATAATTGCAAACTGTATACAGTTCTAAACATTTTTCTGATCATGCGCACTTACCATGTTTTTCTGCTATCATTGAACCTTTCACAGAGAAAAATTAAGACTGATCTAGCTTTGATCCTAGCACATCGTAGAACTTACCCCTTTTTAACCGACTTAAAAAATGGAGGAGGTTCTTAATTTGGATATTTTTTTAAGTCGCTTAAAAATACCTCATTATGCAATTAGCCTTACAAATATTATGAGTTACTTTCGCGTTGCTTCTACGTTACTGTAACATAGAAGTTCTATGTTACAAAGTGGCAAATTCCGCGGCCTTACCCACCTACTTATTACTTTTTTAAACAAAATTATTTTGAAAATAGTTCAAATGTTACAAAATAATTATATTATAATTTATACATAATGCTATATTCATCATTCCAAAAGTAAATAAATAAACTCTTGGAAATATTATTTTTTTCTTCTATTTAGACCCTATGGTAAATACAAAACGTTTAATAAAATAACTACAAGGATCAGCAGTTAAACTTTAATTAGCTAAATGTTAGATAAAATAATTAAATCATAATACTCAGTCAGTCCGGTTTCATCAATTATTTGTGATATAATATTAAGTCCACTTTTACGCTGCGCGATAATATCCGCTTTCATCTCAAAGCTTACATTTCAAAATGAACTATTACACAGCTATTATAATAGATTAAACACACGTCACTAACCCACAATATCAAAAACCAATCAAGAACGAACAACATTCTATTAGACGCGGTGAATGAGCCGTAAGTTACCTGCATCTGTCTACCATACCTAATTTATTTATTTAGATTTCTGTGGGTATACTCATAAAGTTTTACGAATTATGTGAACAAGACGAACATGACACGGAACTATATTCAAAAGCGTGATTATTCGAGTAATATGCGGGTGTGTGTGTCAAATTACTCATTAAAAGAAGGTCGTAAGTCAAACTAAACGTTAAGCAATTAGTTTTGAAGTTGCCTATGGACTTTTGGCGTGGATAGTACCTTTTACGTACACTCACGAGAAATTAATTGTTGTGTAAATTGACTGTCAAAGAATCAAAGCTGTGATTTTTTCAATTTAAGCGGGAATCAGTTTGCTTAAAAAATACATTCTCTGACTTGTATGACTTTTTATTCCCTCGCAACATCCAAACGGTTGGATGTATTTTAATTATTGTCATTTTTACAGCCTGTTTATATTGCAGTTACAATATTTTGATGACTTCCTTCTTTGTTTCAGAAGGCGTATGTTAGGAGAAACAGAAATTAAAGCTGAGCAAATAGAAATCCATGAAGAAGGATTTAGTTAATTTTAAAATCGATGGGAAAATAAAAAACCAGGGCGTGATAAAGGAGGTGATTTTGTGTGTGCCCGACAACTACGTGCTGAGGCGGAGACGGTCGCAGCTACTAGCTGTGTCGCGCGGCAGGACTACCGTGCTTCTAAAAGCGCCAGTTACTCGCGCCCATAGATATATAAAAGAAGGAGATATGCCCGGTAGTTGAAAATGAATCAGAACCCGATGTTGCTAGGTTGGCCCCACCACCGCGCCACCACTACACATGTAGTTCAGGAAAAGCAATAGATACGCTTCGCGCCACAAAATACAGATAGTACAGAAGGCAATCTACATACAAAGTGCGCTCGAGCAACGCACACATAGACACCGCTCACGGACACGTTATCTCGGACGGGTTGGGACTGTTGGGAGTAGTGCGATCGCGGGTGCCATCCGCTTGATACACGCGTCTGTGAAGTGCAAAAATGTAGCAACAAAGAAATGGTTAAGCTCGATTTAATAGTAAGATATTTATTAGTTTCCTATTTTGAATCAGTATAAACGAAGTAACTTTTTGTAAGGTAAATTCACGCCACCAACTATTACGTAAATTGAAAACATGATTTTTGTTTGTGTAGATATTGTGTTGTTTTTAGTGTAATCTGATAGGTTTAGGTCTAAAACGTATATGGCAAAATAAATTGTGTAAATAGGGTAATCCGTTTTGAAGTTATTAGGGATTTTCAATAGTGAAAATTGACAAATGTAAAATATTATGTTTTTGTTCTGTAAACTTTTTGTATTTTAATACTATGTTTATTGTTTTGTTTTAATATTGTAGAATAAGCTCAACAATAAATCAAACACCTAGATACGAGTGCCACTACCACGATAGTTTTTTGTGCATAAGCCAAAGTTGACAACCCTAGCGCGACCGCCGAGCGTAGGTATGAAAAGTGAAGTACATGTGATTGCCTTCTGTACTATCTCTATTTTGTAGTCGCGCAAACACTTGCAATTCATAAATCAGAACGTACTACACAATCAATTATAAACCTTAAGGTGATTGGGTAGTTTAGACCGCGAAATTCAAATTTTCTTAAGTTTTTTGCAATTTTCAGGTCAGTGTCAGGTTGTATCTTGATCAAAATGTGATTCACGACAATAACAGGTATATATTTAGAGAATTATAATCATTAGAATCAATAATACATCTCTCTAAGTTAGATTTCTACCACTAACACTTTTCCATAAGAGATTGGTGGTTGGTGGTAAAAAAGATGAATATCGCGTTAGGCACTGAGCGCTTATGCGAGCTGAATTGCACTTAGTTGCTTAGTAGCAAAGAGTCGCTATTTCTGTTAATTGTTGCGCGAAGTGCCTCTTCTGTACTTGTACTATTTATATTGTGCCTTAACTCATCAAACACAGCGTGCATTTATCATGCACCGTACAACTTACTCACACAAAAACTTCTATCGCTATCGTTGTGCTATGCAAAAGCCATTTATTTTACATATACGCTAGTGATTGACTTAATCAGGAAGTTATGGATTCTTCCATTCATTATACAATATGTTGATTTGCATCCTCGCCAAAGTTCAGGAGGTTGTCATAAAATACATAAATAATCAATTGAAGTACGTTATGGGGCAATAACTAGTAAGCGCTGCTTTTTTTTTTGTTGTTGAAAATTAACAGTATTTCAGAATTACACCCTTAATTCAATACAAATAAAACAAATAAATCACCCGACTACGCACACAGCGACAATGCATGCAGCTGTTTTTCCCCGAAATGGTAGCGCCGTCGCGCCGCGTAGCAATGACCCGACCGGTAGCAATAATTTTACCTAATTTTATTTCAAAAATCACCTACATTATTGTCATAAATTTCGCTTGATAATTAACTCATTTTTGAGCATCATTGGAATGCGGAAATCTTACTAATGACATTAATACTAGTGCGCCAAAGAAAAGTTCACTGACCTGTTATCAGATGATTAATAATATCCTTCAACCTAAAGTTTTCGTAGTGATTTTGTTTTTATTTGTGGATTAAATTGGTTGATTTGAAACTTTCCTTCCTACTTAACGGGCTTAGGGCCGGCAATAATACCTACCTTAGTTAGTGTACCGATCTACTAAGTCTAAAAATGATGTTTTCTACGTTTGATGAAATGGAAAGACGTGCTAGTTAAGTGTAAGTACGTGGTATACTTACTTTCAACTCTTAGGTAAACACTCGTCCATCCACAGGATGTTGGCGTCTTGGTGTTCCAGGAACCAGCGACCAAAATGTAACCCGCACGGCATTATCACCTGGGTGAATGTCTTGTGCCTTGCGGTAGTGGAATGGGTGTTGCAGCTCACGCTTCAGTAGGCGCCACACTGTAGTGTGGTGCACTCCAAAGTGTTGACCAGCCTCCCGCGTGCTTGCTCGTGGGTCTCGCTGGAAGTATTCCAGGATGTCTTCCTGCAAGGCGACAGGCAGGCCTACGCTGCCGCGAGCTTCAGCATGCCGGGGAACGTCAAACTGCCGATGATCCCGCAGTCTCTGCGTAGCAGCCAGCATGACGCTCTGTGACGGGGGTTCCCGATCGGGATACATTTCCACGAACATCCGGATGGCTCCACGTAGGCTGTCTCCACTGATGGCGACCATCTCCACCAACTCGGCATTTGAGTAATTGTCCGTCATCACACTTTGTAACTACGTCTCGATGTACGGAAATTCGCAAAGCGCACTCGCGAACACTTCGGCGAGTTCAATCACACTGTCGGCGCCGGCGGGGCAGAGGGGGCGTGGCTAGGAGCGGCGCGGGAGAGTGTGATTGGGGGATGGGATTGATTACCTACGAATTTATGGAATGAGAGTTGCATGTATGGTTTGCATTTGTGTGTGTGAAGCGCGGTTATAGGGCTAGTAACAGACGGGCCGCGTTTAAATACGGCTGGTTCACACTTACGGATTTCCTTAAATAAGAAAAAAAAATAAAAAAATACCTACTCATTTTATTGTTGATTTGGGTCGAGAATCATTAGCATAATTACGTCCTTGAATTTGACTAGGATGCAAATCAACACATTGTATAGTATGTAAAAAATTGGGGCCATGAAAATAAAATAAATAAAAAACGATATTGTCCAGAATATATTTTTATAAATCAATAAAATGTAGCTCAATACATAATTGAAGTAAAAAAAAATATTAACATTATTTTACATCTTCTCGATGGTCTACCAACCGGATTTGAACGCTATAAATCGGGTTAAAACGGTTGACAAATTGAAAAATTAACTATACTAGCAATATATTCGTTGGTCAATCGACATTGTTGTCGATAGCCTACGTTAGTGGAACTTCACAACCACATCACTATTTCGCCGCAAGACACAGAGGCTATATTATACCATGCGACGCTCCTCAAAAATAAAGTATCGTTTTGTAATTTTTACATTGCTTGTCCAGTCACTTAGCAACATACTTAGGTAACGGTTAAGGAGCAATGTATTTGCTGCAAAAATAGTACAGCGGCACAGTATGATAAATGCCTCGATTAACGGACATAGCTTTTTTTTCTAATCGAAGTATACAGTGTTTTGAATGCTAGAGTAGAACTCCCAGAAACCAATTCAGCTTAGAACCAGAGTTATATTTTTTAATATTGTATTCTGGTTATCCATAGAAACCAAAAGAATTGTTATAACTTATTATGTATGCAACGTTTTTATGTTATATTAATAGTATGTGATAAAGCCAAATATGCTATTTTTAGATACAAAAAAATATTTCTTAGATGTTATTTGAAGCAAGCTACGTATTTTTTTACTGTAATTTTGAAATTATTAATTTTTTGCGCCAGTTTTATAATGTAGTAGCATTTTATTTTCACACACATTATTGTTTAGTGTGATGGTAACTTGCCTGTAAAATATCAGATGCTTAGCACGAAGCAATTCGGATTTTTCGAGTTTCGATTTTTTGTTGTTAGGGTTTTCACAAATCAAAAATCTGGTAGAAATTTTTTAAAATTCTTAAAATGAAGTAAGTATTACTCATTAACTATAAACAGTAGGTTTAGAGGTACCCATAGATAATTTAATGGCATATAAAGTTTTCTTGGCATAAAATAATATTGTGAAATTCAAAAACTGCTCTTAGAGGCTGTTTGTAGGTATACTTAGTAAAGTTTATTTTGTTTACGTGTAAGTTTGTTCGTTTAATATATTGTAATATAAAACAGTTTGATATAAAAAATATTTTTATACATTTACTTCTTTTATATTTTTCTGATGAAGTGGTAAATGTGCTATAGGGACGGGGTCCGCCCTCGTCAGGTTTAGTAACACTAAAACCCTATATCAAAACATATTCTCTGGAGGAACGGGGGTGAGGCTCCATGGAGCCGTCAAAGACCCATGGTTGCACTTTGCCTCAGTATGATTAATGTTAGGAGGGCAAAAGGGCGCCAACCCTCTTGCTAGTCCACGAGTGGCGATTGAAGAAGCTGTGGATAGCGCCATAGCCGGTCCTCTTCAACCTCCGAGAGTATCCGCAAGTACGGAAGATAAAGTTCCAACCCAATTTAAGAGACCTCAAGCCTACAATATCATAATAAATCTGGCTAAACAAAAAGCCTTCCCTTTGGAGTATCGTATAGTAGTATTCGAAACAGGACTACAAAAATAAGAAATGGATATTAAACTCGAAATTCACAAGTAAATTTGATTCCTTATTAAAGCAAAGCAAGCGAAACTGGACATATTTTACGAAAAAACACGACCATTCTAAGTACCACTGATTTCCAAAAGGAATTTTCAGATTTTGTAAGTAAAACCATTGAAAGCCGTCTCGTATCAAGTCCCAGTTACATTCCTAATCAGCCGGAACCCAGCCCAAGTTGCATTTTTTGAATACGTGGAATCTGATCCTAGTTATGTCTCTGACCATCCTGAACCTGGTCCCAGTTACTTTCCTGATCAGCCCCAACCTGGCCCCAGTTGCATTCATAAATATGTCGAACCTTCAGTCTTGCATGATCATCCTGGACGGTCCAAGTAGCATTGATTTTGTCGAAACTGATCCCCCGGACCATAAATGATAAATAGCCTTAATTCAATCCTAGATTGCGAGTCTTCTCCAGACCCTGAATTTAGGCTAGTCATTAGTGATGATTCTCAATCCAGTGGTTCATTTCATTATATAAAAACCTCAGTAAGAGACAACAACTAAGAACTCGCAAACGACTATCATTATTCTTAGAACAGGAACCAGCCGAAAAATATATCAAAGTTTTCGGAAACAGTAGAAATTAGAGGGCAACAAAAATTAGACAAAAATTCCGCTATAGACTTTAGAGTACGTAATCAGTTCAATCCCTATTAAGCCCAACAAGACCAACCAAAATAGCAACAAAACTCAAAACAGATCCAACGCCTTATACTCCGGAAGAAGCTTTAGCGATCTATATAAATAGGAGATTCTCAGTCGATACATACCATTTTTTTTACAACAAGACCTCAAGGATACAGTCAATGTTATCCTATTAATCCAGTTCAAGTATCTGAAATAAAAGCTTTTTTTCCGTTATCGAGCTTACTTTCACACACTTTTAATATAGGTAATTATTCAGTCGTGGGACGAAGCCATTTCATTTTACTGTTTACAAAAGAATATTACCACACTGAACTGCATATTTAAAGGATCTTGGGGCTTTGATGGTAGTACAGGCCAATCCTTATATAAACAAAGCTTCACGCAAGGTCACGAAGACGAAAGTTGCCTTTTTGCTACCGCATATATTCCTTTGCGAATTAAAACACAGTGTGGCCAGGTTCTGTGGTTCAATCCAGCTCCGCAATCCTACAGGTACCTACTGCCGACCAATCCATATACAGTATCGTAGAGAGACCAAAGATCTTATACTTTCAGAAAAAAAATGGGTTGAAGACCAAATTAAGGACTTACGCCCAATTTTAGCCGAAACGTCTAAAGGCCATAAAGTAGTTGCAAAAAATCAACTTTATCTCATAATCATTGATGGCAAAGTACAATATTATTACTGATACTTTATCACAGCTAAGGTGCCCGTTCTGTAAGGCCATTATTTCAAAGGAATTTAGTAAGTTGAGATTTAGTTTATTCCCGACCAATAAATGAATTGCTCATGAAACATGGATTAAGCCCTTTTTTCTTTTCTTTTTTTGGGTGGGAAATCATCAAATGACCCCTCCCACCCTGGGCGGAGCGAAAGGGAGTGTCAGACTCTTACTGACTAAAACCCACCCGTGTTCCTTCCTTAGTCCTTTATGTTTCGGGCCAGGGGTAACCCTTTAGGACAATCCCGCTGACCCGGCAGGCTTCGGCCCTAAGGGGCCCCTCCTCGATGCTGACATCTCTTTGAGGCGCGCGTGGAACACGTACGCGCCGTCCGGCACGGGCCTGGTCCTGATCGGACGGTGAGCTACCCATTACTTTCCGCCCGCAGGCCCGCGCCTACGGTGGCCGTCATGTGACGCCCGGAGCGTCTCCTGCGGCGGCAGGGACGGTAGGCTCTCTCCCTCATCCATCCCGCCACCTCCTTCGCTAGCATGACTGCTTCGCAGAAGGAGATGACTGCCTCCCACTCCCGCTCGCGTCAGCGTAGCAAACCACGCTGACGCCATCAGGGAGGTCGGCCCGCAGCACCAAATCCGCAGCAAAAATCAAATATTTTCATCACATCGTTTATTTTTGCGTTCTTCTGGAAATCCAAAAAAATCTAATAAACATTATAACTCTACTCTATTTTGATGCCCTATGATTGTTTTACTTATGTTTTTCATACAAATGTACATATTATTATTATTATTTTAAATATTAGCATAGATTTTGTAAATAAAAGGATATAACTTTAAAAAAAAAATATTTTAAGATCCGGGAGTTCTACTCTAGCATTCAAAACAGTATAATATACTATCGATTAGAAGAATAAAAAAAAAAACCGGGCAAGAGCGAGTAGGACTCGCTCACCGAGGGTTCCGTAACATCCGGGTTTATGCATAAGGTTTATGAAATGAATGTTTTTTTTTATTTTTTATATTTGAGTTGGTTGAATAAAAGGTAAATTGCGGTTTACGATTTATGACGTATTAAAAAAAAACTACATACTTACTAGATCTCTTTCAAACCAATTTTCGGTGGAAGTTTACATGGTATTGTACATCATATATTTTTTTTAGTTTTATCATTCACTTATTTTAGAAGTTACGGGGGGGGGGGGGACACATTTTACCACTTTGGAAGTGTCTCTCGCGCAAACTATTCAGTTTAGAAAAAAGTGATATAAGAAACCTCAATATCATTTTTGAAGACCTATCCATAGATACCTCACACGTATGGGTTTGACGAAAAAAAATTTTTAGTTTCAGTTCTAAGTATGGGGAACCCCAAAATTTATTGTTTTTTTTCTATTATTGCGTGAAAATCTTAATGCGGTTCACAGAATACATCTACTTACCAAGTTTGAACAGTATAGTTCTTATAGTTTCGGAGAAAAGTGGCTGTGACATACGGACGGACAGACAGACGGAGAGACAGACAGACAGACATGACGAATCTATAAGGGTTCCGTTTTTTGCCATTTGGCAACGGAACCCTAAAAAGCGATGTCCGTTTTTCGAGGCATTTCTACACTGTAAGCCGCTACGATATATTATGAAAACAAAAATAACGTAGTAAAAGCAAGAAATATTTCACGATTTGTTGTTTTTCATGATTTTAAAGACAAATACAGTAAAAATACTTATACTACATATTACATATGGTAAGTGATTCCTTGAGATACGAAGTATTCATTTTTGACTTCGGTTTTTTCAGGAAACCACTTAACAACTCGGCATTTTTATATTTTATCACGATCACGGTCGAAAGCGCACTAGTTCGCGGAGACGACCTTTTGCCTAGTACAGGCCCATGTGGCCCATGTTGCCCATGTTGCGTGGACACATACACGCCTCCTTGCCACTTCTCCTGTTTTTTACATTTCTATGCTCGCGCCATACGTACACTCAATGAAGTCGCCGAAAGGATTGACATTTTTTCCTGATTATTCAACGAATTCGCAAGAATAACTGCATACCATTTGTGTTACAATTTGTAAAATAAATATAAGCTAAGTATATAAGGATATCGCTTTGGGATATCCTGTAACGATAAAAGTGTTGTGTTAAATAAAAAAAATATATATAAAAATAAGACTGTCGAATTTAAAACACATTTTAGGCGGCAATATCATAATTGTTTTCCTTACAACTAAAACAACTAGCGCCATCTATCATCTTTCTGGTTTTCCTACGAATCCTCATCATTCATTCTATAGTCTTCTATGTCCTGCTGGGTACCAGCATTTTTTCTTCTGTTTCTGTAAAAAAAAAACCGATTCATAACTCTTTTTACCCGAATTTAGAAAAGGAAGCTAGCTTCAACTTTCTGAGTAACTACCGACACTTTGCCAATACAATAGTGCCTGTAAATGATTTTATTTTATTTTTATTTAGTTGGGAGAAACAAACAATTGTATAATATGTTTTACAAAAAAAAAACGTTTAAATAAGACTTATGGGTACAGTCAACAAAAGAGATAAGTATGCAGAATCGTCGGATATAGTTGAAGTTTAGTAAGAAACCGATGGATGTTGTCGACTGAAATTTAATTGATAAATGAACTGTTTGTTTTCTATTAATAAAATGAATTTTTATTCGAGAACATCCATCGGTTTCTTACTAAACTTCAACGACATCCGACGATCCTGCATACTTATCTCTTTTGTTGACTGTACAATCAACGTTTCCACCGATTACTTGTGTACATTATTAATTAGATAGGTATGTACAAACTACATTTAAATACTAAGTAGGTATCATAGACTTTTAGCTTAGTTATTAATCATTTAATTGTAATAAATACTTTGAGTTTGAAACTTGACGTTTTCTTGATTACGAATCTGCGACGTAAGACAGGACACCTTCATGCTATCTACTAATATTATAAATTCGAAAGTAACTAGTGTCTGTATGTTATCTTTTCACCACCTAAACCACTAAACGGATTTCGACAAAATTTGGCAGAAATATAGATTGCATCCCGGGGAAAGACATAGGATAATTAGATTCCGATATTCCCACGGGATCGACAATTATGCGGGTGAAACCGCGGAGCGCTGCTAGTACTTACTAAATATACAGGGTGTCCCGAAATTAATGGATAAACTTAAGAGGTCATTGTACGTATCATTATGAACAACTTTTACTACGGTACCAAATATATGAAATCGCGGAAAAAAAAAAACTGCTGTTCCCTACATTTATGTTCGCATAACTCGTCAAAATGTAGGGAACAGCCGATTCTTTTTTTGCGAGTTCAGGTTTGGTCCCATAGTAATAGTTGTTCATAATGATGAGTGCGATGACCCCTTAATCTAGGTTATCCATTAATTACGGAACACCCTGTATACAATCTTCAATGATTTACAAGTATTGCTGCTAAATCAACAATCTACTTTAGCGTCATATGGGCGATTGCAGTGGAATTTGAACTTTGTCATGTATGACATTCCATATCTTCCCAAAACTCGATAATTATCTGAGATTCTTAATTCAAATAGAGGTACGAGCACTTAGCAGGGGACCTAAAAGGCCACTTTGGCAGAATCCTAAAAGGATAACATTATGAATATGGCGAAGACAATCCTTTTTTTTTCGCTGCGCCACGTAGGTAGGCATAATCAAAGAGATTGAGATTGGGTTTGGATTGTTGATTGGTATTTTACCACAGACAAAAATAAATAACTAAAAAATCCTTCACCAATGACATTTGATACGATTAACTTATCAGTTAGCTATCCATTATGATTCATGACGTTATCCTTTTATGATTCTGCCAAAGTGGCCTTTTTAGGCCCCCAGGATTGATCGTAGATCGTAGCTGGACGAGAGTAGCCGAGGATTTTGCAACAGATGATTTTTTTTTCAGATGATTTTTGGTTTTTACCTAATGGTAGCTGTTGCAAAATCCTCGGCTACTCCTCATTTCGACGAGCACACTTATTGTAACGAGAATAAAGATCATTGTGATTTTGACAGTGACGCAAAATCAGATAAATAATTGTGAAAGGATTATAAGCGGCCAGTGTCAATGTTCTTGTGTCTTACCTCTTAGGATACGGCTCTTTGAGATGAAAGGTGCGGTAGTGTAGCTTCAAACTGCTATTCTGAGTGAACCGTTTTTCGCACATTGAGCACTCATAGGGCTTTTCACCGGTGTGTGTCTGAAATATAAAATATTCACAACCTTTTTAAGGTATAGTCGAACTTGTAATTGCGTTATCACTTTTTACACTTCCACATGACAACAACATAATCTGCATTTATAATGTTTCCATGTTGTTGGGGCGCAGACCTCCTCTCGGTGAGAGGGAGTGGGCTGTAATCCACCACGTGGGCCCGTAGCTGGTTGGTAGATGTCTCATGTCTTTGAATTTTTGGTTCTAGGACATGTCGGTTTCCTCACGATGTTTTTCTACAGCGATTTTGACACTTCCCCACCCAGTAAAGATTCCGATTTTAGGAGAAGCCTAAAATCTAACACATAACATCACGCCGTTTGGGTAGAGGTGTACCAATACAGGCTGATTTTTTTTACCGGTTCCAAATTTTTACAAGGGGTACCCATGAATAGGAACAACTTTCATTATGGGTGGTCCCATAATGAAAGTTTGAAGTTCGAACTTTGATATCACGAAAAAAAAATCTGCTGTTTCATACAAAAGTTCAATAAGTACCTAACTACTTGACCAAAATGTATGAAACACCCGTTTTTTTTTTCGTGATTTCGGAGTTGGTCCCATAGTGAAAGTTGTTCATATTCATGGGTAGAACATCCTGTAAAAATTTGGAACCGGTAAAAAAAAATCAGCCTGTATTGGTAAGGGGATAGTTTATTAACGAATTAAAATATTGCTAAATTGAAGAGTACAACTGTGACGTAGCATGACAACTAAAGTGACTGGTATTACGTTTAGTCGGTTAACCACGTCACGTGGTTTTTCTGTTTACCTTTATTTTACTACCTAAACTTATGGAGTATAGTAAACTTTACCAGTTGATGTCTCGTCATGCTGCTTTTACTATTGAACTGCATACGACAAGTAGCACAATTGTATAGTTTCTCTCGTGTGTGGGTGTTGAGATGGGCTGCCACGCTGTTGGGCTGTGAAAAATAAAAAAAGATGTACGTAAAATATATCCTGCAGTCGTTGTGCCGAAATGACGACAGCTGATAAAGAGAGAGCATCCGAACACGGTACGCCGTCAGATTGTTTCCGACTCCATCCCACGTTTTATCCAAGCGACTACTACGAAGGTTTCAACTTTTATTAAACACTAGCTCCGCCCGCGGTTTCGATCCCGTGGGAATGTCGGGATAAAAAAAAAAAATATACGGTCGAATTGAGAAACCTCCTCCTTTTTTGAAGTCGGTTAAAAAGTAGCCTATACGTTAATCCATTGCGTCAGCTACCTCCATACAAAATTTTATCAAAGTGGGTCAACACGCACTCACAAACTTTCGCCTTTATAATATTAGTGTGATATTATAAAGTCAAGTCATCATATAAAATAAAGTCGCGTTTCGTGTCTGTCTGTGTGACCGATTAGATCTTGTAAACTAACTAACTTCTAACACAACGGATTCTAATATGGTTTTCACCATCATTTAGTTAGAGCATTTGTAGCGGTATCTACAACGCCACATGCGAACAACGCGTCATACTAACGTCACGCAAAATCCTGCATCTCGAAAGCAGAGTTTACCGCGCAACTAGCATAGATACAACGGCCCGACATGAATCATTGGGCAGTTGCCCGCCAGACAAAACCACCGTCTGGTCTGAGGATCCTCCCTTTTCTATAGAGTATGAGTGAATTTTACACCGTTTCTCATACCTCTATACATTTATTCCGGAAGGTTTATGTGTATAATACAATATCTACTCTTCCGGACACCTGAATCGATTAATTTATAATTATTTTGATGTATTAGACCTATAGTAATTAATGTAAATAAGCACGGTGGCCCGATTTCGGACTTCGGGAGTGTTAACTTGGATTTAGCACAGAAATCTCAAAGTTTTGATATGTCGCCGTCTGAAGGAGCGAGTCGCTAATTAATACAATTAGATAAACCTCAACGTACCGCTAGTGAAGCGCCACAAATCTCGCAGATGTGTCTCTGCTCTTCTTTGGAAGGAAGAGGCTCATCCTTATGTTCCTCCGTGTGGTGCTTCATGTAGGCTGTCAGACTTGAGAAGTTTCTGTTGCACTGTAAATAATAATTTATTTATTACATAAAAATCAATCTTTCTGCTTTGCCTTATCCCTACTACGTTAGGGTCGGTTACCAGTCTAACCGGATGCTAACAGACTGGACTTATGATAGCGTGAATGTATTTGTGACTAAGTTGTCTTGTAAAAAAATCCTATAGAAAAAAAGGACGTTCACTTTTTCCAGAATTCATTCTTATTTATTAACACGCTTTTTCTAGGTCGACCTGTATGTAACTAACTATGTAATGGAATCTAAGGTAACTAATTTAACCATCTTCCAAGAGTCGTAGCGTAATGAAAATTGGCAGCTGTATGTAGTTCTGATGACAATACAATAATATGGTACTGTCGAACTGATCTGATGATGGAGCCGGAAGATATGAACTGGAACTTCATGATGGAACATCGTATCATAGCTGTTTTAGATTTCTTAGAAAAGTCTTGTAATGAACTTTGACCACGATTAGGTTTCAAGGTCTGATGACGAAGCCGGAAGATAGGCACTGGTTTTTTGTTTTTACGTGCATTTATAAAAGCGTGTTTTTCTAGTGTTTTTTAAACTATTAATTTATATAGATTCTGTCTCCGGATTACCTCTCTCTAGGTAGAGGCAAAGTATGGTTACAGTCTTACAGTTCAGAGGTAATAACATTAATATTATAATGAAGTTTATATTGTTTTTGGGATGTGTACCGGCAGCCTGCTGAAATGGGTAGTTGTAAAATACTTAACCAAGACATACTTACTAAGGTACAAGGAGTGAATTTCCGAGGATTTCTTCGAAAAAAATTTCTTCCTCCTTTCGGTATTGATGGGGCCGGGATGTCGCATGCCAAATCCCTGAAACAGACCACACTAAATTAGAAATAGTAGTATCATCTAAACTTAAATAGAATAAGTCTTTTACCTGCTGTGCGACATAATAAAAAATTTCGAACTCTAAAATAAAGGATTTCTTTTTTTACCTGAAGCCCATTCCTGTAATTAAAAACCTTAAAAATTTAGGCGCAATCTCAAGTCAGCGGACAATCAATGTTAAAAATCGCATATATTTTTTGACAGTTGACAGAGACTAAGATCAGAATGCGAACGTTCTTGAAAATACGGGTATTGCTTCTCTGGTTTGCAGTCAAGCTTTACATTTTTCACTATAAATGAACTTGAAACGTAACGTTACTTACTCAACTCCTTCGGTATGCTTGACTGAATGAAACACATGTTCTTGGTAAGCCTTTAGCGTCTCGAACTTGATATCACATCGGTCACAGTATGTGTCAATATGTGTCACACCCTCTTCAGGATTCTAGTAATAAAAAAAATATTATGTTATTCTAAGACTCTTTCTTTCTATGTAACATGCAAACACGAACATGATAATTTACAACAAAAGAGGACCCAGAATTTATCCCTAGGGAACTCCGCAATATGTTACACTAGATTCAAAGCAAAATAAGCTCTTTAATTTATAAACCTTTATAACAACAATTGTTCTATTAGATTCAACGCAATAAATTCGATCTGTTCCTAGAAAGCATTTTAATTTTCCAGCACATCATGCTCTACTCTTTTAAAAGCTTTATATAAATCCAAATGGATTTTTTATTTGGGAAAGTTTCTGTTAGTATATGGTATGTTGGAGTGGTAAATAATCTACAACATAATATCGCGCCTGTAATTCCCGAAGGGTAAGGCAGATCTGTATCTGTAGTACACTCACATTTCACAAGTTATATTTTAGTCCCAGTAGTGATTGGGACCATTAGACCAACGAGGCAATAAATAAATGCATACTTACAATAACAGTATTTATATGCATGGTTTTTTTGTGCATGTTGAGTCCCATTGTACTGACGAATGACGCGCCGCATAGAGTACACACGTACTCGCTGCGATGCGTGCGTAAGTGCGTGTAGTATGTGGATAAGTGTCTAGATGAGAAACAAAAAATATGTTAAGGTAACTTTCTATCTGACCGAGTGGAATAATATGTAGAGAAAGAAAGACATAATGAGAGAAGCGTCAATTAGGAAGACTAAGATTAACAGATCCGTAATGCGATTCCCCGTCTCGCTTCAACATGAGATTCTGGGTAGGAGATCTGGGGATTGTGAAATGCAAATCTGTTGAATCTGATGACAGACTAATAGTCGTCAAGGAAAATCTTTTTCAGTTTTATTATTGAATGAAGTATACCTGAATTCCTCTTCGCAATGAATGCACTTTCGTACTACCCCGTTGTGATAATCATTGTGAAATAGCGCTGTAGTCCTGCAGTGAAAAAATACGTATGAAGAAAATAATTGAAAAAAAAAACATAATAATATGATTCTATTGAGCATCTATGTACTAGTATGTATTTAATTAAGTGGAAATTATAGAACAACTCCAGCTAGATAATTGCGTAACACCATTGAACTCGCGACACTGTTACCGTAACCGACACTACTGTTTTAAGTTTTGGCCATATAAAGACATCAACGCGTGATACATTTTCTATGGAAAGAATGACCTTCAAATTTATTTATAAAATTACTATGCTTTTTCAAGTTTTCACTTCCGTCGGCACTCCTGGAGTTCCACTGTTTTTTTAGAAAACTAATAGGGACATGAGGCGAGTGTAAGAGAAAAATGCGCGAACGTTCGGAGAGCCTTGAAAGTACATACTCACTTCAGTGGGCACATGAGGTCACATCTCAGGCATTTGTACTTAGTGTAGTGTTGTGTTATATGTCTGGTTAGGTGACACTTCAACTTGAATCGCATGTTGCAGAAGCGACACTCCACTGGACCTAGTGACTGGAAATAGTTATAACGAATAATAATTATAGTAATAAATAGGAGGAACTTCGTGGATAGACAGATTGGTATTATATACTAATTTAGACTAAAAATTAAAAGCCGTGTGACGTCTACCAACTCGCACTGGGCCCGCGTGGTAGTTTACAGCTCTCTGCGTTCAGCGGCAATTCGACGGCAACGTATTCTGTAGAGCACACATTATACGCGACCGAAGTTCGGTCCGAAGAAGATCCGGGGCGAGGAGCAGCGGGAGGCAGGCAAACCACCCCCGCGTGTGCGCAACTGAATTACTGCCGTGTCAGTTCGGCACTTATGGTGTGTCATATCAGCCGAATACGGCGGAACGTAAAATCAGCCGCGGAACTTCGGTCGCGTATCTTCGGCATAGTGTGTTTGGACACTAAGAGAGGAGGCCTGTATCCTAGTAGTGGGAACATTAAAGACTGATTCATACAAACTGTGTAACTAAGAAAAAAAATTATGTGCACGAGTGTAATCTCATAAGTAACAGCTCAATACCATTGACAACTTAATTTGGTTGGGTTATACGCGGAGATTTAGTATGGAAAAGTAATGAAAGCTAATTTCTCTTAAAATGCAACACTTAGGAATCTGGATTTTTGGTCGCTTTAACTTCTTTAGGAGTACTAATTTTTGTATAAATTTGGAAAGAAATCACAGAGTTTTTAATAGGGAAATCTTGAAATGAAAATTTGGCACCGTGACTACCGCCACCCCACCAATGACATGGTATATCTCGTAAACTACTGGAGTACTAATTTTGAATTTTGGGTACTAATTTTATCTTGCAGGGTACTAATTTTTAATGTAGGTTTGAGGAAAGCGACAAGCTTCTCTAACTTGGAATCAACATTCAAAGTCGTGGTCCTGCTGAACAATTGCGAGAAAGTTATCATCGTTGATTTCTCGGTAAATACAAATGTTACAGTTCTGTTTTTTATACGTAATAAATTACATATATGGGTACTAATTAATTGTATACTTAGAATAGCTGTAGCGTGCCCCCTTTTTCGGCGCTCATGGTGGTCCTGCTGAATCCCTTTAGCAGGACCACCATGAGCGCCGAAAAAGGGGGCACGCGGGACCACCTTCAAAGTCGATTTTCTCGAAAACTGCTAAGGTACCAATTTTGTTGTTCGAGTACTATTTAGTACCAATTGAGTACTAATTATTTACCAAATATGAAAGCGATTGGCATTGGTGGACCGGCGGTAGTCACGGACATAAATCTGTGCTTTCAGATTTCACTTCACATTACCAATTCACTTCACGTTTGGTTGGAAAGTTAAGTGCAATTCCAAAAGTACTAAGTAGAGATAAAGAAAGTAAGTTCAAATTATGAAGACAAATAGCAAACGAAAAATGGGAACTGAAATGGGAGCCTTCTAAACATATTATTTCCATAGACCAAGAAAATTCATAAAGACAAAAAAGGGGTGTAAAGCACTCGATACATACCTCACTGTGCCTTAATTTAATATGTCTATTCAGCATATCCTCTTTAGAAAATCCTTTATAGCAATCAGAACATTGATAAGCCGCTGACACGTACTTCCGATCTTGTGCTCTCGCTCTGAACTCTTCGAGAGCTTCCTCTTCAGTTAAATTGATCTTCAACCAATGATCAGGATCTAAGTAATTCTTTTTTGTATTAAAAACTTCGAATCTTTTAGCTTTTCTGTTAGGAAAATCTCTTTTAGCATGATTTTTCTTTCTTTTTTTTTCTTGCTGGTTTTGTTTAAGAACTATTTCATCGTCACCATTTGCTTGTTCAGTATTGAAGTTTATTCTCTCTTCTTCAATTGTATTTTCTTCCTTAATGGCTGGTTTATCATAACCATTAACTTTTTCAGAATTTGAATCATCATCATCACTAACCATTCTATGATCTTCTAAATCTGGTATTGCCTTTTCTTCTGCACATTTGCCATTTTCAATATTTGTTTTTTCATCTACAATTGACTCTGTCTTTTCATTAATCATTTCATTCTTTATCTCGGCTAGATTTTTACCATCCAAAGAGTCATCACTATCATACTCTACTATATATTTTTCTATTTCTGGTATTTCAACTTTTTTCATATCTTTTACAAGACTCTCTGATAGTGTTTTACTTTTAATTATGTATGTTCTAACTCTATTGCTGACTGTTATAATGTTTATTGGTGATTGTAGTTTATTATCTCGTCTGTCTATTTGAGATATTGATGATAAGGTAATCTGAAAAAGAAATTTTGCAGTTTTATTTTACATTTTATTAGTTATACTCATATAGGAAAGTGTATATATATATTTTATGTGGCTTAACTTCTGCCTGACCATAGACTAGTAGTCATTTCTTGTGATGTTTTAGTTTTAAATTGATACAAATTTATTTTTGTTTAAATTATCTGTAAATTATGTTCTATTTGAGAGCAGTGGTGGCCAAGCGGTAACGCCCTCGATTTACGAGTTGTAAGTCATAGGTTCGAACCCAGACAGGCGCTTTACTTTGTGTAAATTAATTCATCACCACTGCACTCAAAACGGTGAAGGAAAACATCGTGAGGAAACCGGCATTTCGAAGACATGTGACATCTGCCAACCCGCACTGGGCCCGCGTGTTGGATTACGGCCCACCACCTCTTACCGAGAGGAGGCCTGTGTCCCAGCAGTGGGAACATTATAGGCTGATTATGGTTTATGTCAATTCAATTCTCAATTCTTTATTGCGTACCATAATATATACATAGGTGGTATGGAAAATAAATATTAGTCACAATTATGGACCCTGTCGGGCACAGCATAGATAAATGTAGGTAGAAGAGAGGATGAAGGCACTGCTTGTTTTACTTATTACTTATTTTAGAGTAACTAAATAATATATAATCTATTATGATAGCAACTGTTACTGTTGTACTACAAAAGTTAATTTATGAATTTTAATTATTGTTTTATTTATTATATATATTTATTTATTTATTTATTCAGGTCAGCCTACAATTGTTTACACGTTACATTTCATTTAAAAGTACACGATATACATTTATAAGTGCAACAATCACTTACAGGCTAACACCACATGCACTATTTTATTTATATTATACATTTTTATTTTTGTATTTAATTATACACTTTGAATGAATTTAAAACAAAGCATAAATCATGCAGTTTAAAAAACAAGTCAACATTTTCAAATTAAATTAAATATATTAAATTAATTGGTAATAAAATAACAGGTAAATAAATTAAATTAAACTAAGATTAAATAATTGGATTACATTAGATAATGATTAAAAATAATTAACGTTAAATAAGTATATAATTGATTAACAAATTGGCCATTCATGGATTATGTATTATTATTATTTGTGCGAATAGTATTCAATAATTAATTTACGAAATTTTCCTATGCTATCGTGATGAACGTCTATCATTATATACATTATATTTATAAACATATTCTTATATTATATTTATAAAGTTATTTGTAACTATCATTATTATTTTTAATTATTATTATTTATTTATTTGTAATTATTATTATTTATAAATATATACTGTGTGTTTTTATTTGACTATAATAGTTATAGAGCTATTTATAACTTATCATTTAGGTATTCATTTATGCTATAGTAACATTTGTGTAGAAGAAAAAGTTTCAATTTATTGATGAAGATGTTATTTTTGTCTAAATTCTTTATAATTTCGGGTAACTTATTGTAGATTTTTATGGACATGACAAGGGTACTATTGGAATGCATTTTTAGTCTAGATGGTGGTAAGTTTAGTCTATTTTTATGTCTAAGCATAATTTTTGTTTGTATATCTTCTCTTTTTGTAAAGAAATCTGGATACTTACGCACGAACTTACAAACTTCAAATATATAGAGACAGGGTAGGGGTAAGATCTTTAGTTCTTGAAAGTGGGGTTTACAGCTGTCGGTGTCTTCAATATTTACCAAGATTCTAATTTTTTTTTTTTTTGTAGGGTAAACAGCGTAGGTGTGTCAGTACTATTGCCCCATAAAATAACTCCGTATTTCAGCCATGCATAGGCATAAGCGTAGTACATTACTAGTGCAGTTTTAATGTCCGTCGTTTTTTTGATCTCTCGAAGAGCGTAAGAAAATTTTGATATTTTTGCTTTTATTTTCTGAATGTGTATTTTCCAATTTATGTGCGTATCAATGTTTAAGCCTAATAGGGTGAAATTATCAACTATGTCTAATTTATTATTTTTAAAGCTAAAGTTTATATTTATTGGTGTTTTTTGGCGAGGGTGGAACGGTATTATTTTAGTTTTATTGAAGTTAATTTCTAAGTTGTGCTCAGTCATCCAGTTTATTGTGGAGTCTAGTATGGAGTTTAATTTTTCATTTAAAGGACAATGGGCATTATTGTATGAGTTGCGTCCCAACCCTTGTAACAGGTTGCGACTAGTATAAACATGTTCATTTAAGCTTTTTATGATTAATAATCCAAGTCTTTATTATAATTGCGTGCAGGTCAAAAGTTTTTGGGCTTCAAGTGAAAAAAAGGTTTTTGTATTAAATAATACTTTAGTCATACTTTATTACATTTCGTGTTACTTATAAACATAATTATTACATTCGTAATAATTGTACAGTAATGACAATTGACAGGCAGTAATAGTTATTTTTTGACAGTTATTAATAAACGCACAGTTGGAAATATATAAATAACAAAGGAAATAATGCAATTATCAAAGAATAATTCCCTTATGTAAAAAAAGGAATATTCAAAAGGCGGAGCGATTAGCACCCGCTGTCTCTGTACGGGGCGGGAAGCACACTCTCGAAACCGCCGCTAGTGCCATCTATCGGTCATCTAGCGAGAAAACTCAAGAAAGTTCCGATACATGGGCGCTGCGACAACGAATATTGGTGCGAGGATTCATCAATTGAGAAGTTAAAATATTTAATTTGAAACACTAACATATTATATTGTAGGAAAAAATCCTAAAATATTATTATTTTATATTTTATATTGAAAAAAAGCATTGACGCTTCACCAGAGTACAGCATAAACAAATGCGAATTGTTTACTGTACTTTTAATAGTGATTATTGTCTATAATAATATCGTCCAAAAAGGTCGCGGGTAACAATATACTGGCTGGTGTCTAGCCCAGCCAAGGTACCAAATTATACTTATTATGTGAGCGCAAGTACCTACTGTTCTTTTTCCAGTTAAACATGAGCAATAATAATGAGCAATTGCATCTCTCACCGTTTGTGCTCTATTTTTTATCAAAATATACGAATAATAAACCCTATCAGATACATGCCGCAATTGTATCTGCCCCCTCAATAGAAAACCTTCTGAAATATTTACATTAAATATCGCACAAAACCTAGGAATAGCTCCTATGCATATTTCGATTGTATAGGTACATGCCATTTCTTAAGTGTTCACTCAAATAAGACCGGGCGAGTTTTATGTGGTAACTGCCTAATGAAATTAATAAAAAGTCTTCTTCTGTTAGTACTAGAAACTGCAATAATTGATTGTCAACCGAGGTTATAGTGCGAAAAGAACCTCGCTCTCGATTTATATTATTTTCGATGACATAGTCACTTAGGCTGTTGGCCATATAAATCCTCCCATTTAAAACTTGTATTATATCACTAGCTCGAGGATGGTCTTTTAACGACTCTCTAAATGTATTTAAAAGAGCAGCAGCAATGCGTATATCAATGAACATACATATCCCTGTGGCGCACGGTGGGAGAGGGTTGGGTTAGAGTAGGCGCACGGTCGACAGTGTGGTTTTTTCCACTTGATTTTATAAATGGTTTCAGCCCTTTTGTCATTAACACTTTGCGGGACACTTAACGCCTCTCGACGTAATAACAATAAAACTTCTATTGTGTCTCGTTCAGTGTCCTTCAATGTGTTAAAATACTAATTAATTAAGTTTTATGGAATATTTTATTAAATAAATTAAACCACTGTAATAGTTTCCCTGCACGAGATACAGAGTTACGCCCATACAAAAAAACATAACACTGATTGAGATCTTTCAAATGATATAGGTAGGAAAATGTTACAACACTTGGGACGAAACCGCTCATTGTTCTTTGAGTTATTTTCGCATGAAGTAAGTATAGATACGTCATCTGCAAATAGGACACATGGCTCATTTATATAAGCAGGCAGGTCGTTTATGTAGACGAGAAATAAGAAACACCCTATTACGCTTCCTTGCGGGATTGAAGCGGTAATCTGTCTGCTGTCGGATCTGATTATATTATTATATATTTATGTTCTATTTTACAGCTGAGGATCACTGTCACCTAAGCCAAGGTTCACCTGGGCGATTTTTTTAACGCACTGCTTAGCGATAAAAGTTGATAATGCAACAGTTTGTTCTTTTTTTTGACGCGCTGGGCCGCACTTTGTTGTATTTTCAATGCTCGGCCTCAACACCGATAGTTGAAAATCCAGTGCGCGATAATATCCCGCCGAGATATCTTTACACCCGTGGGAACGGGTCTAAGTCACAGGATATACACTTAGTTTAGGAGTCAGAGTATTTAAATATTAACTACCGGTTATATTATACCAAGACTTATTAATAGTCTACCCTCGGAAATAAACAAATATATTACACAGAAAAATGTCAAATGTAAACTTAAGCAATGCCTATTACTTAAGGTGAATGCTCCAACCAGCCCGCGAAATTCAAAATTTCTTGCGTTTTTTGCAATTTGCAGGCCAGTGCTAGGTTGTATGTTGATTAAAATATTATTCGCGGCTGTAAGACGGATGTAGTTACAGAATTATAATCATCAAAATCACCAATACAACCCTCCAACTTCATAAAGGTGTAAGAACAAAAAAAAAACAGAAAAAGTAATTCCTACAGCTTTATGAACTTAGAGCGTTTTATTGATGATTTTGATGATTATAATTCTGTAACTACATATGTCTTACAGCCGCGAATAATATTTTAATCAACATACAACCTAGCATTGGCCTGCAAATTGCAAAAAACGTAAGAAAATTTGAATTTCGCGGGCTGGTTGGAGCATTCACCTAGCACGCGAAATTTTTTTTTTTACGTTTTTTGCAATTAGCTGGTCAGTATTAAGTTGTACGTTGATTAAAATGTGATTCGCGGCCGTAACAAATATGTATTTACAGAATTATAATCATTAAAGTCATCAACACAACTCTCTAAGACCAAGTAAT
The DNA here is from genome assembly GCA_916614155.1 of Mesoligia furuncula. NCBI lineage: Eukaryota > Metazoa > Arthropoda > Insecta > Lepidoptera > Noctuidae > Mesoligia > Mesoligia furuncula. The sequence goes on along the minus strand of OU744795.1, from coordinate 26,132,970 downwards.
CCCCAAGAATGACTATTTCATGAAATCTTGACATTTGGGGATTATACTAACTTAACAAGTTGTATTACTGATTGTAATGATTATAATTCTGTAAATACATAAAGTATGGTCGGCACTGGTATAAGACCGTATGAATCAAATTCCCACCTAAATTTGGTTGCTGTTCTCCATCATTATTTTTATTCTGCTACGACGAAGATCAGAGCAAAATTTAATTTTGCAGGCAAAGAATTTGATTCTTACGGTCTTACCCCAGCAACGATCTTACCCCAACATATCTTATTTGTTACGACCGCGAATCATATTTTAGTCAACATACAGCTATATTCTTTATTTACATAATCTATGCTAATATTTAAAATAATAATAATAATATGTACATTTATATGAAAAAAAAAAAAAAAAATTAAGTAAAATAATCATAGGGCATCAAAAAATTCGTCCGCATCGCTGTCAACAGGAACAGTGCCCAAAAGGCTGGCAGCATTGCCACGTTGAATGGCAATGCTAATTCTTTGGCCAAGAAATAGGCCAGCCCTCTGTTCACGTGAAGAGTCGACTAACCGCTTGGCGATATCTTGAAAAACCAAGTGGGCACTCGGACCCCATGGCCCTAGTGTTTCAACCCCAAACGGCTCGAACATATAACTCCCAATCAGGTTGGAATATTTTCGCCGTTTGAGGTTTTCTGCACCTGCAGCAGCCGCTCCAGCACAGCCCACCGTGCTAGGAAGATGAGATGGCGCAAGGGTGTCGACACATGTTGCATCCCACACCAAAGGTCTGCCTAACTTGCAGGGCATTATGGTCATCCCGTCTGGTCTCTTCCCATCGTCGCGTGCCAGGCCGTTGGGTTCTAAAACAGCTGGCACCCCGGCGGTGACAAGAGCACGACGGATGATGTCATTAATGCTGGCGTGCCGTGCTATCCGGCCTGCGCTCCTACTGCAAGATAGGCCATGGTGTCCGAGACAGTCGACAGCTTAAGTATTATGTAGGAATGATTGTAACTATTCAATAACGGAAACATATAAAATACTTCATTGTATAGTTTGATATTGGGATAGACTCAATAATCCTGTATTCTTTTGTATAAATGAAAAATAAAAAAAATTAAACCATGTTCTATTCAGCCTTTTATGCTCTTAGTCTTAAGGATATGGTAGAAAGTCAGGATTTTGGTGTAATAAAAAATAATTTATTCAGAATTGTCTTGTTTTAGACAAGTTATACAAAGAATCAAACTTACAGAACCACTCCATAACAACTCCTTGAGCACCTTCTCTCCCATCCAGCATTTCTCTTTGAATTTATGAAACTTGTACAATACAGCTGCACATTCATAGCAAAAGTAATTAGGTAGGCCATCTTTTTCATTTACCTGTAATTGTAATAATGTAGGGAAATTATTCTCAGGGTGTGTTGGGTCTATTTAAATGAAATTGAACAAACGTGTAACAGCAAAAAGGTACAATATTTGTACCTTTTTGCAGCTTTTAACAGTTTAAGGGGCACAAACAGGCAAGTATAAAACAACAAAAACTTTAATGAGCGGGTCGCGAGCTCGTTGTACGGACTGGCGATGCCTCGTAGGTGCCTCGGGGTGTGTGAGGTTGCAGATGTGTTTGTAATGTGTTTAGCTTGGTTAACTTTTCAGAGATTGTTCCGCAGATTATCAGTCTTCACAAATAGCTAAGGTTTTAAATGTTTTTGACAAAAGGCCTCTTTTATGAAGCTATAAATTAAAGGTTCAGGCATAATACAGTGTCTCAGTAATAATTTTATAATATTTAAAAGGAAATAGAAATTAACTGTTTTATATTAAAATAATAGAATTATGATCTACATTTATGTACAGTTAGTGGGCAACCCTAGTGCATGTTTATCTACTGAGCGGCCTTAGGTAAATAATTATTTCAAGGACACTGCCGAGACGTAAGACTGCTTGCTTTGTTATACTGTGGCTATCTAGACCATAACAAAATAATAGTAACTCATCTTCTACTTGTATAACGAATCGCAACGGTCCAGAAACATAGTAAGGTCAAATATTGGGATAATTTAGGAGTCAAGTTTTCATTCATAAGTAGTTTAATTTAATTATCCGAATCCAAAGCACAGTAGATAAATATACAGTAAAACATCTTCATACAAACGTGCCGCTCTCGATTTGAATGTGTGCGTGCGCGCCGCGCGCCATGTCGGCACGCGATTTCACGCACACGCTAGCATAATATATGGGGGAATAAGGTGGCGGCAGTGCGGGCTGTGCAGCGCGACTGTGAGCACGCGCGTACGCTACATGACCGCTTGCGTTCGTCAACTCTCGCCGGCGCGGGCGGCGGACACTTGTCGTAAATTACGAGTATCATGACTTCAAAAAGGGGAAAAAAATATTGTTGTGTTTTCGGGTGCCTCAATAATGATTTCGCAAACCCGGACTTATCATTCTTCATACTTCCTACTCAACCAGAAATGTAAGTACCTACTTATACTTAAATATTATTAGAAAATATGGTATTGTATTGTTTATTTCACAGTTTATTTGCTTTATTAAGAGCGTAGCCGAGTCGCATTTTTCTGAATACTATGTTTAGAGCTAAAGTTTATTTTAAGAAGTCTAGTTTTACTATAAAATAGAGGATTGAGTACGAAACATCGTTTTGGTAAACATATTTTTCGCGTAGGTATAGTTGTAATAAGGACAATTTCACAATAATTAATATTGCAAATTAATTACTTTTGAAATTATTATTTTTTCTATTGTCTGATGTGTTGTTCAATCCAAATATGGTTCCGGTAGTCTGACGATCGACTTATATACTTGTGTGTACATCGCATTTTTTTGGCCGGCGTTCGGGTCGGCCACTTGACACTTGTTTTTGTTTCGCTTATCGTATGAAAAAAATGTGTTAAGAGGTCTGTTCTTTTTGTTTATTATTGTAAGGTGATGTGTATTATACTAAATGCAACAGTTATTTTTGATATGGTTTCATTTTGTAAATATAACGACTTTTGTATACAAAACTGGGAAACCTGGGAAATAGTCCATCACGCTACCTTCAAGTTCAAAGGAGAATGAGCAACTTACTATGGCACTTGGTTGCGCAACTTTTGACTCAGTATAGTAGTGAAAATTAGACACAAAAAAGGGTTAGCGTCATACTTTAAAACAAGGTTAAATTCAAACTTAAATATTGTGGGGCTTTTGAAAAAAAAAAAACTTGTGTACCTGTTGAGGTTATGTACGTTAGGTTATGTTACCAAGGAATCCGTTGCTTCTCTGATTTGGCATCTAGGGAGCGGGTGTGCTAATAAAAGAGAACAGTTCACACAGCGCGACATGTTTTACGCCTAGAACAAATCACCGTGAACGTAAAAAAATGTTTTAACAATACACTTCGCAGCACACGCACAAAAAGAGTCGAATTGCTCGATGTAGGAGATAGATTTGGAGGAATCCTAAAACTCAACTCGACACGAATTTATATTTGTTACCAGAAAAAAGGTAAAAACATTATTCTCGGCTTAACCGGCACGTTAGTTAACAAGGTAAACAGAAAATACCATTTTGTTTGAGACATTTTATCGAAAAGTGTTGTGACCAAATAGATTACGGACGCGGAGTCATGATTATAGATTATATCTTAATTGTTTTATTTTTGCCTAGAAATTGCTTTTTAACGCAAGAAATAGTAACATAATTGAAGAATAAAGATAATGACAACTCTCAATACTTTTTAGTTGCGATTGTAGATTATTTTGTTGTTCCACGATTTATGTTAACGGTTAATCGATCTATTACAATTGAAAATAGTGTCGCTTCACTATTATGCAACAAATGACGTATTTGTTGAATTAGATACTAATTAAAATGAAAATAGAAACCCCACAAATGTTTTCAATGAATTTATGTAAGATATCATTAAAAATAATATTATGAATTATACATTAACTCTAATAGCCATACGCGTCAAAAAGTGAAACTATTGGTGCCCAATTTCCTTTGTAATACATTATAGGTGAATCTACACAAAACCCTACGTCATCAGATAGTTAGATATTAAAGTAAGGTATCATGAAAGAAAAATAATAGGTGATAAATATTTTTTTACATATTCGCGAAAATACGTATGGAACTCTCTATTTATTTCACTTGACCAATTTGTTTAATTGTTTCAGACGCTTACAGTGGCTACGGTTAATTGATCGCGAAGACTTATCTAACAAGTCAAAACATAATGAACGAATATGTGAAGTACATTTTAAAGCAGAAGACATTTCTATGAACTCTCAACGAAAACGATTAAAGAAGAATTGTTTACCGTGTTTACGTTTGCCTAAAAATAAAAAAGATAAAGGAACTCATGTTGAAATAACGTCAGTCACCACTTCAACCCAAATTGATCTTCCATCATGCAGTTCTTCATGCCAAACAGAGAAGATCAGTACATCAAGCAACACAGAAGTTCAAACTGCTGCTTCGCTCTCTGCTAATACTCCGCGCAAAAGAAAATTAAAATCTGATTTGTCTAGTGTAAAAAAAAGGTTAAAACTAAATGAAACAGGACAGACTTCGGGTGATTCGCAAAAAGACATGTTTTTTAAGCTATGTGACCGCTTTTTATCAAAAAAATTTGCCGATATTGTAAAAGCGCAAGTAGATCAAAAGTTAAGTTATAAAGGCAACAGATATAGTCTGGCTTATAAAATGTTTTGCTTGAGTTTGTATTACGTAAGCCCACAAGCCTACCGCTTATTACAACTCAAGAAACTCTTTGCATGCCATGTAAAACTACATTAAATAAGCTGTACATTCCTATAACTACACAGGTCAATGAGGATTTAATGGCAGTTCTTAAATTAAAAGTAAACAGCATGTCTGACAAAGAGAAGCAATGTACTTTAGTAGTGGATGCAATGAGTCTTAAAACAAATCTCTTTTATAATATTAAGGACGACAAAATCATTGGTTTTCATGAAGTAGATGGCGTACAATCCCCACTACCGGCAAAACACGCTTTAGTTGTGTTAGTGAGGGGTATTTTTGTAAAATGGTCCCAACCGATAGGATTTGCTTTGTTATCAGAATGTAAAAATGACAATAATATATCCAAATGGATCGACAAAATTATACTTAAACTCTTTGAAGTCGGGTTGAAAGTTAGAGTGTTTGTATCTGATCTGGGATCAGATTTATTAAATGCGGCTAAAAAAAGGGGAATATGCGTGGAAAAAACCTATTTCACTATTAATGATCATAAAATATAAGGTCGGGCGGGGCTATTTCGACTATAAAATCACAAACGTCAACTTCAAAAGTCTGCACACTCGTCTTTGAATACGTTATGATAGATTTAATGAATTTATGTTATAAAAGCTTTAATTGAGATCTTTCTTACGTAGGTCTTATACAGAATACTCGTCTTATATGTTCTCAGGAACGATATTTTTTAAATTGGGAAGAAATAGTTACAATTACCCCACAGTGGGGCTATTTCAACTATGCCACATATTTATCGAACTAAAGCCGTTATCGTTTTGAAATTGAGAGCCTGAGTATATTATGGCATAATTCATACCAATCTATGGCTTATTGTCTCCTAACATGGTTCAGTAACGTAATAAAATACTTTAAACACCTTGGAGGGGCAATTTCGACTTTTTACATAGGTAGTAGTGCAGGGACGTAAGCCAACCAACATCATCGATAAATCAGATCAACAACAACCATGAATAAAGATTTATATAAAATAAAAAAACGTGTTACATGTATTCTTAAGACTATTGTGGACCGTGGCATGTCATGAAAATCAGCAGCTCGATAACTAGTATTTTTTTTATTGCGAACATCTTCTACAGCCGTAAGTAGTTCGTCTAGCTAGTGAGTACTGTTTAACATTTTTGCCTAATAATTTCACACCATCTAAAACGATACAACAACCAAAGCGCAAAAGTAGTGAATAAGCCGTAAATTAGTAGAAAAACGGACGAGGGACAAACAACTTTTATGACAAGATAGAAAATTCTTCAAACTGCATGATATTTACATTTCACAACTATAGTAAACGGTTTAATCACCATTTAGAGATTTAATTTACCAACAATGGTTCCCTGTATATTTTATCGCAGCATGTGCAAATGTTTTTGTTATGCATAGAGTATCGATATCATCACATCACTAGTGTTTCGCAATACCATACAAAAATTAAGCGGGGTAATTATGACTTTGGGTTAGTCGAAATAACCCCACTTCTTCTTTTAGTGGGGCTATTTAAACTAACGAAAAATCACATCAAAAACGTATCATTCCAAAGAACCAATAAGCGAAAAACCATTTACGGTTTATAGTTTCCCTAGTCACTGTTTAATATTGTAAAAACAAGCGTTTTAAACACAACTTTAGACGGCAAATGTGACGAGCGTCTTTTGTTAACACATGCACAAAATGTCGTCTGACAAAAAAAAGCGTGTGGGTCAAACAGTTTGCGTTTTAGCAGCTCCATCTATGAAATTTTGTATAAATAATCTGTTCACCTACCTGGATATAGATGGCGTTTTGGTACAAATACAGTAGAATAACAGTTATTGTCATTAGTTGAAATAGCCCCATAGTCGAAATAGCCCCGCCCGACCTTATTACATTTTTGACGTACCTCATTTAATTAAATTAGTTCGTAATAATTTGATGACATATCATTTTCATTTACAAAATGGCAGAGTTGCAAAGTATGAGCATATTCTTAAATTTTATGAGCAAGATAAAAACAAAACATTTAAACAGGCATATAAGTTAACAAACAGCCATATTAACCCTACCAAATTTGAAAAAATGAAAGTCAGATATGCGACTCAACTTTTGAGTAGGACTGTTGCAGTTAGCTTATTAACGTACATAGATTTTAAAATTATTGATGAATCTGCAAGACCAACAGTTGAATTCATAAAAAATATGAATGATTTATTTGACGCACTTAACTCTTCGACGCGTTATCATAGCTATACTTACAAAAATGCGTTTTGCGGTAATGACAATCAAATAGAATTTTTTAATAAAATGTTAATACTTTTTCAAACATTAAAGTTATATAATCCAAAAAACGGTAACGACGTTACGAAAACAGTCAAGTTTATTGATGGTTTTCAAATTACTATCAAATCTATATTACAGTTGTTTGATGATCTTAAACAAGAAGGGTTTGAATACTTATTGACAAGACGCCTAAATCAAGATGTTATTGAAAATTTTTTTGGGAAAAATTCGGTCAAAAAACGGGATGGCTACAGAGCCAACCAGTAGGCAATTCATATCTGCATATAGAAAGATTTATTTTACAAATATTACAAAGCCTCCAATAGATGGTAATTGTTCTGAAGATATCACAGAATTTTTGATTAGTTTGAAAAATCACAAACATTTCGAAACAAGTGCCTCAGTAATCGACAAACATCTGACCAGTAGCAATCAAACACAAGGAAATGAAAATATTTTGTCGGAAATCTTACGTTCTGAATATGTACCAATACAACATGAGCTACCGGAAAAAAATGCATTTTTTTATGTTTGTGGCGCTTTGTTAAAAAAATGTGTTGATTACCATAAGAACTGCGATTTTTTAAATAATTACGTCGAAGTTAATCAACGAGCGTGTAATTTAAGTGTAGAATCTAGATACACCCATTACAGGAATTACGGCAAAGATCGAAATTTACTCATGATCCCACCTGATGATTTTGTCGATAATGTAGAAAGGATGGAGCAGGTGTTTCGCAAAGCGTTCGAAAAGGACCACGTCAACATTAAAATTGGCCGGTCAATTTACGATCAACTGAATGATGTAGAATTTAAGATGCCCTGTCCATGCTTTCCCAAAAGCTTTTTACAAAAACTTTACATAAGAATGAGAATTTACTTTACATTAACAAATAATAATAAAGCGTTCCGGACGTGCAGAAACAGGAGAAAAATTTTCTCGGTATCAAATTTGTAACTTAGTATAATAAATGTTATGTGAATAAAAGCTTTTTATTTTTACTAAATTTATAAATTGGTAAAATATTCAATCATAATATGCTTTTTATTTTATAAATTTAGATCAAGTGCTGCTTGTTCGAAAATATTAACTAAAAGTAAAAGTGACAACCCTGGGTATCAACGCAAGAGTAGGCTAATAACTCGGCGGGCGGCCTTAGATAACCTACTGTATATTTATCTACTGTGTCCAAAGTCCAAAATTAGTTTCAAATGGTAAATTTTAGTTAAAAACTTGAATAATCTTGTGAAGAAAGGGCTGTGATAGTCTACATAGAAATGAAAGGCTTATATTAAAAAATACTTGCTTTTCTGGCCATAATTTCTTCATAGTATTGTTTTAAGTGAAAACTGTCGTAATTATACACTTTTACGCCTTTGCACAGACATATGCGGCAAACTTTGATATCAGACATTTTGCTATTTATACTATGCTATTTACACTTAGAATTATATGTCAAACAATAATGTACTTAGTATTTTAATATGAACTAAAAAAAAAGCAAAACAAGATTTCCCTCTGAGAAACAATCTCAAATCTGTCAGTCAAGTGTCAAATTCGAATTCAGTTCACAACTTCACAATCACAATTGACAGTCGGTAGATTTAACTTATGTAATGGAACATGGGCTTTTTAGTTTTACCATTTTGTGGAGTGGTAGATGGACCAAGGAGGATACTGCTTATGTAAAGCCACGGTAGGCAAGATAAAGAGGATCATTCACTTCCTCATCATACAGGTCTTTGTCATGGACTTATGTCATAAGCAGTCTCGCTGGTGGTTGCGATGTGGTCGGCATCGCCCACGCGGTTTGTTTTGACGGCCACCTATTGTGGTCCGTGCGAATGAACTATCCATTTTCATAAAAAATAGCGCCCGTCCTCGTGTTGCCGTTGTAGTAGTAATGATCGGGCCCTAAGAGATTTAAGGGAAATAGTAGAGCGTGAACGGATTGGCGAGACGATCCAGGCCTTATTACCATTCAGTTTCTATGAAGTAATCCGATTAGGATAACAAATTAGTAGTAACAACCCTGACTTGTAGGTCTTGGGTCCGAACACAAGTAGGCACTTTACTTTGTGTACATAATTTCATCACCACTGCTCTCAAAACGGTGAAGGAAAACATCGTGAGGAAACCGGCATGTCCAAAAAATCGAAAACGTGTGACGTCTACCAACACTGGGTCCGCGTGGTAGATTATAGCACACTCCCTTTCGAAGAGAGGCCTTTTTTTTTTGGATGGGAAATCATCAAATGACTCCTCCCGCTCTGGGTGGAGCGGATGGGAGTGTCAGACTCTTACTGACTAAAACCCAACCGTGTTCCTTCCTTAGCCCTATAAGTTCCGGGCCAGCGGTAACCCTTTCGGACAATCCCGCTGACCCTGCAGGCTTCGGCTCTGAGGGGCCCCTCCTCGATGCTGACATCTCTTTGAGGCGCGCGTGGAACACGTACGCGCCGTCCGGCACGGGCCTGGTCCTGATCGGACGGTGAGCTACCCATTACTCTCCGCCCGCAGGCCCGCGCCTACGGTGGCCGGGAGTCGTCGCGCGGCTGCCGACGCCTGGGGCGTCCCCCACGGCGGCAGAGACTGAGGCTCTCTCCCTGAACCGTCCCGCCACCTCCTTCGCTAGCATGACTGCTTCGCAGAAGGAGAAGAGAGGAGGCCTGTGTCCCAGTAGTGAGAACAATGAAAGCAGATTATGCTAATCCAATTAGGCCATTGGCTTTACACACAATTCGGTTTCTCCATGTAAGTATAGTATGGTACTTATGCTAAAGCAAGGCGCATAACCAGCTACCAGCATAGGCTTTCAAGGGATGATGTACTATAGTCCGCGAGGTACTAGTTGGCCGCGCCTTGGTCGAGGGTGAGAGCGGCGGGGTTGCCTACGGTTCGCAACGCACGTACAGAGTAATGACAAAGCGCCCCCGCCCCTTCGTCCCACGGCTCTCATACCATTTTTTTTTTTTTTTTTGCGGATGGGAAATCATCAAATGACTCCTCCCGCTCAGGGTGGAGCGGAAGGAAGTGTCAGACTCTTACTGACTAAAACCCACCCGTGTTCCTTCCTTAGCCCTTTATGTTCCGGGCCAGCGGTAACCCTTTCGGACAATCCCGCTGACCCGGCAGGCTTCGGCCCTAAGGGGCCCCTCCCCGATGCTGACCTCTCCTTGAGGCGCGCGTGGAACACGTACGCGCCGTCTGGCACGGGCCTGGTCCTGATCGCCATCGGTCTCTAGCCACTCCTCAAAGAGGGGTCTTATCGCCGCTATCGCGGCGTGCCCTGCGCTGGGTTGCGACAGTCGCTCTTTCCATGCCGCCATGAGATCGCGCCGGAGATCCGTCCGCTCCGCAGCGATTTGCCGCGGAAGCGGATCCTCCCCCCGGCGTAGTGCCTCCGCGCGCCACTCATACAGGCGCGCGAGGACCACGGCTCTCATACCTAAGGCGGCCAACTAGGTCCACGCGGACTATAGCTGGTTTCTATTAGTAAATCAAAAAACAAAATAGTAGAAATAATACTTTACTAGAAATAAAATAAACATTCTTATAAAATGTACACTTAAATTAATTGCATTAGTTTATAATTATAATATAATTATTAATTACTTAGCTACACGATCATTTAACGTTCACTCCCATACAAATAATAATTACTAAAATTGTAAAATATTTTAGTATTTAGAGATCTATAATTAATATTAAATACATGATGTAAATATTAGTAAAGCCATGAGTTATGACTGGCAGTGAATGATTCCGGAAGACCAACAACTGAATAAGTACAGAACACATAAAAAGTACATTTTATTTTAGTGTACAATAATATCATTCTTTATTTTCATTTTGTAACAATTTGTTTCTCTGACATAAAGGGTGAAACATACCCTTAACGAAGCCAAGAGTCACATGTTCTTTAATTGTGTCTCATTACATTAGTCACAGTTGATTCCTTCATATTACGGAGGTGGAGGTCAAAGTACAAACTTTTTTTGACGTTTTTTTTAAAATAAATTTTAAATGTTAGAACGTACCGTTGCATGCACGCATAAATACAGACGCCAGCACATCAAGCTACTACAATCTGTCAAATTTCTTTTATAGATTTTCAAATTTATCGCCAAAGCATAAGGTTCAAAGTTGATGGGGAAAATTTTACAGTTTCGGGTAGCTTGATGTGCTGGCGTCTATACAATGGTTTGCGCGTTACATTGCGAACCCGTTGACAACACAAAGTTACTTAGTTTGAAAAAATCGATGACATTTGACATCCGCCAACCCGCACTGGGTCCGCGTGGTGGATGGCCCACTCCCTGTCATAGAAAGGAGGCTTGGGTCCCAGCAGTGGGAACATTATAAGGCTCATTATGATGCTACTTTGTTTGATGAACAGAAAGCGTAGACGACAGCTTCGTGAAGGGTATTTATTTAAAAAGATTTTTAATATTCGCGTGGAAAAAAAAAAAACAAAAAATGTTGCATACTTAAGGTGAATGGGTAGATGAGACCGCGAAATTCAAATTTTCTTACGTTTTTTGCAATTTGCAGGTCAGTGTCAGGTTGTATCTTGATCAAAATATGATTCGCGACAATAACAGGTACATATTTAGAGAATTTTAATCATTAGAATCCTTAATACATCTTTCTAAGTTAGATTTCTACCATTAACACTTTTCCATAAGAGATTGGTGGTTGGTGGTAGAAATCTAGCTTAGAAAGATATATTAATCATTCTAATGATTAATGAATGAAACGTAAGAAAATTTGAATTTCGCGGTCACAACTACCCATTCACCATATGAATGCTTTACAATCTGTGTAAAAAAAACAATGGGCCCTCCGTTTTTGACAGAGGAACAAAGTACAGACGCCAGCACATCAAGCTACTCGAAACTGCCAAATTTTCCCAATCAACGTTGAACCTAATGTTTTAGCGATAAAGTTGAAAATCTATTAAAGAAATTTGCCAGATAGTAGTAGCTTGATGTGCTGGCGTCTGTACATAGCGTCCTACGCTTTAAAAATACGCCTACATTACGGTAGAACAACGCAGTAAATATCCCTGAACTGTCAAAATTAAAGCTATTGCTGACTGAGACCCCACGGCTGTCATTTGCTGATCTTTGACAGTCGTTACGGGTAGTCAGAAGCCCGAAAGTCTGACAACCAGTCTTACCAAGAGGTCTAGGGTCCGGGATATTTTTTCCGTGATACGCATAATTTAACTTAGAGGGTTGTATTGATGATTTTAATGATAAATCTGTAAACATATATATATACCTACTTGTTACGGTCGCGAATGATATTTTGTTCAACATGCAACCTGACACTTGCAAATTGTAAAAAAAACCTAAGAAAATTTAAAATTCGCGGGGTAAGAGCGTTTACGACGTACGGCATTTCATACAAACTTTCAAGCCCTTGTTAGTCGAAATGAATGAACCGATTTTAATGAAACTTCATACGCATAAGAAGGATACAAAGGTCTAAAAAGTTAAGAACATTTTCGAAAAATAATGTTACAGCCAAATTAGACGATTTTAAATTTTCCATATTAACAGAGATTTCCAGTTTTAAATAAGACTTTTCGAAAATATTCTTTACTAACTTTTTAGACCTTAGTATCCTGCTTATGCGTATGAAGTTTCATTAAAATCGGTTCATTTATTTCGAAAAACAAGGGTTTGAAAGTTTCTATGAAATTCCGTACGTCGTAAACGCTCAAATATTGGCGGATCTTAACCCCAATATGGAGGCTTGAGAACTCCTGGCCCACCATTAGCATTCTAATTAAATCTTCATTTTTATGCCACAGATATAGATAGACCTAGATAATAACATCTGAGTGCATTCTCTACAACTGCAAGTGTTAAGTTGGGTATCTATATATCTAGTCAGGCAATCTCGTTACCAACCTAGCTCACTTGCTAAACTTCTCACCAAGACACGAGATGCACTCCTAAAACTCGTGCCAACACGAGTTACATAACTATTGTACTATTTCTCCTATACAATATACATAACATCACGCCTTATTTACATGGGGGTAGGTAGAAACTACGGAACGCCACCTGCATAGCTATTCACAACCATCCGACAGGCTATCGTATCGAAAATGGCATATTACGATAACCTGATTTGCCCTTGCCCCCGACAGCAAACAGCTGCCGGAAGAATATAGATCGTCTACTTGATTTAGGGCTGATTTTTCCAAAGCCAGACAATTTTATCCCTGGAATAATTTTGAATTTTTGACAGTTTTTCCATATAAAATCTGTCAGACGTTAATATTATTCCACGAATAAAAATTATCTGTCGATTGAAAAATCAACCCTAAAGGTACGATTCCACCAAAATAGTGTGCAGCACATTTGTTCAGAAACATTTTGTGCAGAACTCCAACAGTGCACGTACTGAGCTGCAGATCCGATAGTCTCTGTTTCCACCTGCAAAGCTGTGCGTTACTATTGCACGCGCACAGTGTAGCACACTTGTGCGCGAACATGATGAAACAGGACAAATAAATGTTTTCACTCCGTTAGTGGAAGCAAGACTGAGTTCGCGAACAACAAGTGTGTAGGCGTCGACGCGAGTCCACTGCTTGCATATGTGCGCGCACAAAATTATGCACATGTGCGCGAACATTTCTAATGTTCGCGCACAATTTGTTATTGAGTGAGTCGACCAGAATAAACATTTGTGTCGTACACTGTGCCGCACACTGGTGGAATCGCGCCTTTAGACTGACAACGTTTTCGGGTTTTGGACTTGGAAACAGCGTTCAGAGCGCCTAAGATAATATTGATTGATGTTGATTGACTGTTGTTGTTGTTATGTGTTGTGATGTTTGTTGTGTTTTGTTGTTGTTGTCGTTGTGTGTTGTTGGTTGATAATGTTCGATACGGTACAGAAGCGTATCGGTTGTGAATAGATACGCAGCTACGATAATTAAATACTCTTTTCGCTTCGTTTACGTTTAACCGCTTATGTGCCGTAATTACAGACACAATTAAAAAGCCATTGTGTCTCGCGTAGATCTATGTTCCGGCAGACTAAGGGTTAAACATCAGCAGAGTAATTGCGTAACACACTAACAGTTGGAAATGCCTTCATTTTGACAGTTCAACAACATTCATTGCGTTATTTACGTTGTTGAGCAGACACATTTTTCGAACATATGAAGCAATGGATTAGCAATGTCCTTCAAAATCATTTAGATTCTGATTGATAGTGTGTTACCCAATTTGGGTGCTGTTCATACACGCCAGTTGCAAGTACTACGTAAAATACACTAGAAATAGTTACGTTACGAGGCCGTGATTCAATACTTTCGCGCGTAAAAGTTGTCGAGAGTCATGTTGTCGTCAGAATCTTCGTGGCCGTACTCGTCCTTTGATAGATCGTCGCTTTTCTTTTTTCTGTTCCTAAAATAAAGCAAATAAAAAGTTAGACTTGCGTTTTTATTTCCAACCGTTTAGATATTTTCGACACTGTTTATTACCTCTTAGGATACGGCTCTTTGAGATGGAAGGTGCGGTAGTGTAGCTTCATGCTGCTGGATTGCTTGAACCGTTTGTCGCATAGAGTGCAAGCCACCGGCTTCTCACTGGTGTGGGTCTGGAAAATATACTAACAGATTAATACTGCTTAAACCCCTTGAAACAATAAACTATGTATGGTTTTTAGTTATTGAAACATTTTGAAAGATCACGATATACTGTGTGTAACGGAAGGGGGGTATCAACCCTGAAGGAGGTGAATGTGCTCATGAAACTGAACAACTTTCCCCAAAGAACATAGGTCGAAGTATGAAAAAAAATGTTGGACCGCCCATAGTACAAGTAAATCCCAACACCTGAATATAATTTGTTTAGAATAAGTAACTGAATCGATTCCAATAATTTTTACTCAACGTTATATTTAAAGAACATAAAAGTTAAAAGTTGGACACAAGTTGGCGACACTAAGTAGGTTATTCAATCTCCGCGCCAAACGGTTAGGTACCCAGGTACTATTATCAATGAGCGCAAGACGGGCGCGGCGCGTGCGGCGCGGGTGTTTTTGTACGGAAAAACAGGTAACTTAACAAGCTTATAACTTTGTGATTTTTCATGATACAGTTTTGAAATTTTGTACATAGATTCTTTACATAAAAATACTAGACACACGTGTTTCGGGTTTCGCATACTTATACTAAAAATAATGTTGTATACACCCATACATTTTGATCGTTTTAATAAAAAAAACAGCTGATCCATACATTTATGTTAGCATAACTCGACATAATGTATGGATCAAGAGATTTTTTTTTCACGATTTCAGGGTTCAATATATAAAGCCGTTGAAATCTTGAGTTAACGGACTTTATTTCAGTTATTGAAATAAAAAATGCTAGAAAATGTAGGTGAGCCAATTACCGCCATTGCCATGCTAAAACGCGACAACTATAGACTGGAAACCGACACCGATATAGGCGAAGAAGGCATCATACTGACGTCACGCAAAATCCTGCATCTCGCAAGCAGAGTTTCCTGCGCAACTAGCATAGATACAATGGCCCGAAATGAATCATAGGGCAGTTGCCCACTAGACACAACACCCGTCTGGTCGGAGGATCCTCCCTTTTCTATGGAGGATGAGTGAACTTTACACCCTGTTCCTCATACATATATGTATAAGGTGTAAAAAAATTAACCTTACAAACTTTAAGAGGTGCTTTAGACCATTGGACTGAACAACTTTCACTATGGGACCAACTCTGAAATCACGAAAAAAAAATCCGCTGTTTCATACATTTTGATCAAGTAGGTAATGAACTTTTGTATTAAACAGTGGATTTTTTTTCGTGATTTCAGAGTTGGTCTCATAGTGAAAGTTGTTCAGTCCAATGGTCTAAAGCACCTCTTAAAGTTTGTAAGGTTAATTTTTTTACACCTTATATAATGGTGAACACCATTTTGATAGACAGTTTTATCGAGCCGCACGCGTTATAATGGCCGACTTGGAATTGCAAATCCCTAAATCTACTACGAACCCAATTCAGTCGTAGCAAAGAGAATCTTCAAGGATGAGGACGGCGGGATTTATGGACGACTCGACGTTAAGTGTATTTGCGGCGTCTCTCCGCAGACAATAGCCCACCTTCCATCTAACGCCACATGCCCTGGCACTATACAGGGTGTTCCAGAAATCGACGTCAAGCCGGAATCGGGTGATAGCATAAATCACAATAGTTACCAGAAATATATAAAAAAAAATCTTAGTCAAGTATTTTTTATATTACAGTAATTTCTTTTTTTTTTGCGAAAAATGTACACCCTGTGATGGTTTTTTAGCTCCTATAGCTACAAATCTTTAGTTTTTTTCGATTATTTTTTTTTGTGTAATCTTGAGTAGTGCTTGTGTAACTTGTTGTTTTAAATTCTTAGCTAACTGCTCCAACTTACAAGAAAATGTCACATTTATCCGAACCAAGAATGAAAAATTAATACTTCGCCCAACTTTAACTGACTGTACTGAAAAAAAATGTACTACGCCAGTTTGGCAAGTAACCTTAAAAGTTCATGCATTTAATAAGGATTCTAAAATGGTATAGCACTTGCTACATTATTTCTTAGATTACAGGAAAAAAAAAATTCTTCAAGAATCCCAGATTTGAAAAAAATCTTTGTCTACTAAAAATTATTTTAGTGTAATCAAAGCTTGCCTTGAGCGTAACTAAGATTCTAGTTTTAGCGAGAGGAAGAATCATTCCATGAAGTGTGAGTGAGACAGATCACAGACAGTCCACTGTTTGTCTCTGCATCTCCCAAAGGTTGACTGGTGTCCGCCTCTGTATACTTGTGTGCTCAAAGTATTAAACAAATAAATAACTCACCAGCTGATGGGTCGTCATGCCTCCTTTGCTGCTAAACTGTCGTCCGCAAGTGTTGCACGTGTACATCTTCTCGCGAGTGTGAGTGTTCAGATGACTCGAAACGCTCCCCGGCTGTAATGATGGAGAAAGATGAACGAATTAACTATATAGTTTATTAACATTTTGACAAGCAGCCGCTTCGTGTAAAATGCTGGTGCAGTAATTTTTTCTCACTAGGCGACGCGTGCTTTACTTGTGGTAACCAAGTGTACAAACACGCTGTGAATGCGTGTGTAAGCGCAGGATGTCTCGGTACCGTCCGAGACAATCTTGAAGTTGGAATTGTGTGTGTGTGTGTTGTGCTGACGGTACTCGTCTTCACGTACACATTCACAGCGTGTTTGTATACTTGGTTAACACAAGAAAAGCGCGCGTCGCTTCGTGAGATAAAATTACACTTTGAATCACAATCCGAGGGTTCTGAAGAAGGTCAGTAGGATTGTCCGGGTCAGCGGAATTGTCCGAAGGGGTAAGGAAGGAACATGGGTGAGTTTTAGTCAGTAAGAGTCTGACACTCCCTTCTGCTCCGCCCAGAGCGGGAGGGGTCATTTGATGATTACCAACCGAAAAAAAATAATAAAAAGGGTTCTCAAGAAAATTCCCCAAACCATTGCTTTACAGGTTTAAAAAAAATCGTCTGCTGCACAAGGTGAATAACGCAATGAAAACATGGCTGAACTTACCGGGCTCCGAGAGCCCTTACGATGTGCCATAAGGTGAGATAAGCACACAAATTAATAGAATAAGGTAAATGTAACTTTTTCTTTCCCAAAAGCTCAGTACTCACCGCTAGAGACATGCCACAGATCTCACAGATGTGCCTCTCGTTGGGCGCGAAAAACGAAGTGCGCGGGTGCTCCGCCAAGTGATGCTTGCGACATGCGGCCTGCGTAGCGAAGTGTTTGCCGCACTGCAGGACAAGAAAAAAACATTGTTAGATACATGACGTAAGTGATGGAATCAAATGAAATGCCTATGGCATTAAGTCCGCCTCTGTACATTTATGTGCTTGAAGTATTAAATAAATAAATAAATAATAAAAGAGGACGCGCGGGGTCGCGAAAGATGGAAGGAGTGGATGAGCCCTTTGCCTAGGCATGGGACAACGTAGGCTAAAAAACGTAGGAGATAAATAGTCGTGAAATGCCTTGTATCTGCAGTGCAGGACAAGAAAAAACATTGTTAGATACATGACGTCAGAGATGGAGATGGCGGGACGAGCTAGATACATAGGTTTCGTCATCTGGAAGGAGGACGCGCGGGCTCGCGAAAGATGGAAGGAGTGGATGACCTTTGCCTAGGCATGGGACAACGTAGGCTAAAAAACGTAGGAGATAAATAGTCGTGAAATGTCTTGTAAGCATATTGAACTTCGATGTTTTGACGAGACTTTGCCAATACGAATGAACACTACGAAATAACCCGTTTAGCGGACAAAACATTTATTTGAATTATAATATTTGCTTGTGGTACCCCGGGGGACTAGACTGGGGGACCACGGGCAAGTACCGATACCAATTACAGGCACTTTTGAACTGCCAAGGAGTCGGTCAGTCCGTCGCTTTCCAAATTGTATAGAATGCCCATGGATACCCTTTAAAAATAAAATATTGTACAAAATATTGTACTATCATTTACATTCAAAATACTGACAGTACATCATCATCTGCCTAGCCTTTTCCCAACTATGTTGGGGTCGGCTTTCAGTGTAACCGAATGCAGCTGAATACCAGTCACTGGTAATACGATACCCCTTGGTAAGACTGGTTGTCAGATTTTCAGGCTTCTGACGACCCGTAACGACTGTCAAAGATCCACGAATGACAGCCGGGACCAACGGCTTAACGTGCTTTCCGAGGCACAGAGGGGTCTTGGTATGTAAAGATGATCACCAATCTACGGACCAACCGCGGCAAGCGTAGCTTAACCTGATCGATAGACCCATGCTGCTGATATTACTTAGTTTACAAGATCGCTACAATTCGAAGTTCCATGCACGGTGCTTAACCTTTTCATTCCTCGTCTGTACCTATTGTTTTCTTAGAGCAAACTTCGCCAAACAATTCAAATAGTCTCTAGCAAAATGCCAGTTCAGAAAAATAAAGTTATTTTTTAGAGTTCCGGACCCAAGAGTAAAAACGAGACCCTAATACTAAGACTCCACTGTCCGTCTGTCACCAGGCTGTATCTCATGAACCGTGATAGCTAGACAGTTGAAATTTACACAGATGATGTATTTCTGTTGCCACTATAACAACAAATACTAAAAACAGAATAAAATAAATATTTAAGGGGGGCTCCCATACAACAAATGTTTTTTTCGGCGTTTTAGCCTTGTGGTACGGAACCCTTCGTATGCGAGTCCAACTCGCACTTGGACAGTTTTATTTCTTTTTGTAATAATCTTTACCGATATCTAAAAAGCCTCATACCCAAAAAAACTCATTCACCAAATTAAAAAGTAGCTACTCACAGTATGACAGTCGGTGGGTATTCTGGTCAGCCTCTTGAGATTCTGCCGACGTTTCCTGGGGTTAGAAGTTATAGGTGCATTTATTTCTAAGTCTCTGCAAAATATAAAAATATACATACATCTTAGAGAGGGTACCCCGTAGCCGGGGACGGGAATCTTCCGACATTTGACTGGTCAAAGGATAAAGGACCTTTTCAAGAAAGCGGTCCATTCGGAACTCTAAGGCTTTGCAAAAAGATTCAGGTTTTTTTTTTTTTGGGTGGGAAATCATCAAATGATCACTCCCGCTCTGGGCGGAGCGGAAGGGAGTGTCAGACTCTTACTGACCAAAACCCACCCGTATTCCTTCCTTAGCCCAGCGGTAAAAATTCAGGTTTGAGTCATTTCGGTTTCAGAAACAGATAGGTCAGAGATTTAAAAGCCATGAAAATGTTTATTTATGCAGCATATTACACTCAAAGATGACAATGGCAACAGGTTATGTTTATCTAAGGGGATAAATTACCAAATTTTCATAGCTTTGGGCCTAACCCCTAGTAAGAGATTGTAGCTTTTTGAATACAGGGCTTTTGGCTGCATTGTAATTTTGTTGGTATATCGGCGGGTATTCATCTGCCTAGCCTTTTCCCAACTATGTTGGGGTTAAAAATCAAAATCAAAATGTTTTATTTCACATAAACCTACATGGGCACTTATGAAACGTCAGAAGCTAGGTGCACGGTTCCAATTGGTCGTTTCCTATGGAGAAGAACCGGCAAGAAACTCCATGGTTACTCTTTTTAAAAATAATTGGCTTGTACAATGTGTTCTGGTCGGCTTCCAGACTAACCGGATGCAGCTGAATACCAGTATTTTACATGGAGCGACTGCCTATCTGACCTCCACAACCCAATTACTGGGTAATACGATACCCCTTGGTAAACCTGGTTGTCAGACTTTCGGGCTTCTGACGACCCATAACGACTGTCAAAGATCCACGAATGACAGCCGGGACCAACAGCTTAACGTGCTTTCCGAGGCACGGAGGGGTCTTGGTACGTAAAGATGGTCACCCACCCACGCACCAACCGCGGCAAGCATAGCTTAACCTGATCGATCGACAATCTTCGATTCGATCTTTCTAAGCCACAAGCCTCTAAATACATAATCAGCCTATAATGTTCCTACTGCTGGGACACAGGCCTCCTCTCGGTGAGAGGGAGTGGGCCGTAATCCACCACGCGGGCCCAGTGTGGGTTGGCAGATGTCACATGTCTTCAAATTTTTTGTTCTAGAACATTCCGGTTTCCTCACATTATTTTCCTTCATCGTTTTGAGAGCAGTGGTGATGAAATAATTTACTCAAAGTAAAGCGCCTGTCTGGGTTCGAACCTACGACCTACAACTCGTAAGTCGCGGCCGTTACCACTGGGCCACCACTGCTAAATAATATTAGCCCCTAACACTGACCTCTATAATACAAGTACGCTGGACTAACGATACTCTACGAAATGACAGTTGTTTTTTTGTGCCGATTCAAAGTGCCCCGCTCGTAGCCCCAAGGAACTAAAATTGACACGTTCTTTCAAATGGACGTTGAATTGTTTACTTCGTGTTTGATGATTTAGGTCTAAATCGTGAAAAACTACCTCATTTGTGTATTTTGTGTTTACTACGTGATATTTGGAACATTCTTATTATGAAAGCATGCGCATTTTGTAAAATCCACTGTCAAAAAGGCAGCGGATTAACCTTTCACAAGTAAGTGAATTTCATGACTTTATATGTTTCGATCGCTTGTGTGAGCATTTTTATTACTATCTTATATTTAGAATAAATGTTTTCATTAATATCCCATGATATTTAATTGCAATTAGGGCTCAGTTTTCACATATATTGAATACAACAATTTGAATAGGGTTGTAACATGTCGATAATGTGTCGATAATTTTCTTCAGACAGTTAATAATTTTAAATTTACGTCTTTCAAATAGAAATTTACTGTCACCAGAAATTTCTGCAATTTGATTACCTACTAACAAATTAGCAAATACTAGTTTCTAATTTCAAGCACAAAGTTGATTTGTTTTTAAATGATGAATTATGGCCAAGTGGCATTGTTTTTAGACGTTTTGTACATTTTATGTACCGAACGAAACCAAAGGAATCGAAAGTTAAAGTTAATTAACTAGGTTATTTATGGGTACTAACGTTATTAGTAATTGTCTTAAATGTATTAGTTTTAACTGTAAGTCGGCTAAACGATCCTTAGATGATATTAGGGATTTATGTAAGGGGTCCGATTTGGTGGCCCTACAAGAGACCTGGCTACTTTCCCATGATATTCCAATGTTAGGAACAATAAGCCCTGATTTTGAATATACTGGTAAATCGGCTGTAGACACGTCGGAGGGCCTCTTGAGAGGAAGGCCTCATGGGGGGGTAGCCATTCTCTGGAGGAAGGGCATCTTTGAGTCGGTATCTATTGTTGACTGTAGTAGTCCTCGCTTAGTGGCCATCACAGCCTCATCTAAGGGTCGTACTATTCTTGTTTTCTCCGTGTATATGCCTACAAATTGTCCGGACAACTTACCTATTTTTACAGATGTGCTAAGTGAGATAAGTTCTACCATAGCAAGCTGTGATATAGAAAATGTTTTTATGCTGGGCGATTTTAATGCTCACCCTCATGAGTTATTCTATAGAGAGTTAATTAATTTTTGTACTGACCAATCCTGGATTTGTGCTGATATTGAGAAACGGGGGGTTGATAGTGATACATACACTTTTATAAGTGATGTCCACGGGAGTAGGAGATGGTTGGACCATTGCTTGGTATCTGTAGCAGCTTTACATACAATTGTAAATGTGGATGTATTCGAGGATATTTATGTGTCGGATCATTTACCTATGTGTGTAGAGTGTAATTTAGAAGTGGTGCGGCCTAAACTGTTGACTCGGAGCACCTGCCGCAATTCTGTTGTATGGGGTGAAAGAACTGAGACAGAAACGCTTAATTATCATAATATTTGTAACAGTAAGTTGCGTGACGTTGATTTCCCTCATGAGTTTGAGAGTTGTGGTAGTGAATCTTGCAGGTTAGCTGAACATAAAGTTGTTCTGGACAATTTGTACGAACAGATTGTAGAAATATTATGTGCGACAGCCAGGCAGTCTAAACTTACACGCGAGGGGGGACCGAGACGGGGTAGGCGCGTGTGTGGGTGGAATGAACATGTAAGGGATGCTCATCGCGAGGCTAGATGTAGTTTTCAGAACTGGGTACTTAACAAACGTCCCTCTTCAGGTTCGGTCTATGATAAAATGCGGGAGAAGCGAAACGTTTTTAAAAGGCGGCTGAAATTCTGCCAAAACAATGCTGAGCAAATTATTATGGATAGGTTAGCCGAACAGCAAGCTACTAAAAAATTCGGGGATTTCTGGAAATCCACCGGTAAGTTGGATGGGAAGCCAGGTCTCTCTGCAAGTGTGGGAGGGATGAGTGATCCCCGGGGAATTGCGAATATGTTCAAAGAACATTTTCAAATTCGGTCCCCTCTCGGTCCCTCAATCGTGAACGAGATTGCTGAGCCCAGTGGTCGTGGAGTCAAACCTCTGATACGTTTCTCAGCTAAGCAAATAAGTGCAATCATAAACGGTATGAGCCGAGGCAAATCTCCAGGACATGATGGGCTCAGTATTGAGCACTTGAAGCATGCAGGTGTACACCTGCCGCGAGTCCTGTCCATGTTTTTCACAATGTGTATTAGTCACGCATACTTACCTGCTAATCTGATGAAGACCATCGTGACTCCCATTGTGAAAAACAAGACGGGTGATATCTCGGACAAGGGTAACTACCGTCCCATTTCCCTTGCGACAATAATAGCAAAGGTGTTGGACGGTGTGCTTGATACTTGTTTAAATGAATATATACATCTTCATGATGCGCAGTTCGGGTTTCGCCCCGGCCTTTCAACTGAAAGCGCTATTTTAAGTCTCAAGCATACCGTCCAATACTATGTAGATCGCGGGACGCCGGTGTACGCCTGTTTCCTTGATCTTTCCAGGGCCTTCGATCTTGTCTCGTATGATGGGCTCTGGGAGAAGATGGTAAGCAGGGGTATACCCGCGGAAATATGTGGACTATTTCAGCATTGGTATAGTAATCAGTCCAATCATGTGAAATGGGATGGTATACTCTCTGAACCGTATAGGTTGGAATGCGGGGTGAGACAAGGAGGTCTGACGTCTCCCAGGCTCTTCAACCTCTACGTAGATGACCTCATAGAGGGACTCAGCAGCATGCGTGTCGGATGCAGTGTTAATGGGGTTAGCATAAACAACATCAGCTATGCTGCCGACATGGTGCTGCTGGGTCCGTCTGCGGGGGCAATCAAAGAGTTGCTTGAGACTTGTGAAGCCTACGCTGCCGCGCATGGACTAATTTATAATGTGAAGAAATGTGAATTCATGGTCTTTAAGGTCGGCGGCAAATGCCGTGAAGTGGGACCCCAGCTACTTGTAAACGGGTCAGTAATTAAGAGGGTATCCACTTTTAAATACCTAGGTCACTTTCTTTCTGACGACCTTAAGGACCATGTAGATATAGAGAGGGAGCGCAGGGCACTCGCTGTCCGGTGCAACATGCTGGTCCGTAGATTTGCTCGGTGTACAGACCTAGTAAAAATAACAATTTTCAAGGCGTACTGCCAGAGTCTGTACACGAGTAATCTATGGGTCAATTACACTAAAAGGTCGCTGGATGTCCTGCGCATCCAGTACAATAATGGTTTCAGGATGTTGTTGGGACTTCCTCGCTACTGCAGCGCTTCGGAAATGTTTGCGCAAGCTCGTACCGACGGGTTTCACGCGATTATACGAAAAAAAAACAGCGTCGCTACTGAGGAGAGTGAGAGACAGTCGCAACAGCATCCTGAGAACTGTAGCGGAGAGCTTCAGCTCTCCAATTCTAAAGCTGTTTGTGTGGAGGGTTATTGGTACTAACACTAGATAATAAGTTGTTTTAATATTATGTTACTAACACTCTATGGATTCTTTGGTCCGAAATAAAAATCATTATTATTATTATTATTTCACCAGATAAATCCATACTAATATTATAGGTAAATTCGAAAGTAACTCTGTCTGTCTGTCTGTATGTTAACGGATTTCAATATTTGGCAGAGTATATTTTTATCGACATATCTCGCGGGCGAAGCCGCGAGCGGAAGCTAGTATTATATCGCACCTACGGTGCAAAAACGTCACTAATGCAAATTATGTAATTGTTCAGGAGAAGCGTTTGAAAATTCGTCATCCTAATAAAATGTATAGTTCTTCTTGACTAAACAATAACGACACAACTGCCCTCTAGCGGAAAATATACGCACTACACAAATGACAATTACTCACCAGTTAAACGGGTACATAAGCTACTTTTTCTCATACTCAGATCAATTTTGAAAAATTGCATAAGTGACGTTTTTGCACCGTAGGTGCGATATGTAATGTGTACTTGTTTCCGAAGTAAAGACCTAACATCTAAATAAAACTTGCCATCTACAATGTACTGTACCTATACTTTAGTCAGTTTTACTTTAATTAAATACTTGATTTCAGATTTCTCATCAACTCAACTAAGCAGGGCTGAAAAACATGAAAATGGAAAATTGGAGTCCTAAATCTAATTATCATCTTTGTTGCAAAAATTTCACTGCGGACTTTCGTTAAACACTCTACACATGCGCTCTTCTCCATACGAATACGACCTTTTGGAAGACTAGAATTAATTCTATTTTATTGTATTTTTGACGTTCAAAAGTGCATATGTACCTATTTGAAATAAAATAATAACGTTCAAAAGTGCCTATGTGCCTATTTGAAATAAATTATTTGACTTAGACTTTGTTATTTCTTGTGTTTTTTTCCCATTAGTATGCACGCAATAATGAAAATGGAATCCCTCTCTTTTCCGCTAGTAATGACTACATGGTAAGGTAATGTTACAAGGTTCACTTTTGGCATTCAATTTGATTGAATTTGTATGGACGCTGTTTGTTGCTTTTGTTCTACATGGTTCAATTCTTCCAAATTGAATACCAAAAGTGACTGTCACGAAGAATACAGCTGCCATTTGATGTACTAGGTTAGAGCGAAATGGCAACACAATAGCTCAATACTTTTTAGTTTACATTGCGAACTAACGTGACCCCAGCTCAGATTGTAAAACTAGTGTAGTTGAGCCAGGAGATATTAGCTCAACCATAGTAGTTTTAGGCTAAGTTCTAAGCCTATCCTCATATATAAAGCTCACTGATCTGACCGTCATGCGCTATAACTTTACTAGGACACTATCCACTAGTTTATAGCGTGCGATCTGACCGCGCCCTAATGATTTTCAGATTGGGGGGCCGGCGAACTACGCATGCTAATGCGTAGTTCATACAAACGTAATACCAAAATAATTTGTAATTCAAACACATTCTTAAGGTAGTGTGTATTTATTCCGATTAGATTACAGAATATCTAGGTTCCCAAATATATATTTTGAAAGGACTCTGATATAAAGACGAGATATGAGGAATTTCAAATTTCTATAGAAAACTTATTTTTCTCATAACTCGTCTTTAAATCAGTGTCCATTCAAAATATATTTGGGAACCTAGAAATTCTGTAATCCAATCGGAATAAATACACACTACATTAAGAATATGTTTGATTTACAAATTAAATTGGTATTACGTTTGTATGAACTACGCATGCTCCGCCGGCCCCTTAACCTTTGCAGAGCAATTATTCTATTACTTAAAAATGAAGCATAAAAATAACTGGGAGTGATCCGATATTTTTCTCTTAAGTAATAAATTACTCTCAGTGGTTATAACGATCGATAAAATTCATAAAAGTATTTTTTATCGTAAGATATATCCCATCTCTAATATTAGTTGCACGGTCCCTTCACATTGCTATCAGCGCCAAAATGGCGAAAATCAAATGGCTTCAATCTGTCATCCATAGTCTGCAGTCCAGCGTACTTGTATTATAGAGGTCAGTGGCCCCTAAATAATATTATATTTTATTTTTCGAAATGTCAATTACTATTGTATAGTATTTTTCAAGTTCTTTTAACTGAACAGACTGGTGTGCTGCTGGGGAGTTTGTTGCGCCACTTCTTTCCACCTGGAGCACTAGAAAGTGGTGAAGGGGGGGCGTTCAGGGGACTGACTTATGCTATTTTGACGTTCTTAATGTGCTGATGCTCAGGCTAGTTTGAATAAATGACTTTTGGTTTTTTTTTAAATGTGTTAATTTTTTTCAGAATAAAAAAAAAAAAATCTTTCTATTTTTTTTTTTTTTTTTTTTTATAAAAACGTTGCCCCACACTAGGAATTTCTCCTGTATTGTGGGTGCGTTTACAAACATTTAAACTCACATACACAAACAGACAGACCCGGAACAACTACTTGTAGGTCATACAAATATTTGTTCCGTGCAGGAATCGAACCCGCGACACGCGGGGCAGCAGTCATACGCTTAACCACTGCGCCAACCGTGCCGTCTAATATATATATATATATTATAATGCCTTTACAACATTATTTTTAGTATATGCGAAACCCGAAACACGTATCTAGTATTTTTATGTAAAGAATCTATACTTATACAAAATTTCAAAACTGTATTATGAAAAATCACAAAGTTATAAGCTTGTTGAGTTACCTGTTTGTCCGTACAAAAACATGCTCACCCGCGCCTCGCCGTCTTGCGCTCGTTGATAACAGTACCTAGGTACCTAGCCGTTCGGCGCGGAGATTGGATAACCTACTTAGTGTCGCTTGGTGTCCAACTTTTAACCTTTTTGAAATATTTTTGGGACAAAATATAACAAGGGGTTTTACCCCTACAAGGGGTTTTTTTAATGATTGGAATCGATTCAGTTATTTATTCTGAACAAACTATATTCAGGTTTGACATATTATACTAAAAATAACGTTCTATATTCAACAGCAGTGGACCCAGTGAATCCATAATATGCAGTTTGTGGTAAAAAACTCACTCAATTCCGTCGACGTGATTGGCTGAATGTATGAGATGTTCTTCGTAAGCCTTTCGCGTCTCGAACTTGACCTCGCATCGCTGGCAGTACTGTTCTTCACCTTGTGGTAGCTCCTGCATGAGAATGTTCATTTAATAGGATTTACTACCAGATTTAAATTCGATTAATCAAACTAAACTTCAAACAGGCCCTGATCTAGGTTTTCACTCTAGGGGGGGCAATGTTTCTCTCTGAGGAAGGGAGGGGGGATATATCACAAGCCTTGAAAGCCTTTTAAAAAAACTTTCGGCACCTATTTTACCTAAACTTCAGAAAGTGCCCCCTTTGCGAGGATGACTACGGCTAAATTTAGAGTTTTAGATTGAGTTTGGTCGAAGCCCAGAGAGGGGGGTAACTTCCCCCGTCGCCTCCTCCCCTCCTGTATCTGCGCTAGCCTCAAAACATTTCATTTACAGGTACTTTTCATACGTCAAGGAGTCAAACAGTTACTCAGAAAGTTCAAGCTAGTTGCCCATTCCAAAAGGTAGATCATGATGTCATTAGACTCGCGTCCTATTTATTATGTGGGATTTATAACATCGCCAGCGATATGTATCACACTAGCCGCACTAATATTATAAAGGCGAAAGTTTGTGAGTCTGTTTGTTTATGAGTTTTTTATTTCTTCACGCTCAAACGGCTGGACCAATTTTGGTAAAGTTTTGTATGAAGGTAGTTGGCACCCTGGATTAAAATTTAGGATACTTTTTATCCCGATATTCCCACGGGATCGAGACTTATGCGGGTGAAACCGCGGAGCGCGGCTAGTGTTTAATATTTACATGTTATGTACGTGTAAGGAGCGAAAATTTTACGTCATTTTTCAAACACATTCCGTTTCCACATAGAGGGCGCATGTCACCTTTTCGAGCCCCATTTCCATTTGAAATATTGGCAATTATAAGGTGCAAGTGAAAATTTCGTGTTATGGTAAGGACACTACCAGCCGCACTACCAGTAGTGTCGTTTACAATTAACGACACTACCAAGCCTGGGCTTGGTAGTGTCGTTAATTTAGTGTCCTTACCATAACACGGAAAATTTACTTTAAGGTGCTTAACATTTTAATTATTTGACTGTATGTGAGAGAGACAATCGACATATGGGATGCCTAATGCGAGTGAATGCCTGTGTCAGAAATACTGAAATTCAATATGGTCAAAGTTAATCCGGCTCTCAGAAACTGAGGTAAATTAAATACTTCCCACAGGACAGTTTATTGGAATGAAGTTCTCTCACGCAGCTTACGGTAGGAGTAATCTAGTAGAAATCGTAACGTAACGAAAAAGCTTTATGGGTCCATGCGACTTTTCGTCATTTGTCATTTGACGTCATTGACATTCCGTCTCGTCATAGAAAGAGACGGAGAGAGAGATAGTTTTCAAGGATTTCGAGGATGCCGAAGCCCGCGAAATATTTTCCTCATTTTATTAAAACTTTCGTAGCCGTCATTTTGGATTTTGTTTTTTATTTGTTAACTAGCTGTGCCCCGCGGTTTCACCCGCGTAAATGTTGATCCCGTGGGAATATTGGGATAAAAAGTAGCCTATATGTTAATCCAGGGTGTCAGATACCTCCATACAAAATTTTATCAAAATTGGTCCAGCCGTTTGAGCGTGAAGAAGTAACAAACATATAAACACACACACACACACACACACACACACTCACAAACTTTCGCCTTTATAATATTAGTGTAATTATTTAACATCTATCAAAGATAACAAATATTTACCACTTATAATAGGAAGAAACTATACTTACAGAATCAGCATTAACATGTTTGATCTTCTTATGTATGCCGAGCCCGGTGACACTGACGAACGACGCGCCGCACAACGTACACACGTGCTCGCTGCGATGTGTGCGCAAGTGAGTGTAGTATGTTGTTAGATGCCTGATACAGAAATAAATACTTAGTTCATCATCATCATTTCAGCCGAAAGACGTCCACTGCTGGACACAGGCCTCCCCCAATTTTGGGGGGGTTTGCCATAATCGCCACGCTTGGCAGGCGGGTTGGCGATCGCAGTATGGTATGATGGTGTAATGCATAGAGAACGCTGCTGCCCATTCTCCGGTCTCCCTTAGTCGCCTTTTACGACACCCACGGGAAGTATGGGATGGTGCTATTCTTTAAGTCCGCCACACAGACAACAATACTTAGTTATAAAATAAATATTAAAAGATTTAAAAATAGCCCGAATAGCATCCCTAATCAATCTATACAAATAAACAAAATTAAAGACAAACAGGCGTTTGTAATGTCAAAGTAGCAGTACTTATAACAAAAATATAATTTTATAAAATATTGTATATCTGTCTGTTTGTTCTAGCTAATCTCCGAAACGGCTGGACCGATTTTGACGAGACTTTCACTGGCACATAGCTGATATTATAAGTAGTAAAAAGACACTGTATGTCGACATCCACGCGAACAAAGTCGCGGGCACAGCTAGTCTACACTAATATTATAAAGGTGTAAGATTTGTAGTTTTCTATGTAGATGTCTTCGGAAGTACTGATCCGATTCCAAAAAGACTTTAACTAACTGGGAGCTACAGTATTGCCAAGTGTCATAGGATATATTTTGTACGGTGCCCTCGGTGCGCGAGTCCGACTCGCAATTAACCGTTTTTTTAAAGTTCAGAATACTTACTTGAACACTTCGCCACAATGATCGCATTTCCTCGTAACGCCATTATGATATTCTTCATGGAAAAGTGCTGTTGTTCTGAAATAAAAAAAGGGTATTCATCCACACAATCCATTGATAACTGTGGCTGTGGCATGATTTACGAATATCAGAGTATGTTATTTTAAGCCAAACAATTAAAGAAAAAGTAAAAATCGTTTATTTCATCATTCAAAATTACAATACGGAGGTATCGTTGGTCCCAGCCTGTATCTTGGGCACCATTTCATATTATGGACGACATTTCGAATTTTTTTTTGATAGAGTCGGTTATTTTAAGCCAAACAATTAAAGAAAAAGTAAAAATCGTGTATTTTATCATTCAAAATTACAATACGGAGGTATCGTTGGTCCCAGCCTGTATCTTTGGCACCATTTCATATTATGGACGACATTTCGAATTTTTTTTTTGATAGAGTCGGTTATTTTAAGCCAAACAATTAAAGAAAAAGTAAAAATCGTTTATTTTATCATTCAAAATTACAATACGGAGGTATCGTTGGTCCCAGTCTGTATCTTGGGCACCATTTCATATTATGGACGACATTTTGAATTTTTTTTTGACATTGTGCACTTAGTTCGCAATAAACGTTCTGACTTTGACTTTGATAATTTTAGACAAAATAAGTAAAATTAAAGTAAACAACGACTAAACGAGTTAGAATTGGCCTCAAATATCATGATTTCATGAAATAATCATGCTATAGGGTAATTTGCACTTTGAGAGATTGATGATTAATCACACTAATATCATAAAGGCGAAAGTTTGTGAGTGTGTATGTGTTTATATGTTTGTTACTTCTTCACGCTCAAACGGCTGGACCAATTTTGATACATTTTTGTATGGAGGTAGCTGACACCCTGGAATTAACATATAGGCTACTTTTTATCCCGATATGCCCACGGAATCGACATTTACACGGGTGAAATCGCAGGGCGCAGCTAGTTGATTATAATTCTGTAAATACATATCTGGTACGGTCGCGAGTTATCAACATACTACCTGATAATGACCTGCAAATTGCAAGAAACGTAAGAAAATTTAAATTTCGCGGCCTCTGGGGCTTTCGTCGTAAAATACAATATAGTTGTTACTGGGTGGTCGACGAGAGAATGCGTTCTTGAAACCTGTCAGTTTCATACTAAAGTAAACGTGTTTTGCGAATTTGATCTTTATTAGCTATTAGAATTGTGGCAGTGAAAAGTGTCAGGAACGAATTCTCTCGATAGCTTGACTTCATGCTTGAGTTCATACTCACTCTAAAGGACAGACGAGGTCGCAGCGCAGACATTTGTACTTGGTATAGTGCTGTCTCATGTGTTTGTTGAGGAAACACTTCCATTTGAACCGCATGTGGCAGAAGCGACACTCTATTGGGCCGTTAGACTGAAACCAACAAACACAGTATTGTAAATTTGTAAATTGAAAAAACAATTATAGCACTGTGTGATCTAAGTTCGGACAATCCCGCTGACCCGGCAGGCGTCGGCCCTAAGGGGCCCCACAATTTATGCTGACATCTACGCGCTGTCCGGCACGGACCTGGTCCTGATCGGACGGTGAGCTACCCATTACTCTCCGTCCACAGGCCCGCGCCTACGGTTGCCGGGAGTCGTCATGCGGTTCCCGAAGCCCGGTGCGTCTCCCGCGGCGGCTGGGACGGGAGGCTCTCTCCCTCATCTGTCCCACCACCTCCTTCGCTAGCATGAATGCTTTCGCTCCGGACCATGGCTTGCACCAGGGCCGGACGCGTGAGGTCGCCGCCGATGCCGATCGCCTCTAGGAGGACACGGCGATGCTCCGCCCAAGCGGGGCAGAGCTCCACCATGTGCTCCACCGTGTCCTCTGGGCGATCCTGGCAATGGTGACACCCGGGCGTTTCCTCCTGCCTGATGATGTGCAGGAACCTCCTGAAACATCCTTGCCCGGTGAGGACCTGCGCCAGGCGGGAGGTGAGGGCGCTGTGTCGCCTCTCTAGCCACTCCTCAAAGAGGGGTCTTATCGCCGTTATCGCGGCGTGCCCTGCGCTGGGTTGCGACAGTCGCTCTTTCCATGCCGCCATGAGATCGCGCCGGAGATCCGTCCGCTCCGCAGAGATTTGCCGCAGAAGCGGATCCTCCCCCCGGCTTAGTGCCTCCACGCGCCACTCATACAAGCGCGTGAGGACTATCGCCTCCAGATCCCATGGCGGCAGTCCGGCAAGGAGGCTTGCCGCCTCGCCCGAGATCGTGCGGTAGCCCTGGATAAGCCTTACAGCTACCACCTTCTGGGGCGCGTTCAAATAGTGGGCGGCTCGCCGCCGCAGTGAACGCGCCCACACCGGGGCCCCGTATAGGGCCATGGACCGCACGACCTCGCTACGCTTGCGCGCTAATTTCGCGTCGTGCAATAAGGGACTAATTAAGTCACATGTATCGTAATGTACTATTGGTTTGAAGTATGTTAATCAAATGGTCATTAAGTTCTATTCTATTCTTGTCTTCAGCTGGGAAGTTTGTTCTTCCCAGGTAAAGCACTAGTCGTGAAGGGTGGTGGATGTTCAAAAAGTGCTGATTCTCAGCCTACTTAGTATAAATGACTTTTGATTTTGTCATCGTCCAGTATACGCTTGCGCGTTAGGGACTGCACAGTATACTAATTTAAAAAACAACAAAGAAATTGCCTAAGCTCTTTTCTCTTAATAAAAAACACTGAGTAAATTGCAACCAGTATTAAATAACTTTTGTTTAACCATACATTTATTAATTAATAGAGGTAAAAAACAGTGAAAGTTCTAGTGTGCTAGGCCTAGTATTGATGTTCATATTCTATTAAAAACTTTAAATCCTTTCAGAAAGTCAAGTGAAACCAGGAAAATGATATTATTTCATCTATAAAATGATGACTCTTACCTCACTATGTCTTAATTTGGTATGCCTCTTCAACATATCCTCTTTCGAAAACCCTTTGAGACAATCTGTACATTTGTACTGAGCATCCAAATACCTCTTATGTGTTCCCCTTGATTTAAATTCAGCATCAGCCTCCTCTTCCGTTAAATTTATCTTCAGCCAGTTATTAGGATCCATTTCGGCCTTTTTAGTAGTCTTAACAGCGAATTTCTTCTCTTTCGGTATGGTATCTTTAGCTTTTTTATTTTTACTGTTACCACCATTTCTAGTTCTTTTCTTTTTGACCCGTTCTTTTGGTTCAGAATCTTCGTCGTCGTCTGTGACAATTTTAATGTCATCAACGAAAACCTTTTCGCTTTCACTTGGCATATCATCATCGGAGAAGCCTTTATCTATGTCTAAAGTTAAATTTTCTGTTGGTTGTATTTTCGGTATAATATCTACATCTACAACATCTATATCTTTTTCAATCTTTTCAGGTTCTAGGTCATCGTCTTCTTTCTTTTCTTTTATGTCTATCTTTTCAATGTCTATTTCTTCAATTAAACGTTCTTTGCTATCGTCATTATTATCGTCACCGTCAAAGAAGTCGCCGTCATCACTTAAAGAGGCAACGTCTACTTCTTCAGGCTTTCTTTCATGAAGTTTTAGTTTGGTTCCAGTTTTAACGATACAGGTTCGTACTCTTTTGTTTACAGTTATTATACTTAATGGTACACGGATGTTCTTGCTTGCTTTGTCTATGCTTCGGACTGCTTTTTTGGTTAGCTGAAATTGAAGGGGTCATAGAATTTCTACCAAATTAATTTTATCAAATCGTGGACTTTTGATATTGAACTATGGAACATGCAAGTACTACTAGTAATTCTAAATTGTTGGGGTGGCTTGATTATACTGATTAATTAATCACATTTAAGCAGTCAATGAGGTAATTCAATACAATTCTACAGAGTTGTTGAGAATCACTGGGCATAGTAAGCAGCTCCCAAATTTTCAATCTCTATCTGAATTGTTTTGAAGGATATTGCTAGTCCATGTCTTTATAATGTTCGAAAAATTTGTCAGCTCAACAACGTAAATAATGCAATGAATGTTGTTGCTATTAAAAGCCATTATATATTTTACAGTTATGTATTCTAAATTGATTTTTGAGCGACCGCTTCTAATCAAAAGGTCCTAAATTAAAGCCGGCGCTCACTGACGGCGTGGCACGGCATGGCACGTCAGGTTGTGCTGCGGCATTCCGCGGTGTTCCGTGGTATCCCGTGGCACGCCGTGGCATCCTGCTGAAAGCCCAGCCACTCTGGCATCAATCAGTTTTGCTCCGCACCGACCGGACAGCGCCCCATTAACCGAAATGACCGCTGCACAAGTTTCAACCTTATTTCAACTAGCTTAGCAATCATAATTTCTCGACACAAAGAGACCCATACGTCTCGCGGAATGCAATGGCGTGTCGCGGCAACCCGTGGAATGAAACGGCATGACACGTCATGCTGCGGCATCCCGTGGCGCGTCGCGTCATACCACAGCATCCCGCGGCACGTCGCGTCATTTCGCGGCATCGTGGTATCGAAAAAAAGTAACATGAATTCTAAACTTGTTTTCTAAAGATTCAAAATAACTTGATTAGTAATAAAATCCTTTGCCATGACACGCCGTGCCGTGCTGACAGTGAGCGCCGGCCCTTAATTGCAATGGAATTTGAACATTGTTTTGTATGATACTGTGGTAGGTATTCCAAAACCGGTTAATTGGCCAAGATTGTGAATTGTAGAGGTCCTTCTTACTTGTCCTTTCCAAATAATTTCTTTGAGAGCTTTCTGTCCAGTGTAGCACTTCTCTTTAAACTTGTGGTACTTGTGCAGTAGTGCTGCACACTGGTAACAGAAACATTTGGGCAGGCCTGATCTTTCTTTTACCTGAAATATAAAGACAAGTTTTTGGCTCAGTTTTTTCAGTACAAGAGGCACATGCACAGTGGAGTAACTATACCGTTTGGGGCCCATGGCAAATTCAAGGGACGTGGCCCTCCTTCAATGTAAAGAAGCTCAACCAATGTTATAGTTTTAATTTATTAGTACTTCTCCCGGGTACGTTTCATATTTTTCCCTACAAAATTTAACACCTGACTGCTTCTGTCCTTATGTTAGGATCCTCCTGTGCTCATGGCTCTCTCGGGCCGGGGGCCCGAGTAAAATATCAGGGCTAATAAATTATATGTAATTTTTAAACATATAAAATATATTATGGTAGTTGGTTAAAAAGATGTATTTATAAAAATTGGTAAATATAACTATTTTCCGAATTATTCCAATCTGTCATCCTGCTTTGTCCCCTTAGGAAGATAGAATGGAACAATTTGAACTTTATTCGCTCCTATTTGTCACCCCCCCCCCCCCCTTCACTTTTATTCCTCTTTGTCCCCCATAGAATTTTATATATCAATTCTTAAAAGTAATGCTACAAGCAACATTACATTGAGAGTAAACCAGTCGCAAGCTCAAACTCACTGGTGGTCATAGCCAAAAAGCGTGCTGTCGCACCTGGCTTCGTGTCTGACAGAGCTAGTATCAGCTATGAGCAGTTAGACACTAGTCTACACGAACAACGTCTAGTTGTCACGCGCAGAAACAGCGTTCCGAACTGATAGGCGCGTAATAAAATTCGAAAAGTGCTTTGGAGAA
This sequence comes from Mesoligia furuncula, assembly GCA_916614155.1. NCBI lineage: Eukaryota > Metazoa > Arthropoda > Insecta > Lepidoptera > Noctuidae > Mesoligia > Mesoligia furuncula. The sequence continues at coordinate 26,097,190 of OU744795.1, read as the reverse complement.
TCGAATTTTATGAAAAAACCACTGCATAAATCAATTACAAATAAAGTTTATTGAACTCTTCAATAACTGAGGTTTGTCAGTACAGACTTGGTTTTGGAGAACTTACAGTTCTTTTATTACTTATTTACACCCAAATGTACATTAAAAATAGCAAGAAAAACGAATCTTTGTTGGCTAATAACTTTTTAATGGCTTTTTATTTTACTATTCTGTTTCTGTACAGACAAAATTAATAATAATTCAAAATGATATCATGTTTAACTTTGGATACACAATGTCAAACAGTGGAGTAATACCCTCCCGATATTTGTATGGAAAAAATTCATATGGAAAAAATATTGACTAGTGGCGCATTAAATAAAAGAGGTTTGGGTTTATAATAATCTGTAATTTACATAAATGTCAGCCATATGCCAGAATAAAGTTCAAACTGTCCCCTCGTTGCTAACAAGGGGACAGATCAAACTTTTTTGTTAGATCTGTAAGGGGACAAAGCAGGGTCACAGATTGGAATAAATCCATTTTCTTTGTTTTAGTACTCATTCTCCAAGGGGTAACAGAAACTTATTACTAAATTTTAGACAAAATTGATTTCAAATAAAATTAATTAGCTTTCTTTTGATAGTTATCAATCATTTTGAGGCACCCTTATGTACTCTCTGAAGTGCTCACTGTTTTAAAGTAATTTTTCAACTTGTCCACTCACTAGATATTGTTATAGTGAATATCACGTATCATTAGTAGACATTACTAGGCACCTACTGTAACTCTATTTACCGCTCCACTCCATAGATCGTAGGTGTACAAATTAGGTACATGTCTTATTTATGTATAAGCGTAACATGAATCCGTTAAGACTTTACGACTCCTTTTCTACTGTACTCTAAGCGCAAATACCACAACAATAAGGCATAATAACTATACCTAATAACAATGGAGAACGAATACAACAAAATAGGACGAAATTAAAGCAAACATTCTCACTTTTGTGGCCATAATCTCCTCGTAGTAACTTCTCAGTTGAAATTGATCGTATTCATACATTTTTACATCAGTGGAAAGACATATTCGACATATTTCCAGGTTCGACATCTTCCACTGTTTACTTTAAATACGAAAACACACAGATTTTGATAGATAAAACGCGAAAATTGGCGTAAACAGAATAATTAATAACGCGGCATCAGCACAGCTTTTATTATAAAAATGACAACTGCAGTGTTGCTAGGAAATAATTTGTTAAGTTCCCAGCTGAGCTATTTATTGAGTTTTTATCTTAGACAAAGAAAAGTATAGACGGCGGGTATCTCCATTTCATTTCCACAAGAAAGGGATGAAGTATTGAGTTATTATAAGTAACAGAAAAGGATAAAGCTATACTATTTCCGTCTCTCAGTGCGTGCCAGTTTTTTCAAGGCAGCTACTCATGTAGCCTATGTTAGTTAAGTTAGTTTTTTGTCTCATGTGCGGCCACGCTACCCGATGCTCTATAGCTTTCTTACTCTAAGGTTTTTATGAATATTTCTAGGGATAGAGTTTTAGTAACCTTTTGCATTTTTATGGGTTTCAAAAATCCTTCACAAATAATGTTACTTGGTATCGTTACCTTCGTAAAAGGACGACGTGTAGTATTTTCGCGATTTACGGAAGAATTTTATTGTAGCAAGAGGGTATATTTTTTTGTATTGTAACATTGTGAACATTGATGACAGTTGCGTGAGTTTGGTTTTAAAACCTAGTTTCTGAACAATGTATTTTGAGAAAAAACTACACCATGAAATAGTGTGTGTAGTTTTAATGTTTTTGTGACAGACACAATGTTTTTTATTCGTCGGCTATGTTAGGTAAAAAGTTGTTTGGTATCCATACTAATATTATAAATGCGAAAGTGTGTCTGTCTGTTACCTCTTCACGCTTAAACCGCTGAACCAAAGAGATTTAAGATAGGTAAAGTCTTTGCGCTGAACCGATTTAGATGGACGGTATAGAGATAGTTTGAGTCCCGGGAACGGACATAGGATAGTTTTTATCCCGATATTCCCACGGGATCGACTCTTGTGCGGGTGAAACCGCAGAGCGCTGCTAGTAATCTAATAAAACCCAATAGAAAACCATATCTGAGTGCAGAAAAAGTTAGGGAACTTTTTCTGCACTTAGTTAAATTACCGAAGCTCCATCAAGGTTTGAACTAGGTAGGACCTACGCAATAAAAAAAATTATTATCTACGAAAATACTGACCTACTGCAACCCTAGTAACTATGTACCGACCTTTCAGTTTATTACTATATCGCAAGTCTAACCCGAAATAGCTTCCCATATTGACCCTGACTTGTGTTTTAGCGAATTTAGTGCTCTAACATAAGGGAGACTATCTACAGATATTTCTTCTTATCCACTCACGCGCAAGTACCCCCGCGGTAACGCCTTCCTATACGCAAGTATGTTTTTAGCACATTTTTTCAACGCGCCGCGGAGCGCCCTCGCCACTTATACACGACTCGTACAGAAAAAAATTCTATGGACCGCTGTTAAACTAATGGCTGTTTCTTCAAGTGGATAGACAAGTGTAGATAACAAAACTTGTTCCGTAACTTTAAGAGACTTTGATTTTTTTTAATAATTGTTTATTTTTAATGTTTGTTTACATTACGACAATTAAAAATTAAAATAATATTATTTCAAAATCGAAAGCGATGACCATATTTTTTTATTTACCTAAAAAATAGCCCCATTCATACTGAATCGAATGACATATAATACATACCATTGTGGTTCCAAAGTTTTGATATACAATAACAATAACATCACGCGAGTATCAAATTACGCATGCGCCATCGCCGTCTCATTTGTTTATTTAAAGATTTTCAACTACAGATAACTTATTTCGTAATGCCGATATAACCACACGGCCTTTGGCACAAATGTACTTCATCTAACCACTCGACTAAAGAACCTGGAACGTGAGCAATACTCCCATAGACAAAATTACTAAAAATAAAATACTGCGGTGTGGAAAATGCTTGCTGTCGCAGTTTTTTCAATGGCCGATCTTGGTCTACGAGCGCGTGTAACATTTTCCTCAATACCTGCTCGTGGTTATGGCCGCGTGACTGGTTATTCTTCGTGTCGCTGGCATGAGTATATTTTAGATCTTCTTGGCCCAAAACTTTGTGGCGTACCTAGCCAGTTTAAAAAGGGCCACGTATCATACTAATATTATAAAGGCGAAAGTTTGTGAGTGTGTGTGTGAGTGTGTGTGTGTGTTTATATGTTTGTTACTTCTTCACGCTTAAACGGCTGGACCAATTTGGATAAAATTTGGTATGGAGGTAGCTGACAGCCTGGATTACTTTGACACTTCTCTTTTGTTTAAACTTAAACGTCAGCAGTTGGTTACTGACGATGTAAATAGCGCGATCTCGAAAGTAGTCCATTGGTTCAATGTTAATAATTTGCTTCTAAACGAGAAAAAAACCAAATGCATTAAGTTTACGCTACCTCACGTTAGGCATGTGAAAACTAATGTGTTGATAAAGGGCGAGGAATTGAATCCTGAAGACAACACAGTATTCTTGGGCATAACTTTGGATGCTAAGCTTCAGTGGGGTCCACATACAGATAAATTGTCAAAAAGGCTAAGTTCCGCAGCATATGCTGTTAGAAAAATTCGTAATTTAACTGATATAGAGACTGCCCGTTTAGTGTACTTTAGCTATTTTCATAGTGTAATGTCGTACGGTATTCTATTGTGGGGAAATGCCGCCGATATTCAGACTATCTTTGTTTTACAGAAGCGAGCTGTTCGATCAATTTATAAATTAAGTCCGAGACACTCTCTCAGAGACAAATTTAAAGAGATTAATGTAATGACTGTGCCTTCTCAGTATATTTATGAAAATCTTTTATATGCCCATAAAAATATAAAATTGTTTAAAAAATACAGTGATATCCATAATATAAATACTAGAAACAAACACAAATTTGTTGTACCTACAACAAGGCTCAAAAAAATAGGTGGCTCGTTCAGATGCCAATGTATACGCTTTTATAATAAGCTACCAAGCCACGTTCAAGATCTAAGCCTCAATAAATTCAAATCATTCATTAAACGTAAGTTGTGCCAGAAAGCCTTTTATACAGTTAAAGATTATATTGAGGACAAAAAGGCTTGGGATTGAGCTGCTTCACATTTCTGCATTTGGAACTTAGAGTAAGAAAGCTATAGAGCATCGGGTAGCGTGGCCACACATGAGACAAAAAACTAACTTAACTAACATAGGCTACTTAAGTAGCTGCCTTGAAAAAACTGGCACGCAGTGAGAGACGGAAATAGTATAGCTTTATCCTTTTCTGTTACTTATAATAACTCAATACTTTATCCCTTTCTTGTAGAAATGAAATGGAGCTACCCGCCGTCTATACTTTTCTTTGTCTAAGATTTGGAACGTCCTTTTTTTTTATATACACTTTGACATTAATGATTTTTTTATAAACAATGACATTTGCTTACTTTGTAAAGTATTACATTATTTTATTTATTGTGATTTGTGAATGTGAAGACGATGTGGGTCATTTTGTTACTTTTATATATATTTTTTATTATTCTTTCTGTTCTGTTTTTTTTTCTCTTGGTCTGGCAGTTTGAGTAATTTATGTGGCCTACCCAAATGTCCTTTCTTTGGTATTGTTCGTCGAATCGTTGAGCTCCTTAAGTCTTGAGTTGAGCTGCACGATTTCTGACAAATGCGTGCACTGACTGGACAGGTCCTCTCAATCTGTGTGGTTCTTTCTTCAAAAGACCGTCTCAGACATCGATCTACATGGTCTTCATATAACCTGACCAAGATTATGTCTGGACTTTAAAAGAGACTGTGACCTCTGAGTTTGTTTCGGCCTTTCTTCTCAGAGTAGTCAGATAGGAAACGCCGACCTCATCTAGTTTTAAAAAACCATGATTGACGTGTAAAAGTGTTTGTACAAACCTACTTACAAAAATAAAATCATTTATCATTTATCATTAACATATAGGCTACTTTTTATCCCGATATTCCCACGGGATCGACACTTACGCGGGTGAAACCGCGGGGCGCAGCTAGTCATAAATAATTATTTTGTAGAAACATGAAGATAGATAGGTACCTACTGATTTATCTACTTTTCTTATACTGATGTGTCAGGTTCATAATAAAAGGACTTATTTTTGTAAAGAGATTTTGTTTGAAACTTAAAGATGTCCGTGACTACCGCCGGACCACCAACGCCAATCGCTTTCATATTTGGTAAATAATTAGTACCTACCTACTCAATTGGTACTAATTGGTACTCGAACCACAAAATTGGTACCTTAGTAGTTTTTGAGAAAATCTACTTTGAATGTGGTCACGCTCCCTTCAGCAGGACCACCATGAGCGCCGAAAAAGGGGGCACGCTACAGGTATTCTAAGTATACAAATAATTAGTAGGTACCCATAAATGTGATTTATTACGTAAAAAAAAAAACAGAACTGTATTTACATTTGTATTTACCGAGAAATCAACGATGATAACTTTCTCGCAATTGTTCAGCAGGACCACGATTTTGAATGTTGATTCCAAGTTAGAGAAGCTTGTCGCTTTCCTCAAGCCTACATAGAAAATTAGTACCCTGCAAGATAAAATTAGTACCCAAAATTCGACACTAGTACTCCAGTAGTTTACGAGATATACCACGCCATTGGTGGGGTGGCGGTAGTTACGGTGCCAAATTTTCATTTCAAGATTTCCCTATTAAAAACTGTGATTTCTTCCCAAATTTGTACAAAAATTAGTAGTACCTACTCCTAAAGAAGTTAAAGCGACCAAAATTTCAGATTCCCAAGTGTTGTATTTTAAGAGAAATTAGCTTTCATTACTTTTCCATACTAAATCGTCGCGTATAACCCGACCAAATTAGGTTGTCAATGGTATTGAGCTGTTTAAGAGATCTACACTCGTACATATTTTTTAGTGCACATCTCAACAAATTTGGGAAGAAATCACAGTTTTTAATAGGGAAATCTTGAAATGAAAATTTGGCACCGTGACTACCGCCACCCCACCAATGGCATGGTATACCTCGTAAACTACTGGAGTACTAGTGTCGAATTTTGGGTACTAATTTTATCTTGCAGGGTACTAATTTTCTATGTAGGCTTGAGGAAAGCGACAAGCTTCTCTAACTTGGAATCAACATTCAAAATCGTGGTCCTGCTGAACAATTGCGAGAAAGTTATCATCGTTGATTTCTCGGTAAATACAAATGTTACAGTTCTGTTTTTTTTTTACGTAATAAATCACATTTATGGGTACTAATTATTTGTATACTTAGAATACCTGTAGCGTGCCCCCTTTTTCGGCGCTCATGGTGGTCCTGCTGAAGGGAGCATGACTACCGCCGCGGACCACCTTCAAAGTAGATTTTCTCGAAAACTACAATTAAGGTACTTACCAATTTTGTGGTTCGAGTACTAATGAGTACCAATTGAGTACTAATTATTTACCAAATATGAAAGCGATTGGCGTTGGTGGTCCGGCGGTAGTCACGGACATAACTTAAAGTTATATTATTATGCCAGTTATGACATCGTAGGTCGCAAAAAATTGCACTGTACTGGGATATTGTTAGGATAGATACCAATAGCGACAAACAAAGTTTGCAACTTCGAAAGACCAGTGCTAATTGCATGGTGCTCGAAGAAATTCGAAATTTCGGACTTCCTGTAATATTTGCTTATAACTTCTAAAAGGTGCATCTTACGGAAAAGTCATCCAACACATTTTTAAAGTACCTATACAAAATTTGAACGCAGCCATAACTCTGTAGGTCCAATATAACTCGAGATACAGTTTTGTATACATACTATCCTACAACATCCCAAAAAATCAGTCCAGTACAATTTTTGGCGACTTATGAAAAGGACTATTATAGTCTAGGTAGAAAACGAAAAAAAAAACAACATTGAGATTCTGAGTATATTTCTATTTTAAAACCCCACAAAATAGTAATGTTTTGACAACTAAAATACTAGCTTTGAAATTATATAAAATTATCAATAGAATTAGAATAAAAAATATTATTAAAATCTCGATTATGATTGTAAATGTATGCTTGGTCAATCCCTAGTATCAGGTGGGATGACACTGACAGCTCACTCCACGCTCACTTCACCTAAGTTTTCATGGTGAGATAGTTACAGAATCGCACTGCAGCTGGTCCATTCTGTAAAAATCTCACTGTCTGACTGATTTGAAATCTCACTGATTGACACCACACTCACAACAACCACTCACTCCACTCACTGACAACCAGTGGTATTCTGTAAAAATCTCACTGTGAAAACTACAGTGAAGTGAGCTGTCAATAGTGTCAAGGTGAAATGACAGCTCATTTAAAGCTCACTCCACCTTTTTTTCTCGGTGATATTTTTTACAGGGTTGACCGGCTGTCCCAACCTGATGCTAGGTATTTAGTACCACTATTGACACACTTCACCTAAGTTTTCACGTTGAGAGTTTTACAGAATCGCACTGCAGCCGGTCGATTCTGTAAAAATCTCACTGTGAAAACTTGGGTGAAGTGAGTTTGTTTTTGCTAGGAATTGACACTATTGTCACGTTGAGAGTTTTACAGAATCGCACTGCAGCTCCGGATGGGCGATTGTTTTCGCGCAATAGATTTTCAACGCACTGCTTAGCGCCAAGAGTTCATAATCCAACAGCGTGTTTCTTTTGAAGCGTTGGGATGCGCTGTTGGATTCTCAATGCTCGGCTCAACACCGAGAGTTGAAAATAAAGTTGCCACATTCAAGAACTAAGCCTTAATAAATTCAAATCTTTTATAAAGCGAAAACTATGTCAGAAAGCCTATTATACTGAAAAAAGACTATATTGAGGACACAAAGGCTTGGGATTGAGCTGCTCCAATAGGTTTAAACAGTGAATGTTGTTTTTATTTTGCTTATTTACACTTTCATTTTTTTTTAAAGTATCTATTTTTACATAAACAATGACATGTACATTTAATGGATAAAGTATTAAATTATTTTAATTATTGTGAATGTGAGGACTATGTGGGTCATTGTTTTTGTTTCAATCATGGTCTGGCAGTTTGAGTAGGTTATGCGGCCTACCCAAATGTCCTGTCTTTGGTATTGTTCGTCGAATCGTTGAGTTCCTTAAGTTCTGAGTTGAGCTGCACGGTTACTGACAAATGCGTACACTGACTGGACAGGTCCACTCAGTCTGTGTGGTTCTTTCCTCAATAGATCATTTTAGACACTAATCTACATGGTCTTCACACGATCTGACCAAGATTTTGTCTGGACTTTAAAAGAGACTGTCTTCTGAGTTTGTTTCGGCCTTTCTTCTCAGAACAGTCAGATAGGAAACGCCGACCTCATCTAGCTTAAAAAAATATGATTGACGTGTAAAAGTGTTTGTAAAAACCTACTTACAGAGAATAAATCATTTAGCATTTACATTTTATCAGTGCGCGATATAATCCCGCCGAGATATTTTTACACTCGTAGGAACGGGTCTAAGGCACAGGACATACACCTAGTTTAGCAGTTAGTGTATTTAAATATTGAACTATTATAACTATATACAGGGTTACTTTTCAAAGACCATCCAAATTACATGGTGTTCTACCCATGAATATAAACTTTCACTATGGGACCAACTCTGAAATCACGAAAAAAAATCAGCTGTTTCATACATTTTGGTCAAGTAGGTATTGAAGTTTATTGTATGAAACAGCAAATGTTTTTTTTCGTGATTTCAGAGTCGGTCCCATAGTGAAAGTTGTTTATATTCATGGGTAGAACACCATGTAAAAATTTGTTACCCAATTTGGGTGCTGTTCATACACACCAGTTGCAAGTACTACGTAAAATATACTAAGTATAAATAGTTAGTTAGAGGCCGTGATTCAATGCTTTCGCGCTTCAAACTTGTCGAGCGTCATGTTGTCGTCAGAATCTTCGTGGCCGTACTCATCCTTTGATAGATCGTAGTTTTTCTTTTTTCTGTTCCTGAAATAATAAAGCAAATAAAAAATTTGACTGTTGCATTTTTGTTTCCGACGGGGCTTACATGACCTAAAGCGCGGTCACTGTCGGACTGCATAGAAAAGAAAGAGAAGCGAGATGACACAACCCTGGTAATTTATTGCAAAATATGAAGCAATTATTTAATTACAAAAAATCTGTTGTTTGGATTAAAAAAACTAGTCTTTTAATATATTGCTTGTAGAATAATCTGACAAAAAAATCAGAATGACTGTATGTATATTAGTGTGGTTTTAAAAAAAATTAGACGTATCTACATAATTAAAAAGAAAGTTTTTAGAGGTATCTTCATGATTTTTTTCTATCGTATCAAATTAGTTGTATTATGTTTTCAACACACTATCAACTACTACTAGCATATATCCTAAAGAATATCATATATATTTCTGATTTTGTTCACTGTAGTCGATCACATACTTTTGTTGTTCTGTAAGCCCCTTAACCTTTTAAGCGCTTGGATAAATATCAATTGCCGTGCCCCTAGCGCGCGGCTACAAATCGATAAAATAATCATTATCATCTGCCTAGCCGTTTCCCAACCATGTTGTGGTCGGCTTCCAGTCAAACCGGATGCAGCTGAATACCTAAATCGATAAAATAATACCTACATAAATAAGGAGGAGCATTCGTTGAATAGAACGAAAAAATCATGCATGTTCTCTGTCGCAGAAATACGACACGAGCGGTAGGGGCACGGAAATACATAATATGTGTCGCATAAATGCGACACAAGCGGTTAAAAGGTTAAATGCTTCGCATGGTTTATACGACTTGACAGAGCATCGAGGTTTCTCTACTATAATGTATTAAACACATATACTTTCCGGACTAAATTCTCAAAATGACTGAAAATAATTCATTTTTCGATTTTTTGCAGAGTCCCGCAAAAAACTAAATACTAAATACACGATACTAAATATAGATAAATGAAGACTGTAGTAGATACCTGCAGTTACGAGAACAAGATCACAACGACAAGTAATGTTCCTTTACGAGTCTTTTAAACACACGTAACGAATGCGCGCGGTTTATTTCAACTGGCAACGCATTCCACAAACGAACGAACGAGGAAACCCTATTCTAAGGTACTTAATCATAACTGGCGAAATGTCGGCGTACTATACAGGGTTATTGGTAAAACATTAAAAACCTCTTAAAAGGTCATTGTACTCATCATTATGAACAACTTTTACTATGGGACCAAACCTGAAATCGCGAAAAAAAATCAGCTGTTTCCTACATCTTGACGAGTTATACGAACATAAATATAGCAACAGCTGATTTTTTTTTTGCTATGTCTGGTTTGATCCCATAGTACAAGTTGTTCATAATGATGAGTACAATGACCTCTTAAGAGGTTGTTAATGTTTTATCAATAACCCTGTATTTACCCTTCTGCTTGCTTCTTTGGGGTATACAATCGTGATGCGTGGTCGCAAAGTAATGCCTTATGCCAGATATTTTTGACACTGTTTATTACCTCTTAGGATACGGCTCTTTGAGATGGAAGGTGCGGTAGTGTAGCTTCATGCTGCTGGATTGCTTGAACCGTTTGTCGCACAGAGTGCAAGCCACCGGCTTCTCACTGGTGTGGGTCTGGAAAATATACTAACAGATTAATACTGCTTAAACACATTTAAAAAAAAAAAAAATTGCGGATGGGAAATCATCAAATGAAGGGGTCATTTCACTCCCTCTTGCTCTGGGTGGGGCGGAAGGGAGTGTCAAATTCTTACTGACTAAAACCCACCCGTGTTTCTTCCTTAGCCCTTTATGTTCTAGGTCAGCGGTAACCCTTTCGGACAATCCCGCTGACCCTTTGGCCCTAACGGGCCCCTCCTCGATGCCGACATCTCTTAGAGCGCGCGTGGAACACGTACGCGCCGTCCGGCGGTTAAACCCCCTGACAGCTTTTTCTTCCTAGCGTGTCGATGGCAATCTTTACATACACAGTCTGCCCAGAATTTGGCCACGAGCTTTGGCACCTTCAGTGGCGTACCATTATTTAGGTAGTCTGTGGTGTACCTATTACAATAAATACATACATAAAGTATATTATACTTGTCGTGGATAGATGGCGCCACAGTACAGCGAACTGCGCCATCTAACAATTTGATTGGTAAACGAAGAATCATGTGATCGGAAACGCAAGCGAGCCCTACCGCTTGGACACGATCGTCGGTAGAGATGATGCAGCGAGGACTGGTGGAGAGACAGAGTGTTGCGACAGTCTAAAGTCGACAGTCGAGCTCGGACAGTCTTGGCAAACGGTCAATACCAACGCACGTGTTTGTTTCCGACACACGTGTGTGTTTCGGTTATTAATCGCTAGTTTATTAGTTACTTTAAATTCAAATAATCTTTTCGTTCGAGTACCCACTGCAGTGCCCACACCTATGAGGGGATCGAGGTGGGGGGGGGGGGGGGGGGGTGGAGGGGGGTTCAGGGGATCAGACCGGAATAACTCATCTAAACTATGTCGGATCGTGAACAAGACCCGATGTATCGCATCTCGGCTACCCAGTGATTCGACATACTATATTATTGTTTGTTCACATAATACATTTATTGTTTTTAATAGGTATAATGTATAACTTTACATTTAAATAAATATTAATTTCACAATTTTCGTTATTGCACCTACCACTGTTCGTCTCTGCACTTCCCAAAGGTTGACTGGTGTCCGCCTCTGTAGAGATCGTTTACTTTAAAGGCACACGTATCAAACCGGAAAGGGATCGGCACCGTATCAACTCGACCCTTTCAGTATTCTTTGTATGAAAATCCCAACTGCAACGCACACTAATCGGAATCGTAACGTAATCGCCTCGCCTTGGGACAAGCTCACGAACCACGGTGCGGTGCGTTACGGCTCGTAGTCCCCGCGCTTACGTCTCTCCGTACCCGAGCTTACGTCTCTTCGTCCACCCTTGCCCCTCTCACCCCTCCGGCCTGCCTGCTGCACCATCAACCAGCGGTCGGCGAGCCGTAAGCGCGGCATCGCCTAGCCGTAGCCGAGTCGCCGCATCGGAGCTTCTGATCCGCTACGGTTACGTGCTTACGTTAGGTTGACGCCTGTTTGACTGCGAGGCGAAAGGCGATACGGTGCCAATCCCTTTCCGATTGGATACGTGTGCTAGACCTTTAAACTGCACGCCCCTCTACTGCTTGTTACATACATAGTTTTCAAATGGTTTTATAGATATTTGAGGAGAAGGACGTGCAGTTTTATAGTAAACGATCTCTGACTGGTCGCATATGTACAATGTGTCAAATTTCATTAACAGATTTTCAACTTTATCGCTAGACCATAAGGTTCAAAGTTGATTGGGAAAATTTGACAGTTTTGGGTAGCTTGATGTGCTGGCGTCAGTACATTTTTGTGCTTGAAGTCTATACTTATACTATAAAGAGGTAAAGTTTGTATGTTTGTATGTAGGGGGTAATCTCTGGAACTACCCGTCGGATTTGAAAAAATCTTTTTGTATTTGATAGCCCAATTCTTGAGGAAGGCTATAGGCTATTTAACATCACGCTATGACCGTTAGGAGCCGGGCAAAAGGAAAAAGTCAGAAAGAACGCTAAGCAAAAACGAACTAATAGCGCGGGCGGGCGATGCGATGCGACGGGGTGGGTCGGGGGAACAAGAAATTTCAAGCGGACGAAGTCGCGGGCAGAAACTAGTATTAACCAGAAACTAGTATTAACCAGATACTAGTATTAACCTTTTAACCGCTTGTGTCGCATTTATGCGACACATATTTCCGTGTCTTTTTAACCGACTTCAAAAAGGAGGAGGTTCTCAATTCGACGGTATGTTTTTTTTTTTTTTTTGTGTGTTTGTTACGCGATTACTCCGCCAATAAAATTGTGGACCGATTTTCAAAATTCTTTTTTTGTTTGAAAGGGTATACTCTCGAGGTGGTCCCATTATCATCAAATTGGAATTTGATGAGAGGATCCCATGGAAATCGAGGGAAACCCTCAAATTTTATAGGCAAAGCTATAACGATTTGGGTATTTTTTAAAATAACTTCAGCATTTGCTCTCGGAAATCATCATTTGGTAAAGTCGAGCTGATGAAGAAGACCACAGATGGCCCACTAAAAAGTGAAAAATAAAAACTTTTTACAAAAAAAAACAACCGACTTCCAAATAAAACACTACAAATTGAAAAATAACTTTAATTTCGGAAGTCGGTGTCAATAGACGAAAATGCGGAACCAAAGACACCGACTTCCGAAATTAAAGTTATTTTTCAATTTGTAGTGTTTTATTTGGAAGTCGGTTGTTTTTTTTTTGTAAAAAGTTTTTTGTTTGCTCGTGTCATATTTCTGCGACAGAGAACATGCTAGATTTTTTCGTTCTATTCAACGATTGCTCCTCCTTGTTTATTGTAGATATTATTTTATCGATATGTAGGCGCGCGCTAGGGGCACGGCAATTGATATTTAGCCAAGCGCTTAAAGGGTTAAATAAATCAATAAACTCACCAGCTGATGTTTCTTCATGCCTCCTTTGCTGTTAAACTGTCGCCCACAAGTGATGCACATGTACAACTTCTCGCGAGTGTGAGTGTTCATGTGACTTGTTAAGCTCCCCCTCCCCGGCTGTAATGGACAAAGACGAACGAATTAATTATACAGGGTGGAAACTTTCAGCGGGGCAGTAAGGGGAAGTACAGTCAACATACAATACTAATGAACGGAGTTCACGTCAGAACTGTGTGGCGTCGAAGTGATTTCTGTGTGGCGTTGAGTGGTTTGAATCACTTCCACGCCACACAGTTCTGACGCGAACTCCGTTCATTAGTATTGAATTTCTGACTTTGATCATCTACTTTTGCTGTTGACTGTACCTTAAGGTGCCACTAGTCGATATTTTTTCCATACAAATTTCGGGAGAGTTTTACTCCACTGTTTGACATTGTGGACCCAAAGTTAAACATGATATCGTTTTGACTTATTATTAATTGTGTCTGTACGGAAACAGAATAGTAAAATAAAAATCCATTAAAAAGCTATGAGCCAACAAAGATTAGTTTTTCTTGCTATTTTTAACGTAACTTTGGGTGTAAATAAGTAATAAAAGAACTGTAAAATCTTCAAATCCAAGTCCGTACCGACAAAGCTTAGCTATCGAAGAGTTCAATAAACTTTATTTGTAATTGATTTATGCAGTGGTTTTTTCATAAAACTCGATTTTGCAAAGCACTTTTCGAATTTTTTTACGCGCCTATCATTTCGGAACGGTGTTTCTGTGCGTGAGAACTAGACGTTGTGCGTCTAGACTAGCGTCTAACTGCTCATCACTGATACTATCTCTGTCGGACACGAAGCCAGCTAAGACAGCGTGCTTTTTGGCCAAGACCACCAGTGAGTTCGAGCTCGCGACTAGTTTACTCTTAACCGTTGCAGCTACGCGAAAATGGTCTTAGGAGACTATCCATAATTTTTTATGGAATTTTGATCCCCATTCACAGATCAAAATTCCATAAAAAATTATGGATAATCTCCTAAGACCAATTTCGTGTAGCTGCAACGGATAAGGTACTTCCCCTTACTGCCCCGCTGAAAGTTTCCACCCTGTATAGTTTATTAACATTTTGACAAGCAGCCGCTTCATGTAAAATACTGGTGCAGGTAATTTTTCCTCACGAAGCGACGTGCGCTTTACTTGTGGTAACCAAGTGTACAAACACGCTGTGAATGCGTGTGTAAGCGCAGGATATCTCGGTACCGAATTAATTGTATGGTTTGCTAGCTGCGCCCCGCGCTTTCACCCGCGTAAATGTCGATCCCGTGGGAATATCGGTGAAGCAGTATAGTCTCCGAGTATAAAAGCTATATACTACTTGCGTCGAAATTAGCGGAGAAGCGACTGAAGCTATTTGGCAGGAAAGCGTGAAATAAAATCCAGAGCAAGAAGCGATAGCGATGTATTGCGAGTACCAAGTATAAAGCAGTAATGTCTTTGCATACAAAAATCAAGGGTATTTATACTAATGCTTAAAACTAAATAATAATAATAACGGTTCACGCTTGACCATTTTGCGCAGGAGTTGACGCCCCCTCGTTAACACAGACCATAGACGAGTCCGCCGTCATCTTGCCTCGTTAATGCTTTAACAAAAGCTGCGCGGGCGCCATGTTCCGGAAGGCGGGGCTAAGCCCGACTGACGTCATGAAGTAGGCGGGGTTTCGCAACTTACTTTTGCACACGGCCCGCTCTGACGTAAAATCGTATGATCCTTTTATAATCGTGCCGCGTTGAGTCGTGCGAGTGAACTTGCCTACTCGCTACACCACTCCCCCGGCGAGACCGTGACTACGGGCGATAGTGATCAGGAAACCTGACTGTCCTGCCGCTTCTTGTCCTTCTGACTGTGTTATCTGATTGCGCCGGATCCGGAGTTGGAGTTGGCCTGTGACCTGGATCCTGATCTTCTCTCGTTACATACGCTGGTTTAACTCGGTCAATCGTCACCTTCTGCCTTTTTCCGTGCACTTCGATGTCCACCGTCTTCTGGTCGCGAGCAAGGACTTTGTGTGGACCTGTATATGGGGCCTGCAGAGATCTTCGTATTGGTCCCTCACGCAGGAAGACGTGGGTTGATGTGCTCAGGTCTTTCGGGATGTAGAAGGGACGGCTGGAGCTCGTATGCCACGATGTCGGTTGCGGCGCCAGTTTGGTCATATGTGCGCGCAGCCTGCCGACCAGGTCGGTCATGTCCACGATATCCTTTGTGGGTTCTGCGAGAAACTGTCCAGGCAAGCGGAGCGGCTCGCCGTAGACTAGTTCAGCGGTTGTTGCGCCTAGGTCTTCCTTCCATGCACTGCGGATGCCTAGCAATACCCATGGCAGAGCCTCTGTCCAGCTTGTATTTGCATGACACATGATCGCAGCCTTCAGCTGGCGGTGCAGTCTCTCGACGAGGCCATTTGCTGCGGGATGGTATGATGTGGTTAAATGATGAGTGGCGCCTATTAGGGCGGCTAGGTTCTTGAAAGTGCGGCTTTCGAACTGCCTCCCTCGGTCCGTGGTGATATGCTCGGGACAGCCGAAGCGGGCAATCCACCCGGTGGTGAGCGCAGCGACGCAGGTCTCCGCGGTGATGTCCTGTAGGGGATACGCCTCAGGCCAACGTGTTGCGCGGTCGACGATCGTGAGGCAATACCTGTAGTTAGAGGACAATGGTAAGGGACCAATCAAATCCAGGTGTATGTGGCGAAAACGTGCCGATGGTGGTTTGAATGCTTGCAACGGGGCCGAGGTGTGCCGTGTCACCTTATTCTTCTGACACGCTTCACATTCCCTTGCCATCTGTCTGCAGTCCTTTCTTACTCCTAGCCAAACAAACCTTTCGGTGACCAACCGGACACTTGCCGTTCGTCCTGGATGGCTGAGGTTATGAAGCGAAGTGAATACCTGTTTGCGGTACGTTCTTGTGATATATGGGCGTGGTGTGCTCGTTACGTCGCAGTAGATCTCCACATTTGATTCGGGCAGCTTCACCTTCCTTAGCTTCAAAGATGATCCATCTCTCAGCAAACTCTGTAGTTCGGGGTCATTTTGCTGTTCCTTGGCCAGGGACTGGTAATCTAAGGGCTGCTGAAGCTCATTAACGCGAGAGAGGGTGTCTGCGACCACATTGTCCTTGCCGGCTATGTACCTGATATCAGTCGTAAATTGGCCTATGTAATCCAGGTATCTAAATTGACGAGGAGGACAGTTCGAGTGTGGTCTTGCGAATGCATATGTCAACGGCTTGTGGTCTGTTGTGACGTGGAATACGCGTGCCTCGACCATGGAGCGGAAGTATCTGATTGCCTCATATATTGCTAACAGCTCTCTATCGTAGGGGCTGTACTTCTTCTGCGAAGGGCTGAGCTTCCTCGAGAAGAATGCCAGAGGCTGCCATTTCCCCTTGCTTCGCTGTTGCAGTACAGCTCCAATTGCTGTGTCGGATGCATCCGTCAAGATGTTCAGTTCTGCACATGGGTCCGGATGCACCAATAGCGTGGCTTCCGAAAGGCTCTGTTTGCAGTTTCTCGTATTTGCCGGTAGTAGGGGGATTTAATATTAGGTCGCGTACTTCTGCTGCGTGTTGGGGTTCTAGTTGCGCCAGCACGTAATAAAACTTCGTGGTGTCTGTGGTAATGCTGGAGAGGAAGAACTGTCCCTCCAGCTGTGCGAACCATAACAGCGGATCGTCTGCATTGAACGCTGGGGCCTTTACCCCCACCCGGTATGTCATGCAGAAATCCTTGTTCTCTTCCGTGTGGCTTTCCATGACTGCTGTTCACCAGGCTTCAGGCTTCTGAACTTCAATCCGGAACGAACGTCGAAGGTCACCAGTGAAGCAGTATAGTCTCCGAGTATAAAAGCTATATACTACTTGCGTCGAAATTAGCGGAGAAGCGACTGAAGCTATTTGGCAGGAAAGCGTGAAATAAAATCCAGAGCAAGAAGCGATAGCGATGTATTGCGAGTACCAAGTATAAAGCAGTAATGTCTTTGCATACAAAAATCAAGGGTATTTATACTAATGCTTAAAACTAAATAATAATAATAACGGTTCACGCTTGACCATTTTGCGCAGGAGTTGACGCCCCCTCGTTAACACAGACCATAGACGAGTCCGCCGTCATCTTGCCTCGTTAATGCTTTAACAAAAGCTGCGCGGGCGCCATGTTCCGGAAGGCGGGGCTAAGCCCGACTGACGTCATGAAGTAGGCGGGGTTTCGCAACTTACTTTTGCACACGGCCCGCTCTGACGTAAAATCGTATGATCCTTATATAATCGTGCCGCGTTGAGTCGTGCGAGTGAACTTGCCTACTCGCTACATCGGGATAAAAAGTAGCCTATATGATAATCCAGGGTGTCAGCTACCACCATTCAAAATTTTATCAAACGTGGTCCCGTTGTTTCTCGTCCGTGTTTTAGCGTGAAGAATTTACAACATATAAACACACACACTCACAAGCTTTCGCCTTTATAATATTAGTGTGATTAACATTTTGACAAGCAGCCGCTTCATGTAAAATACTGGAATAGTAATTTTATCTCACGGAGCGATGTGCGCCTTACTTGTGGTAACAAAGTGTACAAACACGCTGTGAATGTTTGCGCAGGAGCTATCGGTACCATCCGAGACAATGACGAAGTTGGAATTGTGTGTGTGTGTGTTATGTGCTGACGGTATTCGTCTTCACTCACACATTTATCGCGTCACACACACACACACACACACACCCACACCTTCACACACACATACACACCCACCCACACACCCCCCCCCCTCACACACACACACATACACACAGTGCGTCATTCACACTTGGTTATGACAAGCAAAGCGCGTGTCGCTTCGTGAGATAAAATACTGTAACCGCATCCTAATTGCGTGTATACACTTTGAATCACAATCCGAGGGTTCTGAAGGGAATTCCTAATACATGGCTTCATATGTTTGAAACATTCTTCTAATCAACAATGTTAATAACGCAATGAACGTGGTTGAACTAACCGGGTTCCGAGGGCCCTTATGATGTGCCATAAGGTGAGATAAGCACACAAATGAATAGAATAAGGTAAATATAAGTTTTTCTTTCCTAGAAGCTCAGTACTCACCCCTAGAGACATGCCACAGATCACACAGATCTGCCTCTCTGCGTTAGGCGGGACTAACGAAATGCGCGGGTGTTCCGCCAAGTGATGCTTGCGACATGCGGCCTGCGTAGGGAAGTGTTTGCCACACTGCAGAACAAGAAAAAAATATTGTTAGACTAGCAGCGCCACGCGGTTTCACCCAAATAAGTATCGATCCCGTGGGAATATCGGGATAAAAACTATCCTATGTCCTTCCCCGGGATGCAACCTATCTCTCTGCCGTTTTTATCGAAATCCTTTCAGCGGTTTAGGCGTGAAAAGGTAACAGACGGACTATTAATGGTTAAACGAACTTACCTTAAGTGATGTTCGACCATAATTATACGAGACGTTACATCCGAAGAGATTTAATAATAACTATGTAGTTTCACTTCTCAATGTACTAGGCGTCGCACATAATTTTTAGAAATCTGTGAAAATAAAAATCAAATTATAAAATTCAAATTGGTTCTACTACATCCGCCGACTGCAGCGCCATCTCCACGTAACTTCATTCATTTTTAGAGACTTCTCTCGTTTGATGAATTGTTTCATGGGCTTTAGTTTATGGGTTCGGGAGGGACTTTAAATCTCTTCGGATGTAACGTCTCGTATAATTATGGTCGAACATCACTTAAGGTAAGTTCGTTTAACCATTAATTATACTTACGACGTTACATCCTCAAGATTTAATAATAACTATGTAGATGTTTAGCGCTTTCATTCAAACGAGATTGGTATAGGTTTTTACGAAGAATGAACACGATAATATGAAATCATAACATTCAAATAACATTTATTGAGTAGATACATATTTAAACAGTAGGAATATAAAATACATTACTTAATCATATTAAACAATAAACAAAAATTGCATCCTCTGCATAATGTGACCATTATCTAAAGTAGGTAGGTATTAAATAATTATCGTTTTTACCTTAAATTAACAATTATTACATATTGCCTCCGCAAATGCGTTGTCCTCGTCTACTGTAATCGGACGATTATAGAATTTAGCGAAGGTTAAAGAGTTGCCTGACCAACCTGCGGTTCTTTTGATTATGTCTACTGGAACTCCCTTACGACTAGCCGCCGAGGTTGACGCGTGGCGGGTGCTATGAGCCTTAAAAACCTGTGTATCAATACCACTTTCAGTCAACACATTTCTAATCCATCTACTTATAGTTGAGGCACTAGCATTATGGATTGGTTTCTTGGCAGTAAGAATAAGTCTATCAGTTAGTGGTAAGCTCCTATAACTCTTGGTGGCTTCAATATACGCGGTCAATGTTTTGGCTGGACAGATTTGTTCTCTATTACAGAAAAAGGGTATAATTAAATGAGGCGCCGGTCTTTTAGGAGCCGAAGTTTTGATTAGATCATTTATATTAATAACTATCCTCGCGCTACTTATTTCAACACTAGATAAACGTATAAGCGATAGCGTCTGCACACGTTGTGCAGTTGACAATGCGAGCAGAGCTACTACTTTTTTGGATAGAGAGGCCAGGGTTTGGTTTTCATTTGGATAATAATTTGAAAGGTGATCTAATACAAGATTAGGATCCCATGTAGATTGATATCTAGGGAAGGAAGGTTTGGTCCTATAGACTCCTTTCATAAACCTGATAATACGATCGTCTTGACTTATACATTTACCCAGTATTAATGCAAGTGCGGAACGACAGGTGTTCAGGGTTGAATAATTTGCGCCTAAATGATATTCATTAACCAAAAATTCAAGGATATTAGGAATATTGTTATCAAAAATATTTATCTTCTTTTTAGTACAAAAATACCACCATTTTTTTAATACTACATTATATTGTTTAAGAGAGCTGTCTGCTAACGATGATATTATTATTTCAATAGCACTATCTGGTAACGATGTCCTTTCCAGAGTGGATGTGAAGTTCTGAAAGGTGATAAAAGCAGTGAGGGACTCGGTTCCAAATAAATAAACTGGTTTTGAGAAAGAGACAAAAACAGTGGGTACCATGGCTGGCTAGGCCAATATGGTACAACTATAATCCCAGTGGCTTTATCTGTAACTATTTTTCTTAAGCATTTAAGAATCAGTGAGAACGGGGGAGACGCGTAGAAAAAATAAGACGACCAGTCTATTGTAAACGCATCTATGTTATATGCTGATGGATCTCGTTTCCACGATATGTATTTTTTGCATTTTGCGTTCAATCGTGTGGCAAACAGATCTATTTGAGGGTTTCCAAAAGTATCTGTGATTTTTTCAAAAGCAGAAAAAGCTAAGTCCCATTCAATGTCAATATTTAATTGTCTAGATTCGTGATCTGCTACTGTGTTCTCTTTAGACTTGATGTAAGAAGCAAAAACAAAGAGTTTCCTTTGCTCACACCATTGCCAGATTTCTCTAGCTATATCATGTAGGTGTGTAAACTGGATACCCCCGTACTTATTTACATAAGCTATAGCTGTAGTATTATCGATCCTAAGTAAAATCTCCTTATTATAAAGATCTTTAGCGAAGCACTGTAAGCCAATAAGAGCTGCCTTCAATTCTAAAAGATTTATATGCTCTTTAGATTCTGTGTCACTCCAAAAACCATGAGCACGGACTCCATTACAATATATACCCCAACCTGTAAGGGATGAATCTGAGAAGATTTCCAGATCATACCTACCACTACGTATTGGATTTGTTAATGTTAAAATATTATTTTGCCACCAAGAAAACTCTGACTTAAGATTGGGCGAAAGGTTCATGACACAATCATAATTGTCTTTAGAATTACGCAAAGCTAGAAATTTTGCGCGTTCGAAACGTTTCGTATACAACCAACCATAAGAAATTGCTGGGCAAACCGAGCAGAGTAAACCTAAGTACTTAGCAAAATCCCTAATTGTTAAAGCCCTTTTTTTAGCAATACGTTTTTTTGGTCGAGTATTTTTTGACGTTTCATATCTGGCAGCATTAGACACATATCTTGAGAATTTATTTCGAAACCTAGAAACTTTTGAATTTGTTTTGGTATCAAGCTACTTTTTTCTTTATTAATGATAAAGCCTAATCTCTCAAGAACGTGTACAGTTGCTGCTGTACTTTTTAGGCAACTATTAAAAGAGTTATTTATAATTAACAAATCATCTAAGTAAATGACTAGGAGTAGCCCTTGGTTTCTAAGATTAGCTACTACTGGCTTCATTAATTTCGTAAAAACGAAAGGTGCTATAGACAAGCCAAAAGGGAGACACTGAAATTCAAAAGTTGAACCTTGAAATCTAAATCGCAAATATTTTCTACTAGAATTGTGAATGGGCACTAAAAAATAAGCTTCCTGTAGATCCATAGTTGTCATGAAACAATCTTTACTGATTAATTTAGTAGCTGTACGAATGTCTTCCATTTTAAAATGCTCTGGTCTGATAAATTTATTTAGACATTTTAAATTTAAAATGAACCTAAACGACCCATCGCTTTTAGGAATAAGAAAAATACTAGAAATAAATTGACCAGGCATGTCATAGCATTCTTTAATAGCCCCTGAAGACAATAATTTTGAAATACACAACTTTAAATGTTCAAGCTCTGTTTTACTAAACCTTGGGTTAGATGGTTCAAATTTTTGAAAAGGAAGCTCTTCAAAGGTAATTTTTAAACCCTTAACATAGTTTATGACTATTGGGTCTTTGGTTATTGTTTGCCAGTAGCTAATATAGTGGCGTAATCTACCAGCATGAACTATTACCTCTACTGGTTCCTGCGAGTTCTGTAGTCCATCTTCCGGGCAGGAGGGACTCGATTCGCAGCTGGCTGCCTCCGACCTTGTTGTGTCGCGTGTCCTTGATTGGATGTGTACCTCTGCTTCTGCCCACCCGGTTTGGTACTCCTGGTTGGTTGGAACCTGGGTGGGCCTCTCCAGTTTCCCTGTTGTCTGGATGTGGAAGGAACGCTAACATTACTGCGCTTTATTTGAAGACCTGATTTTTCTGCTGTTTTTGTGGCCTTAATCTTTTCTCCAAGGTCAACTCCGAACAGAAATGTATCTCGTTTTATATCAGTTATTGTTGTGGTAAATTTTTTATCCAGTGAAGAAGTTATCAACTTTCTTCTATGTTGTGAGTTCTCATAGTGTAAATCTAGAAAAATCTTGCTGACTTCCGACAGCTTTTTCAAGATTTCCACCTTTGGGTGGTCTTCTTTAATCAGAGACGAAGCCAGATTGCTAAGACCAGCAATGCCCAACCCAAGTTGGTTCTGAGCTCTTTCGAGAAGTTTATCCCGATGCTTAATGTTGTCACTTATGATGGCAGAAATTTCTAAATTCAGCTTGGGCGCTTTCGATAAAGTGAAGTTCTCGGGCGTTAAAGTTTTCTTTAAAGTGGCTTCCTTCATCTCTCTAGTCAACCCTTCTACTAGGATCCTACCCCAACGTTTAGAAATCTCCTCATTTATAGTCGGGCCTAAGACCTCTTCTTTGCCTGTTGAATCTCCTAGCGCCTCTAATATTTCAGGCGGTAAAACCTCAGATTCAGCTATTGGGACCTCATTTGTACTAGGACCAGGGTCTTGAAGGAGTAAATTAGTTGCATCTGCATTATCTGTAGCATCACCGTTACGCGGTGGGCTAGCTGGGATTACAACGCCAGATCTGATTGGAATATTATCTTCTGGTTCATCTGAATATAAAGACAGCTGCAATGAGTCTGGTGTTGGCGACCTTGAGTGATAACGGTCATATTCTGTAAATTAAAAGAAACGGAACAACTGTTGTAGTTGACAGTGTTATCTTTTAGTCTTTGTACGTACTCTCGTTACGCCATTCGACTGTTTATTTGACAAACTGCTGTATGCAGTCTGTATCCATTTTAAAGTCATTGTACGTATACCCGATACGCCACTAGACTAATTCGTTATCAACCGTGCCCACGTCACGGAGTATAACTATGTAGATGCAAGAACTCAATGAATTACTAGTAATTTACAATCGTAGTTAGGACCTACCTATAGGTATGTATTACATTTACATGTCGAATGTAACAATAAGTAACACCAACCATACGAAACTAGTCCTTAATATGAACATAAAACAATTTTTAACAAAAATAAAAAAGTTACCTTAAATGAAGGTAGACAGCAAAATATATCGTAAAACGATAAGACGAATATAAAATATATTTAGACAAATTCGTTCGTAGTTATAGTGATTTATATACACTCATCAATATTTGGCTACGATATTCAAATTAGGAACATCAAAAGCTGTGTAAGTACTAACCTTCCTCATCCTTGCTTGTTGACGATGAGACACGTAGTTTTCGCTCCAAGCGCGTTATCTTTCGACGAATTTTTGAATTACTAAGTTCCCTTTTCCGTTTTCCCATTACAACACGTTTATTCCACTAAATACACACTATTTTCAAACTAAAACTATATTTTTGCAAAACACACGATGTTACGACGCCCGCACATAAAAAAGGAATGAAGTTACGTGGAGATGGCGCTGCAGTCGGCGGATGTAGTAGAACCAATTTGAATTTTATAATTTGATTTTTATTTTCACAGTTTTCTAAAAATTATGTGCGACGCCTAGTACATTGAGAAGTGAAACTACATAGTTATTATTAAATCTTGAGGATGTAACGTCGTAAGTATAATTTTTTTTTAACGTAACTTTGGGTGCAAATAAGTAATAAAAGAACTGTAAAATCTTCAAAACAAAGTCGGTATCGACAAAGCTCAGTTATCGAAGAGTTCAATAAACTTTATTTGTAATTGATTTATGCAGTAGTTTTTTCACAAATATTTCGCAAACCTAGCTTGTTGCTTGTCCCTCACTCCAAGTCCGCGTACAGGCAGAATTCGTATCTAATTCGTGCCAGCAGAGCTTTTAATGAACTAATTAGTGAAAATGATTTGGACATTTTCAATACCAGTGTTTCTCGGCTTAAGCATTTGTTGGTGAAAAGCTTTTTTAGTTTGTACCTATTAATCGACCGTGTTATTTTGTTTCCTACTTTATGTTATTCTTAAGTATTTTGTACCGACCTTTTTTTGTTGTCTTTTTTGTTTCAAGTGTTTAATAGTGGAAACTTGTAAATGGCCTTCAGATGCATATTGTTTAAGAGCACTGTTTAAATTAGCTGTAAGTTTCCCGAACAAAATAAAATACACAAAACTCGATTTTCCAAAACTCTTTTCGAATTTTTTTACGCGCCTTTCAGTTCGGAACGATGTTTCTGTGCGTGAGAACTAGACGTTGTGCGAGTAGACTAGCGTCTAACTGCTCATCACTGATGCTTTTTCTGTCGGACACAAAGCCAGGTGAGACAGCGTGATTTTTGGCAATGACCACCTGTGAACCCGAGCTCGCGACTAGTTCCACCTTAAGCGTCTTATTTCTCCACTGTACCAGTGTACCTATGTGTGTTTTTGTTTCTTAGAGCAAGTATTAAATTTGCCAAACAATTCAATATCATCAATAGCAAAAGGCAGGTAAGTTTTTTTTTGTATTTTTTTATCGAAATCTAAAAAGCTTCATACCCAAACACTCATTCTCCAAATTAAAAAGTAGCTACTCACAACATGACAGTCGGTGGGTATTGGTCTTTTCAGCTGCCTCTTGAGATTCTGCCGACCTTTTCCGGGGTTAGAAGTTATTGCATCTCTGCAAAATATAAGAATATACATCATATTATACAGTAGGGCTGCAAAAGTGCATGGTTATTTCAGAAATACAATCGTGTGAAGCGAGAAATGACGCCATCTAGCGTAAAACCAGTTAACGACTAACAAAATTTCATTATACTGTTACTAGATGGCGTTGCTTTGCTTTTTATGACAAAATATTTTTGTAGTTTCTTTTTGTCTCTTCAAACATTCAATTTATAATTAATATTTACTTTAAAAAAAAAATGTTCCCAAATATTAACCTACTATGTTAAAATTGAATATCAATTTATTAGTAGTAAGTAAGAAATAACCAAACAAACGATGAGGGCGCCACTGTGCATACTTAATTATTCCTATCGGTTTCTTTTATTATTTTTTAATATGCTAGCAAATGTAATGTAATAGTTAGATAAATATATTAGCCGTGTAACTTCTTTCTCAATACGTTTCTTCCCAACTGCTTACTCACGTTTTGTAAATTAGTCACAGTTGTGAAGAAACCAACGCCATCTACTTTATTTTAGAAAACTTGAACTCAAACGTTCACAGGAAAATAATAATAATAATAAATCTTTATTAATCCTTTTGGAGTATTGCAGTACATGGGTATATTAATTATACATGGTAAAATTACAGGTTTGCTACAATTTTAGTGGGTGCAGTTCTGATCTCCTAACTAGGTTACAGTATAACCTGTATGAAGGAGTGGCAGTTCCGATCCCCCTTGGATTACAAGGATTTGTATTTTTACTGTTTGCGATTATTAGGTATCCCAAAAAAAAATAGCCATTATGGTACCCATGCACTTTTGCAGGTGACTGTACATCTTAGAGTGGATGCTAGGGATTTCGCCCCGGGAGTCTCGATTCTCGAAATTCCGGGAGTCTCGCCACTTTTATCATCGAGACCGAGACCGAGACTTAATTAAAATTCCCGGGAATTTCGAGACCAAATGTTTCGGTAGAAAAACATTAAAATATTCTTAACACCAGAATTTATTTGTACATTTTATACTTATAAATTCTCCGCCGCGCACTATGTACCGCCTAGTGACACTGCCGCTTGCCGAATGCGTCCCGACAATGCCCGAGCGAGACCCGAATTATGACAGTACCTAATGTAAAAAAAGATATTTAACACTTTTCAATTGGTTGATTTTTATTAGGGTTCCGTATAAAAACGGAACCCTATTACTAAGACTTCGCTGTCTGTCCGTCTGTCTGTCTGTCTGTCTGTCACCAGGCTGTATCTCAAGAACCGCGATAGCTAGACAGTTGAAATTTTCACAAATTATGTATTTCTGTTGCCGCTATAACAACAAATACTAAAAACAAAATAAAATTAATATTTAAGGGGGGCTCCCATACAACAAACGCGATTTTTTTGCCCTTTTTTGCTCGATATCAAAAATGGCAACAGGTAGGCACTTGAAATATTCACGAAATACTCAGTTGTATTTTAACTTTAATAATAAATAATAATAATAAAATAAAATAAATATTTAAGGGGGGCTCCCATACAACAAACATGTTTTTGTCGGAGTTTTTGCCTTGTGGTACGGAACCCTTCGTGTGCGAGTCCGACTCGCACTTGGCCAGTTTTTTAGAAGATTATTTTTGTTTTAAATTTTGTTTTGTTTAAACAGACTAATTAATATTAATAAGTCGAAAGAACTGATTTTAAATTTTCGTTTTGTTTTGTTTGAATGTAATTTTTCGATTGGTTGATTTTTATGAGAAGTTTTGTTTTAATTTGAATTTTGTTTTGTATAAACAGAGTAATTATAATTATTAATAAGTCATAAGATTCTAGTGCAAGAATTATAGAGTTTTCGTTTTGTTTTGTTTAAATGTTTGGTCAGGTCAATCGACATTTATAAGTTTATTTATACCTAAATTACCGAAACTTAAGGAAAGGGTATATTTTTAATATTTTACTAGATAAAACGACTACTTAGATATAAGCTTTTTTTACCAAAGTTCCTAATTAAAAAAGACTAAACATTAGAATTAAGAATAAAGAATTAAGTAATAACCTGAAAGTCTGAATTAGGTACTTCAAATATTGCTATCTTATTTTTTTCTATTTGTTATAATATTCTATTGTAATGTTTGGTTTGGTCAGATTGATCAAAGAGTAAATTTGTAATAAATGTGATTTATAAACAGTTACAATCGTAATTATCATTTACTTCACAGTTCACCACCACTCACTTCAGTCAGTTTCACTACTACCCTCACCCTCTTATAGTTTATCATTTACTAAGTCAAACTATGTCATTGCCATTTCTTTTATTTTTACCAAAATAAGTCTAGTTTACCTTCCAAAACAATATTAAAATCACCATTTTCTTGCACACCTGCAATACATCCATCCATAACGTAACGTATCCGTAAAAAACCATTCTAATATAAAAAACACGTGGGTCTCGAATTCCCCGGGAGTCCCGGGACTAGCTTCCGAGGTTCGAGACTGGTCCCGGGACTGAAAATGCTTCCGAGACCGAAATCCCTAGTGGATGCCCCGTAGCCGGGGACGGGAATCTTCCGACATTTTACTGTCTCGGTCAATGGTTAAAGGACCTTTTTAAAGAACATGGTCCATTCGGAAGTCGAAGGCTTTGCAAAGGATTCAGTTTGAGTCATTTCGGTTTCAGAAACAGATAGGTCAGAAAAGTCATGAAAATGTTTATTTATGCAGCATATTACACCCAAAGATGACTAAAATACTAGATAGTAGATCATTTCTTTAGCATAACAAACATACGCGAAAATATTAACATAAAATCATTAGGAGAGCTTTCATATTTACAACAAATAATGAATAAATCAGATTTATTAATATCTGTATTGTTACATGGTTCTTTATAGAAAAAATCATAGTTTCTCTGCGTCGAAATATAATCCTTTAGGTGATATGCGCGAAGATAAAGTTTTGCTAATATTTTTGAAGATTTCACTTCCGGCGGTAACTTATCAATATCACGAAAATGTTCCATTCAATTCAATTTCAAATTATTCAATTCAAATTCAATTATATCTACGATAATTGAGAGGTATAAAATTGCTAATTAGTGGTATAAAATAGTACAAATTAAAAGGATTTTATTATCACCTAAAGTTATAATTGAATGCGTTCATAGTCGTACTACGAAGTACAATTCAGATAGAGGTAAAAAACTCACTCAATTCCGTCGACGTGATTGGCTGAATGTATGAGATGTTCCTCGTAAGCCTTCCGCGTCACGAACTTGATATCGCATCGCTGGCAGTACTGTTCTTCGCCTTGTGGTAGCTCCTACGTGAAAATGTTCATTTAATAGGATTTACTACGATTAATCAAACTCAACCTCAAACAGGCCCTGATCTAGGTTTTCGCTCAAGGGGGGCAAATGTTTCTCTCTGAGGAAGGGATATAATAGTATCTTAATTGAGCAAAGTAAATAAAATATAAAACAATTGTAAAATTCTAACGATTCGTATTCTAAAAAAACTCAACCATTTATGCCAAAGGGTAAAAACGGGACCCTATTACTAAGACTCTACTGTCCATCTGTCACAAGGCAGTATCTCATGAACCGTGATAGTTAGACAGTTGAAATTTTCACAGATGTTGTATTTCTGTTGCCGCTATAACAACAAATACTAAAAACAGAATAAAATAAATCTTTAAGAGAGGCTCCCATACAACAAACGTATTTTTTTCGGCGTTTTTGCCTTGTGGTACGGAACCCTT
Organism: Mesoligia furuncula; assembly: GCA_916614155.1. Lineage (NCBI taxonomy): Eukaryota > Metazoa > Arthropoda > Insecta > Lepidoptera > Noctuidae > Mesoligia > Mesoligia furuncula. The sequence continues at coordinate 26,068,067 of OU744795.1, read as the reverse complement.
TGTGCGCGAGTCCGACTCGCAATTGGCCAGTTTTTCAAACACATTCCGTTTCCACATAGAGGGCGCATGTCACCTTTTCGAGGGTCATTTTCATTTAAAATATTGGCAATAGAAAAATAGGAAAAAAGGTGTGCAAGTGAAAATTTACTTAACATTTTAATTATTTGACTGTGAGAGGGACAATCGAAATAATAATATGGGATGCCTATTGCGAGTGTAAATGCCTCCGTCAAAAATAACTGAAATCCAATATGGTCAAAGGTAATCCTGCTCTCAGAAACTGAGGTAAATTAAATACTTCCCATATGACTATTTATTGAAACGAAGTTCTTTAACGCAGCTTACGGTAGGAGTCCGTAGGAGTAAACTAGTAGAAATCGTAACTTAACGAAAAAGCGTTAGCCCCCTCCATGCGAGTTTTCGTCATTTGTCGTCATTGACATTCCGTCTCGTCATAGGAAGAGACGGAGAGAGAGATAGTTTTCATGGATGCCGAAGCCTAAAGCCGTAAGGTCAAAATGAAAACACAAGGTGGCGGCTGCAATTTTTTTTTCTCATTTTCATACTTTCGTAGCCGCCATCTTGGATTTTGTTCCTGCAGGGATTTTGTTCCTTCCCCGACCCCACAAGTTTTTTTTTAATAAGCGCCACTATGTTTTTAATTTGTAAATTATTTTACATCTATCAAATATAACAAATATTTGCTACTTATAGGAACAAAGTATACTTACAGAATCAGCATTAACATGTTTGTTCTTCGTATGTAAGCTGAGTCCGGTGACACTGACGAACGACGCGCCGCACAACGTACACACGTGCTCGCTGCGATGTGCGCGCAAGTGAGTGTAATACGTTGATACATGCCTGATACAGAAATAAATACTTAGTTATAAAATAAATATTAAAAGATTTGAAAATAGCCTAATCAGACAAACAGACGTTTGTAATGTCAAAATAACAGCATTTTACGAAAGTAGCAATACTTATAACAAACATTTTTTTTTAATGTTTTATGTTTGTCTGTTTGCTCCGGCTAGTCTCCGAAACGGCTGGACCGATTTTGACGGGACTGTCACTGGCAGATAGCTGATGCTATAAGTAGTAAAGAGACACTGTTTTCCAACATCCACGCGAAAGAAATCGCGGACATAGCAAGTCATCATCAGCCTAGCCTTTTCGTAACTATGTCGCGGTCGCCTTCCAGTCTAATCGGATGCAGCTGAATACCAGTATTTTACGTGGAGCGGCTGCCTATCTGACCTCCACAACCCAGTTACTGGGTAATACGATACCCCTTGGTAAGACTGGTTGTCAGACTTTCGGGCTTCTGGCTACCCGTAACGACTGTCAAAGATCCACGAATGACATGCAGCCGGGACCAACGGCTTAACGTGCTTTCCGAGACACGGAGGGGTCTTGGTATGTAAAGATGGTCCTCATCCACAGACCGACCGCGGCAAGCGTAGCTTAACATGATCGATCGACCAGTGCGGCTGTTATTATTTAGCCACGGGCCCGATACTAATATTATGAAGAGGTACTTAATATTTGTGGTTTTGTATGTAGGGGTAATCTTCGGAAGTCTGATCCGATTCCGAAAATTCTTTCAGCAACGGGGAGCTACAGAATTGCCAAGTCTAGGACAGAAGCTAGTACAAAAATAAAGCAAACCTAATTAGGGCCAAACTTGATAGATATTATTATAAAATACTAGGCGTGTGTAACTCTTTACGGAACCGACTCACTGATCCGGATCATTGAAGTGATTCAAAAGATTGGTTCAGTAACAACGTTTCAAATGCATCATTTGGATCTGAAACATTACTTTGATCTATATATGCTCATTCCGCGCGACGCGTCACTCGCGAGGCGACTGAGCAGTGTGCGAGCGAGAGAGGGAGACTGAGATACACTGAGTTACTCGCGAGTCGCGAGTCAGCGGGCGACATAATTACAATCTATACAAGTCAGAAAGAGATACCAAATGAGATGTGTATCACTCATACTCTCACAGATTTAGATTCTGTATTTTATATCCTTTGAACCGATGATCCAAATAGTGTTGCCCAAATTCAGTCTTGGTCTTGCAGTCTTGGTCTTGTTCTTGCGTTTTTGCAAGACCAAGACCAAGAACAAGACCGCGTATTTTTAGCAAGACCAAGACCAAGACTGACCGTGCAAGACTTGAGCAAGAACAAGACATAGCCTGCAAGACTCTTGCGTCTTGCAGCTAGGACTTAGCGCTATTTCACTGAGTAGTTAGGTGTAACAGTTCGGTGTATAGGTAGGTACGCTTAGGAATTCTATGAGACGCAAAAAACTGTATCAAAGAATATGAAAAACTGGACCTATGCGCATTACGACTAATACCATAAACATAGCGAATAAAAAAATATCTATTAAAATCAAACTGAGTGCATGCATAGTTATGTTTTAACCATCGGCACTTTGATAATGCGGCATCAAAGGTTTTGTACTTACTTCTCAAAGAAATTTGCCGCTTTTCGGAAGTACATGGTTATGATACACGCGCCGGCGGCTTCTTTTGAAATCTAAAACAATCGTTGCCGCCACGCCGAAATCATAACATTTGTGACACTATTTGATTGCCGCCATAGGGCGTAGGTATACTCATGCAAAATAATTTCGAATTTTTTTAAGAGTACCTACAGGTGTTCCAAAGAATAAATAAGTTTCAGAGTGCTTAGAATGAAAATGAATACATTATACTGATCACGCAAGTAGTATTATGATTAGGATAAAATGGTAAGGATAGGTAGTAGATGTCATATTAATTCATTCTAGTAAGTATATATTATAATATTGATTACTTATATGGTTTTAAACTAATTACTTAGGTACTATTATTGTACATTTAGTCATTATATTTCTTAAGTTTTTACAAGAAAAAATAGCAAAAAAGTGTTCAAATATCACCCGTTTAATAAATATTGTAGCCACTTTTAAATATACTTGAAACGTGTAAAAAAATTCTACAAAACTAATAAAATAATATAAAAAGCGTAGGTACTTACCTACTAATAAAATAAAAAGCCTGCGATAAGAGTTTTGTATTACTTACCAGCCCGAATATCTCTGAGAGAGATGATGAGAGTAAGTATTTACTAGCTGTGCCCGCGACTTCGTCCACGAGTAATAGTAACTTTGGAGGTATAGTGACGTTCAGGACTTATTTATTTATTTTAAAACTTCTGTCATCAAACATACAAACGAACTCTTCAGCTTTATAATATTAGTATAGATGTACGCCAAAACATTCACTTATATGTAAAGAATAGTGATTGGCACTAATTCTATTTTATTCACGCGTCGCGTCTGTACAAGTAGGTAATATTTAGTGTGTGTTTGTACGCCGCACGCGGCATTGTTTGATTTGCGGCGGCATCCTTTTCATAGAGCCGGCACGTGGCGAGCCGGCGCGGTAGAAAGCAAGGAAACGTACTATAAATAAAGGAATTATTTTAATTCCAGTCATTTCCAATTGAGCTGTGCTTCGAGTCTAACTAAATAATTGTTTTTACTAATTCTCGTTGTTTTCTAAAAACGTATCACGTGTACAATTTAATATGAGTGACGAAGATTCAAATTATTCTAGTCCGAGTAACGAGAGTTTGAGTCACAGATCTAAAAGACCCAAAAGCAAATTTGAGGAGTTTTTCGAAATAATTCATGCATCCAAAACTGCCTTCTGTAAATTGTGCCAACATAAAAAGATTGAAATAAAAATGAAAAACAGAAACACTTCAGGCTTAAGGAAACATCTAATATCTTTCCACAAAAAGGAATCAGAAATATTTCTTCCTGTTAAACCAAAATTAAGTGGAGATATCACAAGCTTTTTAGTAACCGCTGGAAGAAGTGGACAGGTAAGAATATTTTTTTAACAGTTTTAGAATTTTAACTCCGCGTAGCTATTCATGCGATACTTTCAAAAACGCCATTAACTTACGTAAGTATTTTTGAGTTAGTGGTGTTTTCATCTAGGGGTGCGACATATTAAGTATGTAATTATCGTCTTATTGGTAAATTACAGTACAGTGCAACCTTAATACAGGAAAAGTTTTTATCCAGTGCGCAAATTTTGACATAATAAACTTGAATATATTTTAATAAACACGTATTTTTTGTTTTGATATGTTTCAATAGTAAAAAATTAAGTTAACGCTTACGAGACTTGTTTACTCAGAAATTTATTTTATGGACGTCGCTTGCCAGTCCGTCGACCGGTCGCCCGATGCACGCCGCGCGTCGACCGGTCGCCTGACGCGCCAGCTGCTATCAGAAGTACTCACGCGCGCGCGCTCGCTCTATGCGACGGCGGATTATTGACCCCAGTTTAGCGCTACAATTTTTTAAGTTTAGACTGTGTAAAGTTATTTGTAAACGTAATTTTTCGTAAATTCCAATTTATCCTTCATACTTTCATGGGCTTAGGACCATCAAAATGCAGAAAATAAATCATAATAAGTAAGAAAGTAATACGTTTTAGTCCATTCAAAATAAAACATTTAGGTATGATAGGTACTTAGACATGATACAATTTGCGTCAATGTCTAATCAAAGAGAACCTAAGACACTAAGATTGTTTATAATTTCTTCTTACCTATACATTTTATTATCACAATAATTTTAGGTAGGTATTGTTCGAAGTGACCTCCTCCTTTTTCAAGGCATAAACGTGCACGTTTAAATAAGTAAGCATTTAGTTTGTTTAGGACACTAACACCACTTTTTACTTCAATGAAAGCGTTAATTATTTTTTCTTTCAAGTCATCTAGGCTCTGAGCCTCTTCTACATACAGCCGGCATTTCACTTGTTTCATACACCTTGGTTTGCTACTAAAATTGTCCTCTCATTAGGGACCGTGGGATTGAGGATCCTTTGGGCTCGCATACGAGGTACGCTCTCCCTTTCGTATCTTCTTCGTGCTGCTCGTAAATTTTCATTGCTTAACAAATACACTCGCACCATTTCATAATACTCGCGGTGAGTAAAATGAGACATTGTCACTACGCTAGTCTAGTACGCGGCACGCGCGCAGGGACGGCGAAGGGACATCCGACCTCCGCTTCCGCAAGTGACGTACTGCATGTGCATGCGTTTTGTTTATCAAACGCCGGCGCCGCGCCGCATGCCCCCGCACCCCCGCCCCGTCTCGTGCGCTGGGCGTCCAGCGGCCGGCGGGCGGCCTTCGCGTTTTCATTCATGCTCATTCATAGTATTACTATTAAATTATATCCATGTCTTGCTTATTTCAAATTGGGACAAAGTGGAAAAATGAAAAAAAAAAAGTCATAAACTAAAAATGGAAATGTGTTCTATTGCTTACACTGAGCCACCAAAAAAAATTTGCGCACTGGTTAAAAACTTTTCCTGTATAACAAATATCAATTTAACGATTTTCTCGATTTAACAACAACAAACCTCCTCCTCTTATACGCTCAAACCTAGTATGTTTTAAATAATAACACAAGATTTATTGTTTTGTTTCAGTCGGAAAACAGCAGTGACAACATCACGACAGCTACAGTTGATTGGGTGGTGAAAAAATATCTTCCCTTCTCATTTTTCGATGACGAAGCTACACAAGTATATTTTCGACGTATTTGCCCTAATATGGTGTTTCCTAAAAGGTCTACACTTAGAAGGAAAGTCAAAGAGCGATTTGAAGAGCTCCAATTGAATCTCAAGGAACGACTTCAACAATTATCATCTAAAATGTCTTTTACCATTGATGGGTGGACGTCAATTGCTGGTAGGAGTTACTACGGGGTTACTATTCATTATATAGACAACGAATGGAAGTATCAATCTGTAGTTCTTGATTTTATACCATCACGCGGTCGACATACTGGGGAAGATATTGCAACGATTTTCCATGAATGTTTATTGGAATATGGCATAATTGATAAAATACAAGGTATCACGGTCGACAACGCAACTGCAAATACCAAATTTATGTATGAACTGGGCAAACAGCTGCCGCCACACTTTGATTCAGACAATCAACATTTCCGGTGCTTTGCTCACATTTTAAACCTTGGTGTACAAGATTTATTAAAGACCTTAGCATTACACTGTGAGTCTGACACTAACGCGCAAGATCAGCAGTACGAAGACTATGCAGACGAAACTGAGGATGAGGAAGATGAAGAATCTGCACCAAATATTGCTGACTCGCGTACATCTGTAACAAAGTTACGCAGTATTTCCAGTAAAATAAAAAGAAGTGAGATAGTGAAGAAGAAGTTTCAGTCTGCTTGTGAAGCAGCTGGCGTGCCATCAAATCTAAATGCCATTCTTGACTGTCCAACGAGATGGAATTCCACACATGATATGATTGGATTTGGTTTAAAAGTGAGAGCGGGCATTGACATATTGTGCAGTTCTGTCACCGAATTAAATGATTTTCAAATCACAGCTAATGAATGGCAGGTACTCGAAAAATTACATAAATTTCTAATAAACTTTAAACTTTTAAGTACAAAACTTGGTGGAGACAAATATGTTACATTACCGCTAGTCATTGTATCATTCAATCTCTTGCTAGATAAAATTGAATCCATGGTAAAACAGTTAGATGAGAAACCTAATCGATCTGAAGTGGATGAAAGGCTCATTCTAGCTTTCCAAGCAGCTCGAGACAAAATGCTTAAACATTACAAGAAGAGCAACTGGATTTATTGTACTTCTTTAATTTTAGACCCAAGGCATAAGGCTCAGACTTTTGACCTGACAATGTGGGGGAAGCAACTTAAAACAGAAAGTCTGCGCAAGTTCAATGAACTTTATGAAGAATATAAAAGTCTACACTCACTGAACAAATCTCTGGAATTACCAGAAAAAGAAAATAAAGTATGTGATGAAGATGAAGACGTAATAGACTTTGATAAACTCTATGAATGTCCCTCGACGTCATCTGGATCTTGTCTTCAAGGCTTAGTGATAGACGAGTTGGAGGAGTACCTGAGAAAACCAAGAACTGCCAGCTCGGAAGACATTTTAGATTGGTGGAGGACGCATGAGACAGAGTATCCGATTTTATCGAACATGGCCCGTGATTTTCTCTCAATACCTGCAACTTCAGTACCTGCTGAGAGGTTATTTTCTAAAGCATCATTAGTAATTAGAAAACATAGAAATAGGTTAAGTGATGAGTCAGCCAGATGGTTACTTTGTATTAATTCTTGGTCAAAAAAATTGATATAAAGTATCATAACCTAATGATAAAGCTGTTGATTTGTGTTGTATTTTATTTTTTATTCAAATAAATGATAAATCGTAAAACTCTTTTATTAAATTTCTTATAAGTTGAGGGTTCAATCTCTTTCTAGACAGATAAGTATTGTTCTTTAAAATACAGTCAAGTTATTGTAATTAATTTGTTTTTTACATGTTTTAGCAAATGTAAGCTTATAATACTTATAAATCATAAATGTTTATTAAGAAACAGTTACTTCCATGGAAAACGACATATAGGTCAGTTGATTTTTCGAATTTCTTATCAAATCTTCAGTTATTTATTAATCTGCTTGATCTTTACTATGGCTATGTTAATTCAAGCTCACAATGTTCCAATTCTAATACGTTTTTCTAAGATTTAAAGTAAACTTTAATAAATAGTAATAGACTAATAGGTAATTGCAAGACTTGCAAGACTCTTGCTGCAAGACCAAGACTGGGAGCGCAAGACCAAGACCAGGTGTATTGGCGCAAGACCAAGACCAAGACTGGCTAAGTCTCGTCTTGTTCTTGCATTTGGGCAACACATCCAAATGAGCCAAATGAAACATATCAGTGTTTCGGATCATTTCAGTGATCGAGATGCAAATGTTCCAATCGCAAAAATGATACACTTTGCCCACCTCTATAAAATACTACACTTTTATAAAAAGTGATGCATGACCCTTTTTAGGGTTCCGTAGTCAACAAGGAACCCTTATAGTTTCGCCATGTCCGTCTGTCCGTCCGTCCGTCCACAGCTTAGCTTTGAGACTCTTAGTAGTAGAAAGCTATAATTTGGCATGGATATGCATATTAATCACGACGACAAAGCGGTATAATAAAATCAAGAAAAAAAAATGTTTAGTGTACCTGTCAGTGCCGGATTAAGCCTACTTGGTGCCCTAAGCAATCCACACCTGTAGGCCCCCCTATCCACCTCGTATTTTTTCAAAACAACGACGAGCGATTTGTAAAATTGGCGCACATCTCTAGCTAGAGTGACTTTTGGGTCTTGTAATATCTTGCTGATAAGCAGTCTTGCCTTTCATGTGCTAGCAAATACTGTTTCGGTGCTGTTTCTGCCTTATGGTGCCTCCCGAGACGTGATGCCCTAAGCAATTGCTTAATTTGCTTATGGGCTAATCCGGGACTGCGTCCTGAACACTTAAAGTGGGGCTGTTTCTTTTTTTTCTCGTCTACCTCAAGGTGTGGGGTATCGTTAGATAGATCTTTTAAAAATATTGCGGGTTTGTGAAAACCTTTTTTCGATTCAGGGATCCGTTTGTGAAATATTAAGCTTTAAAGTGCTAATTTTTGTTAGAGTCAAGTGTGTCCCCCCTGGCAGCAAAATGGTTGTTTTTGGATACGTGAAAAAAATCACGGCAGTAGTATATTTATAACGAAATTAAAATGAAAACTATCACAGTTTTTTTTTATTTTTGAGTTGATTGAATGAATGGTAAATTGCGGTTTACGATTTATGACGTATTAAAAAAAACTACTTACTAGATCTCGTTCAAACCAATTTTCGGTGGTAGTTTACATGGTAATGTACATCATATATTTTTTTTAGTTTTACATTCTCTTATTTTAGAAGTTACGGGGGTCCCCCCCCCGTAACTTTCCATTTTTCAAATTCAAATGGGTCCCGCCTGCTTCAAACTTTTATTTAATTTAAAATGGGCTTGTTTTTAGCTTTTCAGTTTCTTTTAACTTAAGTTTTTTACCGCAGTCGGGTTTTTTGATTTTTTTAAATAATTTTTTTGTCAGATTATTCTACAAGCAACATACTAAAACACTAGTGTTTTAATTTTTTAGTCCAAACAATAGATTTTTTGTAAATAAATAATTGCTTCATATTTTGCAATAAATTACCAGCGTTGTGTCATCGCGCTTCTCTTTCTTTTCTATGCAGTCCGACAGTGACCGTGCTTTAGGCCATATAGTCGCCATAAAGTTCTGAATACTTACTTGAACACTTTGTCACAATGATCGCATTTCCTCGTAACACCATTATGATAGTCTTCATGGAAAATTGCTGTTGATCTGAAATCAAGCACTGATATTATAACAGGCTGTAATCAAAATTTCAAGGGAATTAAATATACAATCCATTGATAATTGTGGCTGTGGGATAATTGACGTAACAATTAAACAAAAAGTAAAAATCGTTTATTTCATCATTCAAAATTACAATATGGAGGTATAAACCAGGCACAGCCTGTACCTTGGGTTTCATATGTACTATTTACAAATTTTAGACAAAATAAGTCTAAAATTAAAGTAAACAAGTTAGAATTGGCCTCAAATATCATGATTTCATGAAATAATCATGCAATAGGGTAATTTGCACTTTGAGAGATTGATGATTATATAATTCTGTAAATACATATTTGGTACGGTCGCGAATTATCAACATACTACCTGATAATGACCTGCAAATTGCAAGAAACGTAAGAAAATATGAATTTCGCGACCCCTGGCGCTTTATATTTGTCACCGCGCGGCTGACGAGAGAATGCGTTCTTGAAACCTGTCAGGTTCATACTAATAAACGTGTTTTGCGAATTTGATCTTTATTAGCTACTAGAATTGCGGCACTTACAGGTGTCAGAAACGAACCCTTTCGACAGCTGTCTGTAGTACATACTCACTCTAAAGGGCAGACGAGGTCGCAGCGCAGACATTTGAACCTGGTATAGTGCTGTTGCATGTGTTGGCTGAGTAAACACTTCCATTTGAACCGCATGTGGCAAAAGCGACACTCTATTGGGCCGTTAGACTGAAAACAACAAACATAAATTGAAAATACATTTATAGCACTGTATGACCTAAGTTATGTCACGCTTTTCTGTGACTTAAGTAGTCCATTTTAACACAGATAAGCGTGACTTAAGTGCGGGTTTAGGTCACACGAGCTATAGAATAACGGGTGGGCCATCTAGTGTTTTAAATTTGAATCGGCTATAAAAAACAAACTACTGATTATTTTTTAAAATTTCTATGACTACGACTGGCTCGGCGGTAACCCCATCCAAACAACCCAATTTTTCAGTACATTTTCGATTGTTTCGGAACTTCGATTTCATGTTTCAACGCTTCAATTGTCTCTGGATGGTTTGCGTAACATTTATCCTTAATGGTTCCCCACAGAAAATAATCCAAAGGGCTCAAAACACAGCTCCGAGGTGGCCAATTGACACCAGCATTTCGGCTGATTATTCGATTTTCAAAAACAGTGCGCAAAAGATCGACGGTTACGTTAGCTGTGTGACATGTGGCCCCGTCTTGTGAGCAGCAAGCCAAGCAAAATTGGGTTGATCGGATGGAGTACTGCCGAGCCAGTCGTGGTAGTCATATGAATGATATTGTGTTCCATTCTTAAATGACAAAGTTCGACCTTTCCAATTACTTACCGTTGCAAAAATTTAAAAAACGTTTCACAGAATTACTTGTAGATAAATGTTATTATTCTGTACAGGATTTCTTAAATGATATTTTTTTGTAATATTATCCTCTACTTTGTATTACATTTGCATGCTATATTAAGGCAGAATGTACATGGATTCTATTATATAATTTAACAACTTATTTTTATGTACCTACATTCTAAGCAAATAAAGACCTATTCTATTCTATTCAATAAAACCAGAAAATTGAAAAAATAATCAGTAGGTAGTTTTTTTTTATAGCCGATTCAAATTTAAAACACTAGATGCCCCACCCTGTAGTACACGATACTTGTGACCTAAGTAGTCTATAAATGCACGGCGTTTAGCAACCTCGCTACACTCGGGCGCTACTTTCGCGCCGGGCAATAAGAGACTAAATTAAGTCCCACGTATCGTAATGTACTATTTGTGTGAGGACAAAATCGGTTTGAAGTATGATAATCACTATTCTATTCTTGTCTTCAGCTGAGAAGTTTGTTCTTCCCAGGTAAAGCACTATGAAATCGTGAAAGGATGGTGGACGTTCAAGAAGTGCTGAGTCTCAGCCTACGATGTATAAATGACTTGATTTTGTCATCTTCCAGTATACTAACTAAAAAAACAACAAAGAAATTGCCTAAGCCCTTAATTCTCTTATTAAAAACCACTGAGTAAATTGCAACCAGTATTAATTAAATTTTGTTTATCCATACATTTATTAATAGAGGTAAAAAACAGTGAAAGTTCAAGTGTGCTAGGCCTAGTATTGATGTTCATACTCTGTTAAAAAATTCAAATCCTTTCAGAAAGTCACGTGAAACCAGCAAAATAATGTTATTTCATCCATAAATTAATGATGACTGTTACCTTACTATGTCTTAATTTGGTATGCCTCTTCAACATATCCTCTTTCGAAAACGCTTTGAGACAATCAGTGCATTTGTACTCAGCGTTCAAATACCTCTTATGTGTTCTCCTTGATTTAAATTCAGCATCAGCCTCTTCTTCCGTTAAAATTATCTTCAGCCAGTTATTAGGATCTATTTCGGACCTTTTTTCGGCCTTTTTAGTAGTCTTAACGGCTGATTTCTTGTCTTTCGGTATGGCATCTTTAGCTTTTTTCTTTTTACTGTTACCACCATTTCTAGTTCTATTCTTTTTGATCGGTTCCTTTGGTTCAGAATCTTCGTCATCGTCTGTGACAATTTTAATGTCATCAATGATAAACTTTTCGCTGTCACTTGGCTTATTATCGTCGGAGAAGACTTCATCTATGTCTAAAGTTACATTTTCTGTTGGTTCTATTTTCGGTATAATATCTAAATCTACAACCTCTATATCTTTTTCAATTTTTTCAGGTTCTAGGTCTTCGTCTCCTTTCTCTTCTTTTATGTCTATTTCGTCAACTAAACATTCTTCGCTATTTTCATTATTATCGTCACCGTCAACATTTAAAGAGGCTTCTTCTACTTCTTCAGGCGATCTGTCATGAAGTTTTAGTTTGGCTCCAGTTTTAACTGTGCAGGTCCGTACTCTTTTGTTTACAGTTATTATGCTTAATGGTACACGGATGTTCTTGCTTGCTTTGTCTATGCTTCGGACTGCTTTCTTGGTTAGCTGAAATTGAAGGGGTTATTAGAATTTCTAGTTATACCGGGTGTTATTGACAGCCCTCCACAAAAACACAGGATTGATTCAGCTCCTTATTCTGAATCATATCCCACTGGAAATTTTCTCAGGAAAAAAAAAAAAATATGCCGTTTTTTCTGCTGATATTGCTTTATTTCAATGTAAAATTACATTCTCTGTATGCAACACTCCATTTATGTAAATAAAACAGCTGAATTAAAAAAAACAGCAATGGATGTTGAAATACTCTAAATCGAACGACGCTTGAAATCAGCTGTTCACTTTATGCCTAGCTACAGTACATCGAACTCGCCGCACGCTACTCTTCCCTCCTAACCAATAGAGACAGAGTAGATTTGCACGATTGTGCAATGCCACGATTGCAGTGTTGCCAAGTTATTAGACCTTAATTTGTGAACAAAAATGTTAGAACAAATTTGGTTCACCTTAAACCTAAGAACCTCTTTTATAACTACTTACGCATACATTGCCCAAAATTGACACCGACCGAAAAACCTAGACTGACCGAACGGACAAAATGGCTGTTGAACGAAAGCCACAGAATGTCCAGGCGCACTTTCGGACGTTTTTATTTTTAGTAATTTTGTCTATGACAGTATTGCTTGCGTTCCAGGTTCTTTAGTCAAGTGGTTAGATGTAGTACATTTGTGCCAAAGACCGTGTGGTTGTATCGGCATTACGAAATAAGTTATCTGTAGTTGAAAATCATTAAAAAAATAAATGGCCGCGATGACGCATGCGTAATTCGATATCTGAGTGATCTAGATGACGTCACCGCGGGGTGCGGGCGTTTGAGTGGCTATGTTAAGATTACAGATTTGCATTTATCAATTATGCAAATCTTTTTATGCACCTAATTTTAAACGAAAACTGCACTTAATGTGCGCTTGAGTATTTGTGGCACGTATCTTATTAATTAATTAATTCTTTATTCAAGTGATCACTGGAATCAGTATCTAAGCCACCCAAGGGGCTTTTACATGGCTTTACAACAGCTACCTATTGATAGTAGAGTCGGGAATCGAACCTATGCCCTCTGCAATGGCAGCCTAACCTTACACGGGACTTGCACTTCTCATACTTTACTTAACATAACATTTAAATTAGATTGACAAATTATTCGTTTCAGTCCGCCACGAAAAATGACAGCTAACTTATGATTAAATTATTAAAAGTAGCGCAAAAACAAAAATTTTGCACAAGATTTCGTGCGAAATTTTCGTGTAGTTGGCAACATTTGTCGTCGCATCGCGAGCAGAATGCAACTTGCTGGCACTGGCAGTATCGCTCGCTATTGTGCGTAACCGCATGTCGATTCGGTTCGCCCGTGCAGTCGCGTTGTGTGTGACACGTTCGGTTCGTGTGTGTTACGAGTACGTTCGTAAATTTTTTGTTATTTTATTGTGAAAAATGGCTACATTTAGTGCGCGTGAGTATGGAGAAATGATGATGTGCTACGGGGAAGCTCGGGGAAATGCTAGGGAAGCCCTCCGAATTTACATTGATAGGTATCCCGACCGTCGGCATCCATCAGACTCCCGGATAATTACCAATGCCTATCAACGAGTGCTAGATAACCAGCCCATAGTTCCCAATCAGGAAGGCGCCGGAAGACCACTTCGCGGTGTAATTGCAGAAAGGGTTTTAGACTTGGTCCGTCGAAATCCACGCCTAGGAACACGCACTGCAGCTCGATTATTGCGGCGGAATCATGGAGTCCGCGTCTCGCATTTCTTCGTGCATAAAACGCTGCGAAGGGATCGGCAACGGCCTTATGTAATACATAGGGTCCAAGCCCTATTGCCTCGTAATCGTGATCATCGAGTAGCATATTGCCGGTGGTTGCGAGCTGAACACGATCGAAATTCTAATTTTATCGCCCATGTGATATGGACCGACGAGTCGACTTTTACGCGCAACGGTATGTGGAATCGTCGAAATGCGCATTACTGGTCGCAATCGAATCCATTCGAGATCCAAGAGACCGGACATCAAACGCGTTGGTCGGTAAACGTCTGGGCAGGAATTTATGGCAATAAAATCCTAGGGCCTGTGTTTCTTCCCGCGCGCATGAACGGAGCGCGCTATCTCGACTTTCTTCGCGTTAACCTAGAAAGAGAGCTGGAGACCCTCCGTGACGAGCTGGACGAGGAATGGGAAGCCTTGGAGGATTTATCACTTGCGCACTTGCCAATGATTTGGTTCCAGCACGACGGCGCTCCTCCGCACATAACGCTCCCAGTGCGTTCGCATTTAGACGCCACCTTTCGGAATCGCTGGCTTGGCAGATTTGGACCGCAACCCTGGCCAGCCCGCTCGCCCGACCTTACACCTTTAGACTTCTTTTTGTGAGGCTACGTAAAGGAAAAAGTGTTTGTGAGTGCATGTGCAAGTGAGGAGGAAATGCGAGAACGCATCACGAACGTGTTCCAGCAGCTACGCTACAGCTGCAATGAGGATCCCACCTTGCTGCCCCGCTTACACGCGGAGACCCTGCGCCGTGCCAATGTGTGTGAACACCTCGGTGGAGGTCACTTCGAGCCGTATCTCATACGACCGGAGCGATTCTAAGGTAGAATTCTTTAACTTATTTTTTTTATCTGTGTACGTGTTTTACTGTGTACGTGTGTGTACTCGTTGTCACTCGTTTCAATGTAACGTAACGTAACGTAATAAAAGACGCGGCCCAGGTGCGACGGGGAGCGCGCGGGGGGCGGGGGCAGCCTCGCACAAGCTCGCTGCGCTGCCGATGCCGTCCGCTACGTGCGTTTTGCCACGGTAATGATACATTGCGTGTGAGGTAATAAAACAAATCTGGTTTTTTGGATTCCCTTAATGTTCCTGAAAGAATTTCATGTACCGGTCATCTTAATACGATATACTGAAGCCACCCTATCAGTTTGCGGAGGGCTGTCAAAAACACCCTGTATATACCAAATTAATTAATTTGTGGACTTTTGATATTGAACTATTTGACTGCTATTGGAACATGCAAGTACTACTAGTAATTCTAAATTGTTGGGGTGGCTTTATTATACTAAATTAATTAATCACATTTAAGCAGTCAATGAGGTAATTCAATGCAATTCTACAGAGTTGTTGAGAATCACAAGGCATAGTAAGCAGCTCCTTAATTTTCAATCTCAATATGAATCGTTTTGAAGGATATTGCTAGTCCATGTCTTTATAATGTTCGAAAAATTTGTCAGCTCAACAACGCAAATAATGCAATGAATGTTAATGAACTGTCAAAATAAAAGCCATTGCTACACTGTTAGTGTGTTACACAATTACCCCGCAGGTTTGCTGTTTGTTTCCACAAGTCCTAATTTTTTTGATGCTGCTACTAATCCTTTTGACATCTATCTATCTTCAATCTATATAAATAAAACAAAGTCGGGTTAGTTACACCATTTATAACTCAAGAACGGCTGGACCGATTTTTATATTTGATTATGTTGGATTTGTCTCCGTCCGGAATAGCAGAATAGCTATTAAAACCTTGGAAAAATGCACGATATAAAAATAATGAAGATAATTCATTTTCAGATTCATTTTGTATGGTATGGATTACTGATTCTGTGGCGGTACGAAGTTCGCCGGGTCAGCTAGTTATCTTATAATCACTTCTTACACCATGTCAATAGGGTATTACTTTATTTAACAGGGATATTGCTATAAGTATTTAAATTCAGAATCTTAGACATAAAATACGAGAGGGGCTAGAACGAAAGGAGTACTGCTCGGCTGTATTCCTGGACATACAACAAGCGTTCGACAAGGTCTGGCACCAGGGCTTGTTACTTAAGATAAAAACAACTACCTCATAACCTATATATACTATTGAAGTCTTACTTATAGTGCTTATAGGGCAGATTCTTCCGGGTAAATTGGTGACTCGTATTCAAAATTCTACAACATACAGGCCGGCGTGCCCCAGGGCTCCATATTAGGTTCAACACTACCTTACATACACAGCAGACTTACCACCGTTAGAAGAAGTTCTCACTGCCACCTTCGCTGATGATACTGCTGCTTTGTGTAATAACAAAAACTATATATATGGCCTCACAAATGTTACAAAAGCACCTCAAAAAAGTCTATAAGCGGATGAGAGAATGGAAAATAAAAGCTAGCGCCAACAAGTCAACGCATGTGACATTTGCTCTTAGAAAAGATGACTGCCCACCTGTTAAACTCGGAGATGACACACTTACACACGGGTCATCAGTTAAGTACCTCGGCGTACATCTCGACAGGAAACAAACAAAGAGATACCACATAGAGAAAAAACATGACGAGCTTAACATCCTACTCCGAAAACTAAACTGGCTCTTGGGAATAACATCACACGTATCACTGGAAAACAAAGTACTCATCTACAAAGCAGTATTAAAGCTTGTCTGGACGTACGGAGTTGAGCTGTGGGGCTCTGCGAAGAACTCAAATGCGGAAATTCTCCAGCGATTTTAAAATACAAGCACTCAGAATAGTATCAAATGCTCCTTTCTTTATGAAGACCTCAGAATTACATGAGCATTTACAAATCAGAACTGTAAAAGAAGAAATAGAACACAAGATACATTCAAATATCAAATAATGTCACATACCAACACCTTAGCCACAGCCCTAAGTGGACCAATAACCATGAAAAGGCTCAAACGACACCACATATGGGACTTTATTGAATAAAGCCTAAACAATTTTGAGAGGCAGATTCTTTGCTGGAAGAATGGACCTCAGCAGTCAATAACTGCATAAAAAATCTGCTAAAGGTTTACAACCGATTGCAAGATAAACAAGGAAAAAATAAAAAAAAGAATCTTAGACACTAAAATTACCCTCAATTATATACTTTACAGTTACGTATTCTAAGTTGATTTTTGAGTGACCACTTCTAATTAAAAGGTCCTAAATTAGTTGCAATGGAATTTGAACACTGTTTTGATTCTGAATTGTAAAGGTCCTTCTTACTTGTCCTTTCCAAATGATTTCATTGAGAGCTTTCTGTCCAGTGTAGCACTTCTCTTTAAACTTGTGGTACTTGTGCAGTAGTGCTGCACACTGGTAACAGAAACATTTGGGCAGGCCTGATCTTTCATTTACCTGAAAAATAAATTATTATTATTATTTCCTTTATTTCATGATATACATACTTATTATAAATTATATTTTCAAATATTAGGATATAAAATGTATAAAAATATAAAAAATAGTAGTAGCCCACCGGTATCGGGAACAGGGTCCAAGCTACCGGCGGTCAGGGCTCCAGAGAGAGGATCCTCCTAACAATGCGGGCCGTGTCCAGAAGTACTGCTTTCTGAATCAAGCCCTTGATCCAGCTGCCCAACGAGAGCCTCCTTAGGTGTTGGTCGAAGCTCTTGGCTATTAACCCATTGGCTGTCACGACTATTGGCACAATGATCGCTGAGTCCACATCCCACATGTCAACAACCTCGCGAGCCAAGTCAAGATACTTGATCTATTTATCTATCTCGGCTTTCACGAGGTTCTCATCATGCGGGGCGGTTATGTCAACAATCATTGCGCGCCGCTCTGATCGATCCACCACCACTATATCAGGATTATTGGCAACAATAGTCCTGTCAGTGATGATGGATGGATCCCAGTACAATGTGATATTACCATTTTCGAGAATTGGGTCGGGCACATACCTATAGTACGGCACCTAGCACCCCACCACCACCACCTTATTATTATTATCTTTTTACCCGACTGCGCGACGCAAAGGAGTGGTAATGTGTTCATCAGCCTATGTATGTAT
Source organism: Mesoligia furuncula (assembly GCA_916614155.1). Taxonomy (NCBI): domain Eukaryota; kingdom Metazoa; phylum Arthropoda; class Insecta; order Lepidoptera; family Noctuidae; genus Mesoligia; species Mesoligia furuncula. The sequence continues at coordinate 26,049,955 of OU744795.1, read as the reverse complement.
GTATGTTTGTTTGTATGTTCCTTTGAAGCACTATACAGACCAAACGCCTGGGCCGATTTTTATGATTCACACGTTAATCGATTCCTCTTAGTCCGGCGAGTGTCACTAAAGACATGACGTTAGTGAAAATTCAATATGGCGACTACTGGACGCCATATTAAAATATTTTTTAATTTTTTTTTTAAACCTATCGAGTGGGGTATCAAAATAAAGGGTTTTAAAAGGTGATTACAAAAATATATACAACATATATACTTAAAAGCAATTCAAAGTGACAAATTGTAAAAAACACCTCGTCGTTTCAGCCGATAGACGTCCACTGCTGGACACAGGCCTCTCCCAACTTTGGGAGGGTTTGCCATAATCGCCACGCTTGGCAGGCGGGTTGGCGATCGCAGTATGGTATGGTGGTGGAATACATAGAGAACGCTGCTGCCCATTCTCCGGTACCTACGATCCTTAGTCGCCTTTTACGACACCCACGGGAAGTAAGGGGTGGTGGTATTCTTTAAGTCCGGCACCACACAGACTACATCGGAAAAAACACCTACTAATAACTAAATCGTCTGCGAATTCTTTCACATTTGTAAACTAAAAAGCTGGAAATAAAAAAAGTTATTTAAAAAAAAAAAAAAAACCCGACTGCGGTAAAAACTTAAGTTAAAAAAAACTGAAAAGCTAAAAACAAGCCCATTTTAAATTAAATAAAAGTTGGAAGCAGGCATGGGCGGGACCCATACAATTTTTATTATATTTTCGAATTCAAATGGGTCCTGCCTGCTTCCAACTTTTATTTAATTTAAAATGGGGTTGTTTTTAGCTTTTCAGTTTTTTTTTAACTTAAGTTTTTTTACCGCAGTCGGGTTTTTTTTATTTTTTTAAATAACTTTTTTCTATTACATTTTGCATATGGCTTGGGTTTGGTAAACAAATCAGGGCTTATATTATAATTATGTATTTGTTAAACACATAAAATAAATGCGCGTGTGGTGTGAGGGCCACTTTGTTAAAACTCTTTGAAAATGTACTTAGGATTTAGTGAACATTCCCAAAGAATTGTGAAAGTTGGTATCAGATTTTGTGAAAGTCTAATAACCGAGTTATAGACTGTAAAGTTGGGCCCTCAGTTCTCACATAGAGGATTGAGGGCCCACCTGAATCTGATGAACTATGGACACTACAGAAAAGTCTTTATGCCAAAATCTAAGCTAATGCCAAACAAAATTTGTGAAAACAAGATATTATCGCAAAACACTGTCCTACTTTGTATATCTTCGTACAAAATGGGCCCTCAATTCTCACACACGTAAAAGTTTATTACGCAATTATAATGAAATCATTAACTTACAGCTACTGTTTGAAATCCTATATGCTACTAAATAAATTGTGAAAATTTATAAAAGCAAGAACAGGTCACCACTTTTTGTTGTTTGAAAGTTATCCCTCAGTCCTCAATTTCTTTTGTTTTCGATTTATTACGCTTATCGTATGAAAGACAAATACAAAATTGTCTCTTTTTGTGTCAAAATTGTGCAACAAATTCGATACCAGAAAGAAATTAAAAGACCCTTTGTTATACAACGTGCCGCTACAATGGCGACATTAATTTAACACACGGGTAGGGCTAGTGCCCATTAACCATATATATAAGTATAGGTTAAAATAATTCGTAAATTGAAAAAAACATTTTTTCAAACAAACTAAATAATATAATAGTAACTAAAATTGGGATCACCCTTGCAAAAATTCATTCATGAAATTACTTACCTACGCTTCGCGCGATGGTACTCGTGGTGATTGGTCCGATTCTTTGTCGGCATTTATCAAAGAAACCGAGCTGCGCGGCGCGGCGCAAGTGGTAGGTACTAGAGCGGAGGTACTACATCGGAGGTGCTTACTGCTTAGTCTTATAACTATCATCACTCATCACAGTCATCACTAATCACTGCTTTTATTTTGTCTGTTTTGGGTTAGTCTTCGAAATATTGTAGCACATTTTGTCGTGTAGGCGGTCGGTCTGGGCGTAAAGACCTAGGATCCACTGGCCTGTTTTCGTGGATGCGCTGAAGAGGTCAGCTACAATAATGCGATTAGTAGGGCATTGTTTTGAATCGCCATATCTCTCGCGACATGTCCTTATCGCAAGGGCGGCACTTTGATGACATTCTCCATAAATTAGGATCATGTCCGCATATTCAGCTGCTGTGTAGTTCGGACGTGTATTTGTCATCACGATCACAAGTTTACAGAAGTCGGTTAAAACCGTCTCGCGTCCTCCGTACTGTATCACAAGAGATGGACACGTACCTACTAGATTAGGAAACAAAGCAAAGCGTCTTTATCTAAGTACCATAATCTAATTACTATTCTAATTACACAAAAATAAATAAATAAAACAATAGGTAAGCGTCTTTTTCGCGGAAACATTCACTACAAATCAACAATATTCACGACGTAATTATGCGCACTAGTTTGACGAAGTGTGTCAAGGACACGGGTTCGGCTGAGACTAGATTACTAGAAAAACAAAAAAAGAATTCGAGTGCAGTGCGGGGCCGCGGCGGGCGGGAGGGGGCGCGAGCCACCTGCGGCGGCGACTTTTGGCGGCGAGTGACAAAGGCCTAGAAGCGGCGAAAGGAAAGAAATATCCCTTTACGGCGCGCCGACAAAGGGAATGTCTTTCCTTCAATTCGCCTACTCTTTGCATTTGTTTCATACTAATAGTATTGCTTATTCGTTTTATTTCATTGATGCGATGTTATGATCCGTGACCCCGGCAAATGACCGCTGCACGACAGTTCTTTAAGTACAGGTTGCTCTAAAATACTATTTTCTAAAATTTAGAATAAATCACACTAATATTATAAAGGCGAAAGTTTGTGAGTGTGTGTGAGAGTGTGTGTGTGAGTGTGTGTGTGTGTTTATATGTTTGTTACGTCTTCACGCTCAAACGGCTGGACCAATTTGGATAAAATTTGGTATGGAGGTAGCTGACAACCTGAATTAACATATAGGCTACTTTTTATCTCGATATTCCCACGGGATCGAAACTTATGCGGGTAAAACCGCGGGGCGCAGCTAGTCGGTAAATAATAACGTCTAATGGAAATATAATTGCTTCATGAAACGAAAATGTGAAAACGTATATGTGTGTTAAATTAATGTCACCATTGAAGCGCCACGTTGTATAAGAAAATCGAGTTTTATTTTTATTATCTGAATTTGCAAATAGGGTGACCACAATTTCTTTTAGATTGCAGAAAGATTAGTAAATGCAGAGTATAAGTTTTAATAAACTTTCTTCGATTTTTCGCTTACTATCGTCATAGCATTTGTACTCAAGTTTCGTGATAAAAAAACTTATTATTTCGGAATTCGAATGATCACAAAAAAAATACTGTGACCCAAATCATTTTTGCTTGAAATATCGTTCGTTCTGAAATAAGTAATGACAATAATCAAATAATTTATTTATTATTTGTATAAAGGCTTTTGCCCAGCCATGGGACAATGTAGGCTAAATATAATCCTAACTAATATTATAAAACTAATAACTAGCTAATATTATATTAAAAATATTATTACATGTACCTATTATATAATTATTATTTACATATATGCACAATAGTTGTAATATTTAGTGTAGTTACTAAACAATAGTTTATGATAGTGCAGCGGAAGTTGTAGGTAATAAAGCATTAAGGAGAGTTTTATGAAACAGTTGTTGTGAAGAATAAAAATAATAATAATTTATTAATACGCAAACACATCTTCGGTCAAGAGTCAAGACCCAACTTTACAGTCTATAACTCGGTTATTAGACTTTCACAAAATCTGATACCAACTTTCACAATTCTTTGGGAATGTTCACTAAATCCTAAGCACATTTTCAAAGAGTTTTAACAAAGTGGCCCTCACACCACACGCACATTAAAATAATTCATGGAAGTTGGATAGAAAGAATTTTATAAAAATTGCTAAATATAACAATTTTCTTTGTTTTAGTAAGCATTCTCCAAGGGGTAACAAAAAATTATTACTAGAATTTAGACAAATTTCAAATACAACTAACAAATTAGTGTGCAAATCTTTTCTTCCTTTTGATATTTTACCTTTTTAAACTTTTTGATTATGCTTTTTTGTACCTTTACTTCTGATTGACAGAATGTACTTTTGTTTTACCACCAAGAACCAGCGCGTCATTATTAAAGTAGTTAATAATTAGCTTTCTTTTGATGGTCATCAAACATCTTGAGGCACCCATACCTATGTACTCTCTGCATTGCTCACTGTTTTATACACTCAGCAGCACGGAATGTGGCCCAAGCACACTATGTGGTTTATTATCAAAATGAAACGCGAAATAGGGTTCTTTTGTTTATTCAAATCTTAAATGGGAATGGTTAATTAACAAAAAAGTTAGTTAACCTTATTAATAATAATAATAATAATAATTATTTATTTTCTTACCACAAATTACAGAGATAGAAATAATAGTCTGCAGTCACAATTTCATAATTAATTTGTGGAAGACTGGTGCCTAAACTAAGTTTTTAGAAAACCTGTATGTCAGGTCACCAGGCCCCTAATCAAAATTTCACATTAATTGTGTTGCGCTGGAGACGATCTGGTTCATATATCATATTAAAATTAAAATTAATATCTCACACATTACAATATTGCAATACTGCTCAATAAACTTGAAAATTATAAAAATCGTGAAATAAAATAATTTAATAAGAATACATGCAAGGGAAGATGTATGTGAATGAATGTGAAGTGAGTGTGTGTGTTGTGGAGTGAGTGTGTGTATTGTGGAGTGAGTGTGTGTGTGGTTTGGGGTGCTTGTATGTGCGTTGCAAAGGGAAATTTATGTCAAGATATAGTTTTGAAAAGATCTTCAATTTGTGTATAATCTAATGTAATAAGCCAGTCAGTTATCTTCCTTTTAAAAGCTGTTTTGTTTAGGTTATGAACAGAGAGTAAATCATTTAGTTTGTTGTATAGATATGGGCCAAGAAAAGAAAAGAAATTTCGGGCAAATTTAGATTTTACTGATTTAGGTTGGCATATATTCCTTCTTCTGCTTCTCTTGTTAGAAATATGATCGGTATTTATAAAAGGAATAAGAGATCGTTGCTTCAAAGCAACATGGAGAATAAAAAGCTGCCGAATTGAGAGGACTTTAGCAGTCTTATAAACTTCTACAGTGGGATGACGGAAAGGAAGGAATAGTGCAACTTTAAGGACTGCCCTTTGAGCCCTTTCCAGTGCTAAAAGGTTAGTTTTAAACGTTCCACCCCATGAAGTGATGCAGTATGTCAGGAGCGATTGGCACAAAGCACAATAAACAGATAGTAGTTGCTTGGAGTTAAGGATTGACCGAAGATTTTTAACCACAAAGATAAATTTCCGTATTTTGCTAGTCAGACAATTTATATGTTCGGTGAAGTTTAATTTAGAATCCAAGGTGACCCCCAAGTACTTAATATGATCAACTTTCTGCAATTTGGAACAAGAACAATCACCGTTATGAGGGAATGAACAGGTGTGAGCGAGAATGGAGAAAGGTTGAAGAGATGACTGCGGACTGTTCCTTAAAGAAAATGCAATATACTTGGTTTTAATGGAATTTATGGTGAGTATGTTAGTTCTAAGCCAATCATTCACGGTATTAAATCCAACCTGAGCATAGTCATGCACCTCTTTCCATGAGTCTGCACTGAAAAGAAGCACAGTGTCATCCGCAAAGGTAATAATACGACCATTTTGAAGAGAGAGATTGCAGAGGTCGTTAATATAGACCAGAAATAACGTGGGTCCCAGGATGCTACCCTGTGGAACTCCAAAAGCTACGGGAAGAGTGTCACTAAAGTGGTTATCAATTTTAACAATTTGCGTGCGGTTAGTTAAGTAATCTTTGAAAAGTAACAATTGATTTTCACGTATACCAAGGTTTTCAAGCTTACGAAGCAAGATCGGGACCGACACTGTATCAAAGGCTTTAGCTAGGTCCAAAAAGATAGCTAACGACTTCTTTCGATCATCCATGTTAGAAGCAATAAAGTTTGTCAATTCGTGCACTGCCATGGCTGTCGATTTCCCTGCACGAAAACCGAACTGAAACTGGGACAGCAGGTTGTTTGATTCTAGATATTTCACTAACCTGTTGTTCAATAGCCGTTCCAGAATTTTAGATAAGGCGGGCAGAATTGCTATTGGTCTATAATTATTAACACAGTGTCGGTCCCCATTCTTGTGAATCGGATGGATAAGTGCCTTTTTAAACGCAAGAGGAAAGGTACCAGATTCAATCGCCAAGTTGCAGATATGTGTAATCGAGGGTACTAAAAGATTCTTATGTGCAATGAGAAGGTTTGAAGAAATATTGTCACAACCCACGGCGCAGTCCCGCTTGAGAGTGGAAATAATGGCAGCTACCTCGTGCTCATCAGTGGGCAGGATAACCATGGAATTGGAAAAGTTTGGTAGGTGGGTACTAGTAAGGGGGTTATCATGACCCTGCTGTTGGGCGGTTATTTTACTAGCCAGAGTTGAGCCAATATTGGCAAAATAATGATTAACTTTGTTTAAGCAATGAACTGGTTGATCCTGCGGGCTCATTAACTCAGTCGGTGACGTTTTGGGTCTTGATCTATTCGAAACTTTATTTATTATTTTCCAGAGGCGGCGGTTGTCCTTTCCCGCCTTTTTTACTTCTTCTCTTTCAAATTCCCTTTTAACTTTTTTCAAAATTTTGTTGCAATAGTTTCGATACCTAGTGTATGTTGTCCTTAGTATTAAATTGTCAGGATGTTTTTTTGATTTTTTATTTAGATTGTCTCTGTTCTTTATACATCTTAAGAGACCTGGAGTTATCCAAGGTTTAATAATTGTTTTTCGCGAGGAGACGGTAATTATTTTAGTGTTTGACTCTACTTCAGTTTGAAGTATGTGAACTAGTTGGTCAGCTGCTACGTTGGCATCATTTGTCTCGAGAACTGGTTGAAAGTTTGCTTTATTTAAGTCGGAAAGTAATCCAACTGAATCTATCCGTGAGATCATGTGTTTCAAGTGTCTAGGAAAACATTGATTCAACGAAAGGATGACAGTATAATGATCTGTGAGGGTTGTTTGAGCTATAAAAACTTTTGCAGGCAATTTTGTTTTCAGAATGACGTGATCTAGACATGTTTTCCCGTGGGTAGGAATAACGTGAGCCGGTAGCAAGCCGTGATACGATGTCAGATCAAGATAAGCTGAAGCATTTCGATCATGATTTGAAGTACTAATATCTATATTTATGTCACCGGTGATAATAATGTTTCTACAAGAGGAAAAGTTTATCAATATTTCATTTAGGGATTGCAGGAAGTTTGATATATTGTTATATGATGGTGGGCGATAAATAGCTAAAACAACGGTGTCATTATTAATTTGTATTGTTAAGCAATTTGCGTCATGAAAGTCTGGTTCGAGAACATTAACATGTATGCCATTTTTTATGTAAACAACAACACCCTCGTTTTGTGTTTTGTTTTTGTTAGTTGAGTAATAGTTATAGCCATTTAATACCGGAAGATTTGAGGTATGCGGCAACCAGCATTCCGTGAGAATTATCAGGTCCCACGAAATTCTCGATTGTGCCAACAGGACATTAAAACCTGACATGTTGCAATTTATGCTTCTTATGTTTTGATTGATAATTTTGAGACGTTTTTCGTTATTTGGGATGAGGTCTAAGCAATCGGCCAGGTCACATACAGTAGAGTCAGCGATTGTAAGGTGGTCAATGTCATTGTTTATTAAATTAGAATGATCGAAGAGTACGGTTTAAATGACAGTGGCAGCGAATAATGTGCATAGCTGTACAAATCAGAGAGACATGACAGAACGATCGCTCTCCCACCGAATCTCTCCTGAACTGACAAGAGAGTTTCAGTAGGCAAGCAACCAGTATGATAAGGACGACGACAAGGTACTTTTTTAGTTTACATCCCGTAATAAAGAATTCCCAAAACAGAAGTGAGAAAATTGTGAGATTGTGTGTGTAATTGTGTGTGAATTTGATAATGTGTAATTGTTTGCTTGTATACAGAGGTGTTTTATAGATAAAAAAAGTTAACTGAAACATATAGATTAACAATCCAAAAAAGTTATAAAAGTACATGCAGGGCTTTAATGTTCTGGAATGTTGGCCAGATAGTCATTTTTCAGTTATTTTAGCCAAATCCATTTCCGAGTTAACAGTGATGCGTTGAGCGCCATCTTCCTTGCGAAGGTAAACTTTACCAAAGGCTGACCAACAATGCTTGTATTTATGTTGGGAGGCGAATTCTCTGGCCAGGAAGAACAACTTTCGAGCTTTTGCGGGGAGATTTGCCGATATGTAGACGGGTAGCTTTGGGCCAGGGAGTCGTAAATGTGTTGTATTTAACTTACAGCTTTTATTATTTTTATTAAAGTTTCTGACTGATTGCAGTATCTTGGTTTTAAGTAACACTGTAGTGAAGTCAACTATGATGGTGTTATTCATAGAATTGCTTGAGCTAATCCTGTATACGTCCTTTATATCTGATTCTGCAACTGTGGTGTCTAGAGTGGTACCAACATTTGTGATAACATTTATCAGATCCGATTTTGATTCACTCTCAATTTTAGGGACGTTTTTTATTTCTACAGTTGTAATTTTCGATTGCTTTTCAAGTTGATCTAACCTGTCTTCCAGTTTCCTGATATAGTCTTTATTTTCCTTCTTCTCGATTTCGTATTGTTTCATTTTGTTTAGCATTTCATCATATTTTTTAGCAGTAAAATCGACTGAGTCTTGTAGTTTGTTGTACTGGTTTTTTACTTCCAACATCGTCGCCTCCATGTTAGAGTAGAATACCTTTTGTTCCTTTTTAAGATCTTTTATTACACCAGATAATTCATCTTTGAAATCATTAAAATCTAGTAGGTAGTCCTGGTCATCGCGTTTCCTTTTATTACGACAGGTAACGTTTGAAGCATCCATGGAGACTACATTTATGTCGGCAGATGTACTTATGTTTGGCTCAGATTGGTGGTGGACTGGAGGTAACTGACTTAATAGAGTAGGTGACACTGGCGGTGTTCGGTCTAGCGGCATTTTTTGGTAGTAGTTTAGAAAATGTGATTTAAATAAAATCGAAAATATCGAAAAAGTATGTTACAAGGCGGGGTTTGAACTTGCGACTCTCTACGTACGATCCGGAGTCTTGCGCCACAGCGCTAAATTGACACTTAAGCTTGTGGTTTAAATTGGTAGCCGGTATTGTCTTGCGCGAACTGTTGTGGTAGGTACGTGATTAGCGCTCGAGCAATTTCTTTTGTGTTCACTGACGAGTCCAAAGTCCAAATTAGATAAAATTTTAGAATTTTGCGGCCGTTTGGATGTTAATTTTGATTTTTGAAGATGATGCACTTTGTATTTCACAATATTTTTTTCACAGATTGTCACTGGTACAATGAAGTTTAATATTGTAGGTTTATATTTTATTATAAAGCACTTTTTTGTCGTATTATGATTTAATTGTTCAGAGAGTTTGGGTAACACGTCTGCTTACAACAACGTTACGGCGGCGGGGGATTAAAATTTTACAAAATTACAAAAAAGATAGTTACCAACATAAAGCTATGGGTACTAAAATTAATAGCTGGTTTTTTCACCTATGGCCCTGATGACCACCTGCATACCATCAGGCATGCTGTAGATTATGTTTTTAATGTCCACATGGGGTATTTCTTCCCAGGCGGCCACCAGAGCGGTTTTCAATTGACTGATAGTCTCTGGAGGGTTGGGACTGGATTGGATGCATCTTTTAAGCATATCCCAGACTTGTTCTATGGGATTCATGTCGTCTGGGCTTCGTGCCGGCCACTCCAGTTTGGTAATTCTCACCTCCGACAGGTCTACACAATGTGCTGTGTGAGGTCAGACATTATCTTGCATTAGGATGAAATCTTCGCAACCGATGAATCCCGTAAATGGTAAAAGGTGATCTTGAAGGACCTCTTCAATGTATCGCATTGCCGTTAGACGACCTGCCACTACAGCCAACTCTGTGCGTGCGTCTGAACAGGTCCCTTTTCAAACAATAACTGATCCACCATGGAAACTGAGAGATTACCTGGTAGTTATTGGCAGAAACCTCTCCAATGCCTTCTCCACACACGTTCGCGGCCATCTGAAGCTCTTAAGGCCACTCTGCATTCGTCAGTCCACAGAACTTTACTCCACTGCTCGTGAGTCCAATTTGCGTGTTTGCGAGCGAACCGAAGTTGAGCTACACAATAGTGCCGGAGCAGTTCTGGACCTTGAGCTGGTCTTCCAGAACGCAGATCCGTTCCTCCATCCTCCTTCTTATTGTCTGCTCACTTATGTTGACCCCTCTGACCATTTGTAGCTGATGCCTTATTGTGACCGCAGTAAGGAACCAATTTCTCAAAATTGCGAGAGCGATAAATCGTTCAACTCACGCTGATGTACACCTAATACTGCCACTTCCTGGCCTTCTTGTGTAAAGGCCGGTCTGGTCGTACCTTGTTTTGGTGTACCTGAGAGTTGTACGCGGTACATTTAAAATTTCAGCAGTTTCACTGTACATTTAAAGTTCACCCCTGACTCCGAAGCAATACAGCTGAAGTTAGGGGCATTGTGTTCCAATTCTGGAAGCATAAATTACTACAGATTAATGAAAAAATAAAACAATAACGATAAAATGCACAACCATTTGAATAACGACTTCCATTTGAATATCGACTTGTAACTCACTGTCTTGGTTCCAGTAACAAGTAACGTTAACTCTCACAGAAATTAAACAAATGAGCTTACCCTTTTAAATTAACAAAAACAAATGTCCTGACAAACTGCCAGTCGAAATTCTCATACGCGATGTCAAAATCACCTGTTATCGGTTTGTTTATGTTTGGGCCACATTCCATGTCACTGAGTGTAGTAATTTGTCATTTCTTGTCCAACTCATTAGCGTGTCACTAATAGACATTACTAGACACCTACTGTAACTCTATTTACCGCTCCACAGATCGTAGATGTACATAGCTAAGTACATGTCCTATTTGTGTATTAAAGGCGTAACATGAATCCGTTATGACTCTTTTTCTACTGTACTCTAAGCGCAAATACCACAACAGTAAGACATAATAACTATAGCTAATAACAATGGAGAACGAATACAACAAAATAGGACGAAAATATAGCAAACATTCTCACTTTTATGGCCATAATCTCCTCGTAGAAACTCCTCAGTTGAAATTGATCGTATTCATACATTTTTACATCAGTGGAAAGACATATTCGACATATTTCCAGGTTCGACATCTTCCACTGTTTACTTTAAATACGAAAACACATAGATTTTGATAGATAAAACGCGAAAATTGGCGTAAATAAATAGAATAATTAGCGCGGCATCAGTACAGCTTTCATTATAAAAATGACAACTGCAGTGTTGCTAGGAAATAAGTTCCCAGCTAAGTATTTATTGAGTTTTTATGAATATTTCTAGAGACAGAGTTTTAGTAACCTTTTGCATTTGTATGGGTTTCAAAAATCCTTCACAAATAATGTGTTTCTTGGTATCGTTATCTTCATAAAATGATGACGTGCGTGTCGCAGTTTACGGAACAAGAATTTATTATTGTATAGCAAATAGCAAAAGGGTATATTTCTTCTATGGTAACATTGTGAACATTGACAGATGCGTGAGTTTTGTTTTAAAAGCTAGTTGCAGAACAATGTATTTTGAGAAAAATCTACACACTATCTAATAGAATCGATTTGTTGAACCCTTAAAATAATGTGTGTCGTTTTAATGTTTTTGTGTTTAAAGCACTAACACATAATTGACAGTAGAATAATTAAAAAAGTCAAAGACATATTTTATTCGTCGGATATCGTAGGTAGGTACAAAGTTGGTTGGTAAGTTCTGGACACATCCAGGGTCATCAGGGGTTATGTATTAGTATAAAAAAGTCCTTTGGTAACAATTAATAAATCTTTCTTTTATACGGTTATATCATAATTATGAGTCTCTCAGGAAGTCTTAAAGTGACCCAGGCGACTGAAAAGTTTTGTGGAAATCGTTTGTAGTGGTACAGACGCCAGCACATCAAGCTACCCGAAACTGTAAAATTTTCCCAATCAACTTTGAACCTTATGCGTTAGCGATAAAGTTGAACATCTATTAAATAAATTTGACAGATTGTAATAGCTTGATGTGCTGGCGTCTGTACATAGAGGTCAGTGTGGTACCTACATCCGATACGCAGGAATGAGGAAAAGTCGTGAGTAGAGATTTGAGCATGAATGTGGATGGCTATACGAATAGGGGAAGACCAAAGAAACGATGGATGGACTGTGATAAAAATGATATGGCTAGAAAGGGAGTGGCTACCGAGATGAAAACTAGAGAAATAAAGGAAAAAAAGACGCCTACCCCAAATAAATTGGGATAGATATGGACAGGAGAATGATGATCTTCTATTATAATATTATCTCCTTTAATTTAGTAAATACATATAAATTATGGTAATGGTAGCCCATCGGTATCGGGAACAGGGTCCAAGCTGCGCGCGGTCAGGGCTCCAGAGAGAGGAACCTCCTGACAATGCGAACCGTGTCCAGTAGTACCGCTTTCTGAATCAAGCTTTGATCCAGCTGACCAACGAGAGCCTCCTCAGTTGTTGGTAAAGGCTCTTGGCTATTAACCCATTAGCTGTCACGACTATCGGCACAATGATCGTTGAGTCCACATCCCACATGTCGTCAACCTCACGAGCCAAGTCAACATACCTACTTGATTTGTTTATCTTTCTCGGCTTTCACGAGGTTTTCATCATGCGGGACGGTTATGTCAACAATCATTGCGCGCCGCTCTGATCGATCCATCACTACTATAACAGACGCAGCAACTTGGATCGATCCTTGTGATATTTCCATTTTCGAGAAATGGTCGACCTGTAGTACGGCACCTCCGATTCCACAAAGGCTATATTTCAGAGCAAGTTGCTGATGGATTATCCTGGCTATAAGGTTGTGTCTATGCAAGTACTCTCTGTTAGCTAGACGAGAACACTCAGAGAATATAATATGCCTGATTGATTCCCCCTGCCCCCGGCCCGGTGGCATGCCCGACAGATATCAACCATGCCGTCTTTCATAATAAATCTCTTACATTGTTCGTCACCATAACTTCGTCCATAATTGCACAGACAAAACCATCGGTTTCTCCAAAGAGGTCACCGAAACGCTGCCAGGCTACGGACGCTAGAATCTACATCGGGTCAATTTGGGGCCCGGAAAAAGCGTCCGTGAAGCTCCTTACTCTCTGCCATACCTCCATGCGATCATTAGTGTCAAGCACTTGCCTGCGCCACTTGTCTTTACCTCATCCTCCACACATTCACGGGATATATAGCCTCATTACCGATGACCGTGGGTGATGCATTCGATTTGTAGTCAGCAGCGTACGGACCCTCCTATCCAGGGCGTCGAGTTCGGTCTGAGTCCATTTGAGTATGCCAAGTAGAGTAGAGTACCTAGGTACATCAAAAGCGGCATGACCCAACCGTGAAAAGCGCGCACCTTTACCGCCTGTTATGACTATTAAATACTTTTTTCAGAGGTCCAAAGAAGCGCTCCTTCAGCTTTTGCTTCATGTCAGTAACATCGATGCGGGATGCCTAACGCTTCCGACATACCGAAATACTTATAGGTTTCGCGGATGAGGGCTCTAAGGTTTGTGGAATCCGAGAGTTGGGTTCCCACGGATTCCACAATCTCCCCTCACTTTACATGCATGACCGCACATTTGTCCACACTAAATGGTGGAGTCTTGGAGTGTACCGCTCCACGCTCCGCCTGTACCGACTAATACGGTTTGCATGGGCAAACCGTATTAGTCGGTACAGGCGGAGCCATTTGTGCATGGGCACAGATCTTCTGCTTCAGGAAGTCGATACGCTCTGTGACGCGGGACCAATAATCTCGAGAACTGATGCCCACCTCACAAAGCGTCACCGAAAGCATCCTCCACAGCGCTCTTCAATCTTGCATTGCTCATGGGAACTCACGGATATAGCGCCTTCATCATCCTTTTCACCAACGAGGGAACAGTCGGGTCACGGTGAAACATTAGGTAAATTTTGCAGTTGCACGCGAACAATGACGAAGCAAGCGTGACATGGCTATATTCCGTGAATCGAGGCGTAGTCGATCAAGTAAGACGTCATCCAGCATACATGGTTACGCTGGATGACCCGCACCTGATCCGACAGTCGTTGCGCCGATGTTTAGTTATTTTTACTGTTAAAATATTTGAAGTGGTTCGTCTTGTAGTGGTTGACTGCCAAGTATTTAGTAAAATCCAAAAACAAAACGGTATACGAGTCCGCATTCTCAACATTTTACCCTAACTTTTTCTGCACTTTGTTAAAATTACCGAAGTTTCATCAAGGTTTGATTTACGCTATAAAAAAACTTCATTTTCATCTACGAAGATATTGACCTATTGCAACCCTGGTAACGACCGACCTTCCAGTTTATTATATCGGACGTCTGCTCCAAAATAGCTTCCCCTAAATTGACCCTGACCGTTGTTTTAGCGAATTTAGTGCTATAACATATAAGACTACAGACATTTATAGTAGGCAGTGCCGGATTAAGACTACTTGTTGTCCTAAGCAATCCACGCCTGTGGGCCCCCCCTATCCACTAGTCGCCTTGTATTTTTTCTAAAAAATTTGACGAGCGATTTATTAAGATTAGCGCACGTCTCAAGAGTGACTTTTGGGTCTTTTAATATCTTGCTGACGAACAGCCTTGCCTTATATGTACTAGCAAATATTTTTTCCGTGCTTTTTATGGCTGGCGCGGTCGCAGCCCATGATTTGGGGGGATCACCATGGGTGCCGAGGAATATTTATAGGGTGGTACATCTCTTCTTTGGTCTAGTGGTCGCAAGCGTCACTGCTGACCATGAGGTCCTGGTTCGATTCCCAGGTCGGATAAAATGTTATTAGGTTTTCCATCAGAAATTTCTCAGAAGCAGTCTGGAGTCTGGATTTTATGCCCGATTGGTGGCTGTAGGCTCGTCCCCTACGACAAAGGACTTAAAGATAACTCGCGATATGGGTGTAACTATTATATGTAGTCCTACATATCTGCCTAATTCTTCGGGGAATAAAGGCGTCATGTTATGTTAATGTTCCTATACATATCCAGCTCCACATTATTTAATTATGCTATTCACACAGCTTTTACATGGGTTGAGTATTACTTAATAATGCTGCCAAATTGGTCGCAGCATTTTTTGATACATAGTTGGTATTATAACAGTACATTGTGTCGGGTGAGCAGAGCGAGCGAAGCGAGCTCGAAAACTTTAACAACCCGCCTCGGATACCTAAATTAAGTTTTGTTTTATTTTCAAACAGAAATAGGAGTTATATTGTCGACTTATGCAGAAAAGCACAAGCAACTATGAGAATTTAGTGTAAAACTGCAAGAGCGAGCTCGAAAATTTTGCACACTTTCAGATACTTAGGTTACATTTTCTTTTCATGATTCCAAAAGAACTAGGAATTAATCCCTTTGTGGACTTATGAACAAAAGCTCAAGAATCAAGAGAATGTAGAATGCAAGAGCGAGCGAAGTGAGAGAACTTACTTTGTCGAGTTATGACCAAATAGTTTAACTCCTTTTACAGCAGTTTAGGTTTTGGAATCTGGCCTTAACCTTACCCGTTGTCCAAGGTCGTAACGACAAACGCGGTATTGCAGACTTTCAAACCATACGTACGAGGGAGTGCCCGATATCCCGAGTTTGCTTCGCTCGCTCTTGCATCATTGATTCTATATTTTATAACAGGCTTTTTTGGAGTAAAAACTTCATTAGGCGCGTTGACTGATTTTTGGTAGGGAAAAATTTTATGGGTTCGCGTCACCGACATGCTATATATGTTAATCGTATATTCTGTAGCTATGATAAGTAGGTATGTCGTGTTGCACTTGTTGTTGCTCGGAGTGCCGAAAAATGTAAAAACCAGAGTAATGTTAATAATTTTAATTTACCGCCGTCAAAAGAAAGTAATTCACTGGATTAGTGGGTATTCCCCGCTCTCTCTCTACCTACATACAAGGTGTATGTAAAGTGTTATGTATTAATTATTAAAAATAATGTTTAATAATTAGAATAGAGATACGCAACAAAAAGTAAATATTTATCGTTTTTTTTTAAATTTTTATTAATGTGAATAAGGAAATAGTTTAGAAATGGGTTATTATATTCGCTACAATTGATTTGAAATTGATGCCTAAAGGTAAAAAGTAAAAAAAAACAAAAAAAAACACAAAACACGTTTTTTTCCAACCCTGGTAATTCGATACCCCTTGGCAAGACTGGTTGTTATAACGACTGTCAAAGATCCACGAATGACAGCCGGGACCAACAGCATAACGTGCTTTCCGAGACACGGAGGGGTCTTGGTATGTAAAGATGGTCACCCATCCACGGACCAACCGCGGCAAGCATAGCTTAACCTGATCGATCGACCCGACGGCTGTTATTTCTTAGCCACGAGCCCCTCTTATGTTATTCGTGATTTATATATCTACTACAGGCCAAAAAATGTGCCTATTAGCTGTAGAATTTTCTACATGGTAGAATTGGTAGATAAACAGTAAAGTTATAGCTACCAGAAACTGCAAGCTCCGATAAGAAACTAGTTTTATAGAATGCTATTAGACGGTCGCGGGTGTGAAAAATATTGTCTGATTACAGCAATATTTCACTCATTCTTGGCCAACTGTGGTCGTATGAGTCGCACGGACGAATACAACATTATTTTTAGTACTTATATGCGAAACCCGAAACACGTGCCTAGTATTATTATGTAAAGAATCTATGTACAAAATTTCAAAACTGTATCATGAAAAGTCAGAAAGTTATAAGCGTGTTAAGTTACCTGTTTGTCCGTACAAAAACATGTTCACCCGCGACGCGCCGTCTTGCGCTCATTGATAATAGTACCTAGGTAGGTACCTAACCGTTCGGCGCAGAGATTAAATAACCTACTGTCGCTCGGTATCCAACTTTTAACCTTTTTTAAATATTTTTGGGACAAAATATAACATGGGGTAAAAATGATTGGAATCGATTCAGTTACTTATTCTGAACAAACTATAGAGGTATTCAGGTTTCGCATATATGGTTACTAAAAATAACGTTGTATAGCGGGCAGTGTGGGGACCGCACATCCTCCGGCCGCGACTTACGAAGCTTACGAGGTCATAGGTTCGAACTCAAACAGGCGCTTTACTTTGTGTAACTTATTTCATCATCACTAAGAAATCTACCGCTACCGAAGCGTTGGAAGGCCTCCCACAAGGTAGACCGACGACCTTATGAAGGCCGCAGGAACCCGTTGGATGCGGGAAGCACAGGACCGGTCCAGCAGTCGAAGTCTTTGTCCAGCAGTGGAAGTCTTTCGGCTGAAATGATGATGATGATGAAGAAATCTACCAACCCGCACCGGGCCCACTCCCTCTCACCGAGAGGAAGCCTGTGTCCCAGCAGTTGGAACATTCTAGGCTGATTATTCTCATCCTCCTAAGGTTGCTTTTCCATCAGAGATGTGCTATGCAGCTTTGCTGCGAGGACGTGAAAGCAAAGCTACGAAACTATGCGACCGTTTCCATTAATGCTAAGCTGTAGCAGAGCGAGTAAGGGTAGGTTCAGATGACAAGCGCTCAACGCGCGTTTTGATAACGCGCGTTTACAACTACATACATTTTATTCAGGCCGTACACATGCTAACGCGCGTTTTAGTAACGCGCGCGTTCAACGCTGCGCTAGCGCTCGACTGTTGTCAGCGCGCGTCAACGCCGCTTTGAGATCATTGGTTTTCTATGTTTCCGTTCAGTTGAGCGCGCGCTTTCGACGTGGATAGACGTATTTTAGGGTTCGTCAAGTTCGTCCGAAAATCGTCCGAAATGGAAACCGAAGCTTTTAATACGGAATTATTAATTGATGAAATAGAGAAACGTCCTGCGATATGGGACATGACAAGTAGCGATTATTCAGATAAGAATTTGAGAAGACGGGCTTGGGAAGAACTCGTCCTTATATTTTGTGAAGGACATGACAATGAAGAAAAGAAGAAAATATTATGTGAGTATATATATTTATTTACATTTACAATCGGTTTGTGTTACAAGTTAAATATAACGATCCTGCCAATCTACTTTTCCTTCATTAATGAAATAGTTTGTTAAATGTACTCGAACATTATCCGCCTGTCGCACAGCACGTCCGGTATAATGTGAGGCTAGATTTTCCAGGGGTGGCGTATAAAGTGTGTCTTCAAAATTGTAGCCATCCCTGATTCTGACATAATTATTTAGTGTACATATCGCTTTTACGACCTTTTCTGCAAAACCGATGTTAACATCTAACGGCCTGTGTAAAATGCGCCATTTATTGCACATTATGCCAAAAGTACATTCAACATACCGGCGTGCTAATGTCAAACGGTAATTAAATATTTTTTTAGCATAAGTTAGTGACCTTCCCCCATATGGACGCATTAAATTCTCCATCATGCCAAAAGCTTCATCAGCCACTATCACATATGGCAACGTTGTCGGTCTATTTTGTATTAACAATGCCTTTGGCTCAGGTAGATCTAATGACCTTTCTGTCAGCTTTTTGTACAATGAAGAATTCTTGAATATACCTGAGTCACTGTTTTTACCGTAGGCACCTATGTCAACCCACACAAAACAATAGTTTGCATCCGCTAGCGCCAATAAAACTAGCGAAAAATAATTTTTATAGTTATAATACATAGAACCCGTGTGTTCAGGCTGGATTAACCGTATATGTTTCCCGTCCAAGGCTCCCAAACAATTGGGAAACTTAGAGTTCTTTTCAAATATCGTGGATATTTCACACCACTTTTCTTTCGTTGGTTCACTCATAACAACGGGCCTTAATTTTTTCCAAATAGTTTCACATACATGTGGTATTATAGTAGCCACAGTAGATTTGCCAATTCTATAGTCGTAGCTTAATGTCCCAAATGAACATCCAATGGCCAAATATCTGGAAACAAACATAAACTATTACTAAATACTGTTTTTTTTTTCAGCGTCATCCCTGCAAAAAAAGTGGAAGAGTTTACGGGATAATTATATGAGAGAGGTGAAGAAAATAAAGACTGTCAAATCTGGATCAGGAGCTTCCAAAACTTCGACATATATTCATTATAATAGACTACGATTTCTACAGGCATCAATTGCCAACAAAGATACAGAAAGTAGTTTCGATGCAGATAATGCATCAACTTCGTCAGAGGTTGCTGAAGTAGAAATAAGTTCTGGCTTTAAGAGTCCTAAATCTACTTCAAGAAAAAAACAAAAATTAAATCCTGCTGATGAAAGATTTGCAAACATATTAGAGCAGAGTTTAGCACAGAAAAATGTGTCTCATCCAAAAGAAGATGACGATGAAGACAAGCTGTTTTGTTTGTCACTCGTTAAAGAGATTAAAAAAATTCCGGAATATAGGCGACTTCAAACTAAAATTGCCATTTATAATTTAATTTTGCAAAACCAAAATGAATTTCAAGGACCACAACAACAGACATATGAAAATCAAAATTACCCGGTATCACAACGAAGAAATTATTCATCACAAGAGCAGCGTCATCAGTCATCAGCTTCTGTTGAAGGCTTTCGTTATCATGATTATAGATCACAGCAGTCTAGTGTGTCAAATAATTTTGCACATTATGGTTATACTACAGCAATGGGGTCTCCATCGCCAGTAACACCTACTCCATCGCCAGCACCAACTAATGTCAGCAATGAATCAGAGTTAGAGTTATTCTGCGAGTAACAAAATGTTATTTTTTCTTTAAAAAAATTGTTCCTAAACAAGTTGATTTGATTTATTTGATTTATAGATTATGTTGATTATTAAAAAACTTACCTCAATGTAATTATGAGTTTTTCTTCCGGTGAAATGCTATATCGCACAGCGTTTTTATCTGCTACGAGTTCATCGTTTATGAGAGTCAGTAAGTCATCAAATGACTTGATGGACATTCTGAAGTAGTTAAAGAATTTGGGCTCAAATTACCTTAACTTAGGATATAAAATAATGTACTAACTTTCAGTCAGCCTGGTTGACAAAATTGGGTGAACCCAATATCTCCGTCTTCTGTTGTGTCGTTTCTGCCGTCTGTATAAAATCACCGATAAAACTGTTTCTACGTCCATCTTCGACAAATGTAGAACTCAAACTGGCCGCAACAACGCGCGTTTAACGCCTGACAAGCGCGCACCATGTGAACACTATACAAAAATTCAACGCGCGTTCAACGCGCGCTGAGCGCTTGTCATCTGAACCTACCCTAAGATGTGTGTTTTTATTATGTATATCTAACTAGCTACCGCCCGCGGCTTCGCCCGCGAGGTATGTCGATAAAAACTATCCTATGTCATTCCCCGGGATGCAGTCTATCTCTCTGCCAAATTTTATCGTAATCCGTTCACTGGTTTAGGCGTGAAAACGTAACATACAGACAGACAGGCAGAGTTACTTTCGAATTTATAACATTAGTATGGATCGTATGCTGCACCGGCTGACGTCATCACGACAACGCCGGCTGTCGCTGAAAACCAGCGCTGGGGCTCTGTCTCGTATAGGGTCTCAGCATTATGTTGAGCGATGGCCGTTTTGCGTAGATGTGACGCAAGTTTTCTCCCAAATTGGTTTTTGTTTGTGTTTTTTTATGCGTTCTTCCTTTTCTTTCTATGTGCTATGAAGATGTGCCGCCGACGTGGGCCAGCTGTGCGAGGAAGTTGCGTAGCTTGAGGTATGCGATGCATCGATAGTAGGGAAGGCACGGGAAGTACTCTGCTCTGCACATAGCTACACCACTCGCACATCCATAGCTCCCATCCATGGCACGCATCCTTCCGTATAAAAAACATAGCTTAGTTGAACCCGTTCCCACCAGTGCTATCAATATAGTCTTTGAGTGCTATGCTATGTGGACAGGCCCCTCTTTCCCACTGGGCACTCTGAGCAAATGCCCAAAGCCCCGTGATCGACGGGGGGCCCCAGCCTGCCCTAATAAAAATCATTCTTTGCAGCCGCCGTTCCATTCTACGCATTATTTAGTACCCGATTCAATGACAAAATAATTGATTTGCACTGCGAATTTTAAGCATCAACATGTGAATGCTAAGTTACTTTTCCAAAACATAATAATTAAGTATTACAATTATCATGTGATTGTAAAGAAACAAAAACAATTGTTGAATAATTTTTGAATTTACTTATCTACTTTTATCTACACAGGGGCCCATAATTTTAGAATTTTGCTTATCTACTTTTATCTACACAGGGGCCCATCATTTTAGAATTTTGCTTATCTACTTTTATCTACACAGGGGCCCATAATTTTAGAATTTTGCTTATCTACTTTTATCTACACAGGGGCTCATAATTTTAGAATTTTGCCTATCTACACAGTGCCCCGTGCTCCTTATGTGACCAGGGCCTCCAATAGGTTAAAGGCGCTGTATGTGGACCAAGGAATATGATTGGTGGATATCAATCGTATCCGTAGCAACGTAGCATAGCACATCTCTGACGGAGTTTGATGACTTGTATAGTTGTAGGTCCGCGTGTAGAATTAGTCTATTACCAGCCTGTTATGTATGTATCTCATTGCACAGTTATTACTGGTTATTTACCAGTATTTTTCCACCATAAGCTTAAAAGAATTTTTACAAAAAAAGCCAATCTATTACCTACCTCACACAGGGTAACTCCTCTCGAAGATTGCGTATAAAGACATTACCTTCCTTCTGGGGTAGTCGGGTTAAATCTTGCTGCCTTACCCCCAGTGACACCCTAAGTCCGGACTCCACAGGGGTGATCTTAGCGTGCAGTCGCTTAATGTTTAAGTTTTGTGACACGCCCAGTTAACCAGCCAACCACCTCCAAGGTTAAAGAGAAAAGTTCCATTTAAAAAAAATGGGTTAGTCGGGTAAAAGACGCATCTGCAGACACCTTAATCGTGACCCAATCAATAAAATTGCCGAGTACAAATTACCTAATCTAGAAACTGTATCTAAGTCATTACTTAAATTAAATGTTTTGTACCTGTCGAATGTCGGAAATAAGTTAAGATTCCCAACTTAGACCGACAAAGGAGATAGTTGGATAATTTAAGAATGGACGAGAATAAGTAATTATCTAGGTAAATAGTGAAGTTAGGCGTGTTTAATAATAAATGGGAATATTATAGTGATTAGAGATTGCCTAGTCTTGTGAGAGGTTGAAAGACAATGCAGAGGTCGAATGGTTGTGTAGATCTAGAATTTTGGCTTCATAATTTATGCAAAACTACCTAAGTTATGTTTTGTTCTGAACTAGCTTCTGTACGCGACTTCGTTCGCGTGAAACTCGTAAGACAACACAAAATATACTAAAATAACAGCCAGATTTTTATAAAACATATATGCTATACATATACGACATAGCATGCATAGCATGCACATCATAGCATGCATAGCATAGCATAGCGTGCATAGCATAGCATAGAATAGCATAACACAGCATAGCTTGCATAGCATAGCAAGCACAACATAGCATGCATAAAATAGCATGCGTAGCATGCACAGTATAGCACGCATAGCATAGTATGCATACATTGCATCCATAGCATGCATACATTGCATGCATAGCATACATAGCATGCACAGAATGCACAGCATAGCCTGCATAGCATGCTCAGTATAGCCTGCATAGCATGCACAGCATAGCCTGCATAGCATAGCATCGATAGCATGCATAGCATAGCATGCATAGCATAGCATCGATAGAATGCATAGCATAGTATCGATAGCATGCATAATAGCATAGCATCAATAAATAGCATGCATAGCATAGCATGCATAGCATAGCATGCATAGTATAGCATAGCATGCATAGCATAGCATGCATAGCATAGCATAGCATGCATAGCATAGCATGCATAGCATAGCATGCATAGCATAGCATGCATAGCATAGCATGCATAGCATAGCATACATAGCATAGCATAGCATGCATAGCATACATAGCTAGCATAGCATGCATAGCATAGCATGCATAGCATGCATAGCATGCATAGCATAGCATGCATATCATAGCATGCATAGCATAGCATGCATAGCATGCATAGCATGCATAGCATGCATAGCATGCATAGCATGCATAGCATAGCATGCATATCATAGCATGCATATCATAGCATGCATAGCATAGCATGCATAGCATAGCATGCATAGCATAGCATGCATAGCATAGCATGCATAGCATAGCATGCATAGCATAGCATGCATAGCATAGCATGCATAGCATAGCATGCATAGCATAGCATGCATAGCATAGCATGCATAGCATAGCATGCATAGCATAGCATGCATAGCATAGCATGCATAGCATAGCATGCATAGCATAGCATGCACAGCATCAATAACATGCATAGCATAGCATGCGTAGCATAGCATGCATAGCATGCACAGCATAGCATGCGTAGCATAGCATACATAGCATGCACAGCATAGCATAGCATGCATAGCATATAATTTTCGGCGTTTTTCCCTTTTGTTACGGAACCCTCCGTATGCGAGTCGAACGATTGAATCACAGAAACATAACAGCTTGGATTAGTCCGATATAATCATAGTTCTCAGTAAAATAACAAAATGCTGAAATATCAAAGGAAAAAAGTTTAATTAAAACGTCTCGGAAAGGTAAATTATTGTTCTTACATTTGATTGAAGATTAATTAATTGTATTTGCTGCAACACCTTTTTACAAAGGGCCTTTTTATTATTTTTTCGAGGCCAATTACATTTCTCAATTTAATATTTAGCTAAATATTAAATTGAGAAATGTAATTGGAAAGTTGTTATTACGAAATGTTTTTGGAACGAAGTTCGGCCGTAGGAGTTGATTGGTATAAGTCGTCACGTAAAGAAACTGGAAAAAGCGTTACGCCCCTCCATGCGACTTTCTCCCTCACTCTGTCTCTTTCTATTGTACTATTTACGAGCGCAGTGCGTGCGTGCGATTATCGAGATGCGAGCAGACAGCATGCATAGTGCGCGGGAACTTTGTTCCTGACAGGGGATTCCCCGACCGCGTAGCATAAGCGTAGTGGTGACGTCATTGCGTCAACTACGCCGTAGCATATTGTGCTACGCTACGACTTAGTTATGTCTATTAGTTATTCTGTGGTTATGTGCTATCTACTGATCACACTAATAAATGGCTACATCGCGTCGTAGCCAGTAGATTAGTTGCATTAATTACAATTACAGATCGTGATCACATCTGATCTGCTAATCGGACTCAGACCTGTCTGTGAGACAGTATAGTAGTAGTAAGTGCTTGGGAGAGGCCTATGTCCAGCAGTGGACGTCTTTCGGTTGAAATGATGATGATGATGAAGCCGTAGCGTAGCACATAGATCGACCTGTGCGGCTGTTATTATTTAGCCACGGGCCCCTTCTATGTTTACAATACAACACATACAATATAATTACATATTTATATATAATATTATATTATACAAATAAATACAATTGAAATGCCCGTTTGTAATGTCAAAATAACAGCTTTTTATTAAATGCATATATTATTATAGCCAGAGATCGGAATAGGTAGAGCTGTTTTATGTACTTGCGATAGGTTAGAGTAATATAGATATTCCCCGAGTCCCGGGATTTGGTTTTTACTGTTGGTAAAGAGTCGAATTATAGTGGCGCAGAAAGAGACAAAAACAGGTGCGTCACTCTAGCGACAGAAACACCCCGCTATTGTTTTCTTTTGTTTCCCGTAGTATCAGTCGGAATCCCGTGGAATATCCATATTAACATCAATGTTTGCGGTCAATGAACTTAAATAACAGCTCTACCTATTCCGATCACTGATTATAGCACTACATAAAACAAAACATTTTTTTTTAAATCTTTGTCTGTGTCTCTGTTTGTTCCGGCTAATCACTGAAACGGCTGGACCGATTTTCACGGGACTTTCACTGAAAGTAAGCGGATGTTATGGAGTAAAACAGACTACTTTCTGTAAACAAGACTTTTGTCTTGAGACACTGCGGTACGTGGGACGAGAAGATATTGCGTAGCTTCCCGAACACTGCCCAGCAGAGTCGGATTCGACGATTGACCTCTTTCTCGAAGTTAGACCTACCTAACTGGACAGTTTGACATACTCGTCCACGACTTCGAGTGTAGCGTCTCCGATCTTTATAATCTTAACCTTTATCTTTAATATTTTTTTTATTATCTTTATCTTTACCTTCATTTTTTTCTTTTATGAAATGAAGTCTAACTGACTGAAATTCCTACATTCAACCACTACATTAGGCCTGACTCTATTATGCAGCCTGATAAGGTTAACACACACTTATGTAAAACATTTAACATTAATAATGAAGTCCCCTAAACAGTTGGAATGCTAATCTCGCACGAAACTGTTCGCACTAATTGTGTTATACACACTGCTGTTGCGGGTTGTGAATAAATGGAATTATTTATGAATTTATAACTGCTGCTGCAAAGTCGCGAACCTAGATAAAGCTGCATATTGGTCGCTTTATAAATAAATTACTCAAGCGATGTCGAGATTTGTCTTCTAATCTATTTATCTAAAGCTCCATTAAAAAGAGAACGTGCTATTAGTTTTATAGATAATCTCAAAAGAGCTAGCGTGACACGGAAAGCGCCAGTCGGCTTTAATTTGACTGGCTGTAAGTACAGACGCCAGCACATCAAGCAACTTCAATCTGTCAAATTTCTTTAATATATAGATTTTCAACTTTATCGCTAAAGTATAAGATTCAAAGTTGATTGGGGAAATTTGACAGTTTCGGGTAGCTTGATGTGCTGGCGTCTGTACAACGGTAGTCGCCACAGGAAGGGTTCACGATGCAAGTTTCTTGCCTGTGGCATACAATAAAATATACCTAAGCAAGTAATTATTTGAGCAATTATGCATTGCCATCCAACGTGGTAACGTTGCCCGACTTGTGGGGACTTTTCCCACTGACAGCGGCGAATATTTAGATGCCCTCAGGGGGACAGTGAGATAGATGGCATCATGGGGAGGGACATCCATCAGGCGTGATCGGGGTCAAGAGCGGGCCCATTAAGCAAAAAATAAAGCTTGCTTTTTTAACTGGCAAAATGTGGATGTAGATCACAGATATAGATAGACCTAGTTATCGCAAATATCACGATCTGTATGAAAACCAAGCATGGCATTTTTGAGTACCTACTATGACGTCACAAGCACTATTTAGTGATGGGAAAATCAAATCGATTCAAAGGCGCAGCCGAGTGCGGCCCGCGGTTCCTAGCGCCAGCGCTCATGCTCACCCAGGAGCGCGACAGTGGCGGCTTACGATTTTTGTACGTAAGCTGGCGCGATTTTTGGCACGCGAAGTAGTTGCTCTTGCGTCTTCGGGAATTTCAGGCTCTTAAACGGCTATAAACGATGACCTAGTATCTACGATAACGAACGGTAGGCTAGAATAAACCTACTCAGTGTCGATCAAACTTTAGCACTTTGTGTCACATATTGTAAGAAAAAAAAGTAAAATAAAATTTGTTCACATAAAAATTCAGACACGTTGCGAAGTAGCACGCAATAATTATAAGGTACCTTTATTAAAATTAATTAGGCACGAGGTTGGAAGTAGTGTTTTAATATTATAATTTTAATAAAACAGTGTTATTTTAATGAGTTATTAGAAAAATGGGACTACTTAAATGGAGTGGACCTTGATTATGATCATAAATAAGCTCTTTATTTAGTTTTTTTATGGACGAGAAAATTAAAATTAATAGTAATGGTGGATTTAAAACTAACTTTATAAAGTAGAGATCAGGGAATAGAATTGTGAATTCTACGCATATTTTTTTATGGAATACCTATACGTGATGCTAGGTTAGATATACCCCAACCCTTGTGCCTCGTGTGATTTTATCAAGTCATCAACTCTGCAAAAGGACATCACAGAACGAGTCTCATTTAAAAATACTTTCATATCAAGATAAAGATCTATACAAAAACGAACCTCGATATTAATAACACTTTTCAATATACCTCCCTCACAATCCCACGTTCAGGGAAGAGTAATACCTATTCTCATCAAAGGAAAACCTTTGAATAGCGTACCCGAAGTCCTTTAGAAGGGGATTAAAGGTGAAAAGCAGCCGTTACATTGATATTGTCGCTACACTTGTATGTTACGCAATATACTTTAAGGCGTCTGTGTACACACACTGCACCTTTACGATGGACTCGATAAGTCTTGGATCCCCAATTTTCATGTAGGTTTCAATCAATATACTGACTGTTTCTTTTATTGTTTCGTTTTTTTTAATGAATTTCATCATCGGGATCATTCGGACCAAAAACAATGTCCAGTTTGTCCTTAAGGTGAATGGATAGTGGTAGATCGCGAAATTAAAATTTTCTTACGTTTTTTGCCTTTTGCAGGTCAGTGTCAGGTTGTCATCATCATCATCATTTCAGCCGAAAGTCGTCCACTGCTGGACATAGGCCTTCCCCAAGTTGGGGGGGTTTGCCGTAATCGCCACGCTTGGCAGGCGGGTTGGCGATTGCAGTATAATATGGTGGTGGAATGCATAGAGAACGCTGCTGCCCATTCTCCGGTACGACCCTTAGTCGCCTTTTACGACACCCACGGGAAGTACGGGGTGGTGCTATTCTTTAAGTCCGGCACCACACAGACAACAGTCAGGTTGTATCTTGATCGAAATATGTGTCGCGACAATAACAGGTACATATTTAGAGAATATAAGATCAAACGAACTTCTTGAAGTGAAGTTCGATCATTATTATATGAGTCGCTTCATTCGAAGATACAAATAACCATGTAGTGCCTTTATTCTACAAGGCTCTATTCGCACGTTTAAAGAATCGACTTTTAGTCGATTGGAATTTTTTTTTTTTTTTATCTGTCAACCTCACTAGCGTGTCGTGATGTTCGTGCTGTGTACTTCATTCTTGTTTAGAGATCAGTTTTCTACGATGGGTTTGGGTGGGTGAGGACTTTGTATCTTCGAATGAAGCGACTAATATAATAATGATCGAACTTCACTTCAAGAAGTTCGTTTGATCTTATATTATATTTCGTCGCTTCATTCTTCAGATACAAATAACCATGTAGATGTTTAGAGATAGATTCTCAGATTAGTAAATAAAACGTTACTTTACTATCAGTAGAACACTTTAATTTTAATAACAGAAATTTATTCTTAATTATAAATCATTATAAATTAAGTAATCATTACCTATTAGAAAAAAGAAAACAACAGAAAAGAACCTAAATGTGATTAGTTTTAAACTTATATAATATAGTAATTTATCACTCTAGATCCAAATTACTCTAAATCTAAATTACTGATGGCGCATACAGATCGAGCAAAAATTCCATCGTCGATTAATGGTCGGTTATAGAACCGAGCAAACGTCTGAGACGAGCTAGCCCAGCCAGCCGTCTTCCTGATGGTGTCAACACAGACTCCAGCGGAGGCCGCCGCCGAGGTGGAGGCGTGGCGCGTGCTGTGCGCACTGAATACTGTGACGTCGACGCCGCCCTCCGCTAGGGTCTGCTTGATCCATCTACTAATAGTTTGTGACGATGCTTTTTTATATGGTCTTTTAACGGTTAGCAAAAGACTATCGGTTCCTTCGGGTCGTGTAGCAGATGTTACCTCGAGGTAATCATCGAGAGTCTTTGCAGGGCATATCCTCGGGTTTTCTAAGAAATACGGTAAATATAAAACGGGTTGTTCTCGATTTGCTGATGAAGTCTTAATTATGTCAGTTATACGTTTATCTTTATACCATTGGAGGATCTATTGATATTCTGCATTATAATAAGGGAGAAGGTTTGTACTCGATGGGAAGTACATAACGCTAATAAAATTGATAATTTTTTTGTTAGTCTAATTAGGTCAAGATTTGTATTGGGGTACCTACCATTGGGAAACGTAGTCCAGTATTACTTTTGGGTCCCAAGTGGTATTATATTTGGGACGAGATGGTTTTTGCCTGTAAATACCTTTGAGTAGACGTTTTATTCTCTCGTCTGCTCCAATGTTATTCCCGAGGAGTAATGAAAGGGCAGATCGATGGCTATTCATAGCACCGTATGATACTCCCTTATGAAAGAGATCCACCAGAAAGGTTATGACTGATGATAGCGAAGCTTCAAAGGTATTAAGCTTGTTTTCAAGACAAAATTGCCACCAATATTTGTAAGTGACGGAATATTGTTTCATAGTATTATCCGAGATGGAGCCTAGCATTAAGTCTAACGCTACGTCCGGGGTATTCAGTCT
The DNA here is from genome assembly GCA_916614155.1 of Mesoligia furuncula. NCBI lineage: Eukaryota > Metazoa > Arthropoda > Insecta > Lepidoptera > Noctuidae > Mesoligia > Mesoligia furuncula. Next base: position 26,020,459 of record OU744795.1, on the reverse strand, counting down.
CGTAAATGCTGCCCTGAGAGCGTCGCGGCCCCCAGTGTAAGGCTGCTGTGAAGTGGGTGACGAGATCTGTAATTTGAATGCAAAAGGTCCCTATTAGGATTCAAGAAAACAATATCTGACATGAGCATTCTTTTCAGCAATGGAAACCAAGGTTGGCCAGGCCAATAAGGGAATACTAGGATACCGGGCTGAGTCGTCAATGATTTTTCTCAAACATTTTAGGATTAAAGCAAACGGTGCAAAAGCATAGAAAAAGGTTGATTGCCAACTAACTGTAAAAGCGTCAACTGTTATAGAATCAGGGTCCGGTCTCCATGAAATGTACTGGCTACATTTGGCATTGGTGCGGGAAGCGAATAGATCGATTTTTGGTTTACCTAACGTCTGAACTATCGTTTGGAAAGCCCAATCAGATAGTTCCCATTCTGTGTCTACATTAATTTTCCGAGATTCTTCATCGGCTTCTATATTGTCATGTGTATTAATGTACGACGCAAATAGAAATATATTTCGCTTCTCACACCATTGCCAAATTGTTTTGGTTAGATCATTTAAATGTGGGAACCGAACTCCTCCCATACGGTTAATATAGCTGATAGCAGTTGTATTATCCACGCGCAGCAATATGGAACAGTTAGAATGCAAGCTTGCAAAGCACTTCAAACCTAGAAAAATCGCTAGCAGTTCGAGGTAATTGATGTGGAAAGATAATTCCTGATTTTTCCAACCACCGTTTGCTCGATTACCGTTACAGACTGCCCCCCAGCCGGTCCTAGAAGCGTCCGTGTAGATTTCTAAGTCGAACTGTTCATCTCTTCTCAACGCGTTGTATGTTAAGTTGATGTTTCGTTTCCACCATTCTAGGTCAGGTAAGATGACTTCCGACAGTCTTACTTTTGCTTCAAAGTCGCCGTACTTTTGAAGGGCTAAATATTTCTGACGTTCAAGAGTTTTGGTGTATAACCAACCATATCTAACTGCAGGGCAAGCTGCAGTAAGTACTCCGATCAACTGTGATAGTTCCCTAATGGAACACGTAGGAAGAGAAGAGAACTTAGTGACCAATTGCATAATCCCTCTTCGTTTATCATCTGGCAGGCCTAGTGACATATCGACGCTGTTAAATATAAAACCTAAAAACTTACAAATTTGTCGAGGTTCAAGACAGCTTTTTTCGTAATTAATGACAAAACCAAAGCATTTGAGCAATGTTAGTGTTTCATTAACGTTGTCACGACATTCATCAAAAGTATTACCGATGCAAAAAATGTCATCGAGAAATATTACCGACCTATGGCCCCTGTGTCTTAGATGGTTAATAACCTTCTTCATTAACTTCGTGAACACCCTAGGAGCAACAGATAAACCATAGGGCATTGCGTTGAACTCGTATGTTTGATCAAAATGGAAACGTAAGTATTTACGATGTTCTTTGCAAATAGGGACTAAAAGGTATGCTTCCTTTAGGTCAATACTTGCCATGAAACCATCCTTAGGTACAAGTCTAGCTGCAGTCCTATGGTCCTCCATTTTAAAGTGTGCAGTGGAAACAAACTTATTTAAAGCTTTTAAATTTAAAATAAACCTTTTGCCTCCATTAGGTTTAGGAGTTAAAAATATTTTGAAAACAAAATCATTTTTGGATCTGTGACACGGAGATATAGCTCCTAACTCTAATAATTTTTTGATAGCTTCTACCATATGTAGTTGGTCGGTCGAGGATACAGAATTACGTATGGCTGACACTTGTTTCACTTTTTTTTGAAATGCAATGGAATATCCTTCAGATATCCACTTAAGAATTAATGGATTACTAGTAATCTTAAGCCAACAACTATAAAAATGCTGTATTCTCCCAGCGTGTACCTCTATTGTTGAGCTGCCGCACGCTGTTTGCTCTGGACAGATGTTGAGTTGCGCCTGTCTGGGGCTTGCGATGTGCTGGGGCAGTCCTCCTTGGCCCTCCCCTTCCTCCCCTGTTCGACGGAAAGCGAGGAGGGCCTCCCCAGTTTCCCTGGGAGCGCGGCCGGTTCGATGTTGGTTGATAGGATGAAGTAGAAGGCGTTTTGGGAATCGGTGAGGGCTTCTTGATTTGCAAGCCCTGTTTTTCAATTACTTTCGTGGCCTTTATCTTTTCCGAAAGTCGGCTTCCAAAAAGCATTTCATCGCGATCGATATCTTGCATGATATTTAAAAAGGATTTATCTAGGCCCGGAGTGACGAATTTATTTCTCGCCTTCGATTCTTCGAAGAGCAGATCACATAGCAAGCGACGGCTGTCGCTTAAAAATTTAATGGCTTGAACTTTTGTCTTTGCCATCATCAAGAAGCAAGTCTAAACCTTTATTAAGAGCGGCTATTCCGTGACCTAATTGCTGCTGTACTCCTTCTACTCTTTTGTCACGAACACGGGTACCATCATTTACTGCGGCCGAAATTTCTGGGTTTAATTTAGGCGCTTGTAATAAGGGGCAATTCTCTGGGATTGGGTACTCTTTGTGAAGCCTCTCCTTTGTCTCCTTATTCATCCCTTTTCGGAGAATAGGTAGCCAAAGCCGTGATAGGTTTTCATGAATTTTAGGTCCAAACTTTGGCGTCTCTTCCGTGGTCTCACCTAAGGCGGAGAGAATATTAGGGTCCAATTCCGGTACTGGAGTTGGTTCCTGTTCGCCATCAGGTTTGGTCTCCTCATCGGGCGACATGTCGTTCATGCCAGTCTGGTCTATTAACCCAATGGGGTCTGGATCGGCGTCATTACGAGGTGTGTCGTCTAAAACAATAAAAAATAAAAGTAAAAATTTGAGGGTAGACGTAATTTTTATTTTTTACTTTGTATTAACACTCGGTTAATCTCTCAGGTAACATTACAATGCTAAGGCGGTACTATAATTAATAACCGTCGTGAGGATACACGATCCACCTCCAGGCAATTTATTTGTTTTAACGTAATCGTCCTTTTAACAATTACGGATTACCTTTGTGTTAACACGCGGTTAACCTCTAGGTATAGTAAGTTACCTTCGTGATGACACACGGTCAACCTCCAGGCATTATAAGTAATCGAGATAATATTTCTCATAAATATTTTCACCAACGCACTTAACAGTTATTAAATAACGATTAACTAACCTGAATTTTCATCGGAGTCTTCCGATGACGAATAAATGATTCTTTTATATTTTCTTTGTTGTTGATTTTCCAGTTTTTGAATTTTACGTAGATAACGTTCAATTTTATCCTGATTTCTTCTTTTCGGCATTATAATGGCGATTGCTGAGCACGAAATATTCACCACAGACTACTTAGAGATACTGATATTCACTAAGGCACGTGCAAACGATGCCTCGCAAGAAAAAGGAATGAAGTTCACAGCACGAACATCACGACACGCTAGTGAGGTTGACAGATAAAAAAAAAAAAAAATGACAATCGACTAAAAGTCGATTCTTTAAACGTGCGAATAGAGCCTTGTAGAATAAAGGCACTACATGGTTATTTGTATCTGAAGAATGAAGCGACGAAATATAATTATAATCATTAGCTTTCTAAGTAAGATTTCTACCGTAAACACTTTTCCATAAGAGATTGGTTCTTAAGATTAACGTGGATACATAAAACGAGTTTTTTACCATTTCTAGTAAACGGAACTCGGATAATACATTGGCTTTCCGTACAGTGAGAGGTCAGTTTATACTGGAAATCGTGTGCAAACATAATAACATGTTTAGTCAAAATGAAAGTAATTTATTATTCTGTCCAGACATCATTCATTATCATAATGTATTTGATGTGTGCGTTAAATTTTAGTATCGATTACTTGTGCCCCAAATACCGATTGTTAAACCTACCTGTTGTTTTACCTATCTACTTACCAAAAAAAAAAAAAATCGAAATATAAAGGGGAATAAATTCTCTGTAAATTTTATCATGAAGAAATCGGTGGATAATATGATGTGCAGGCAATGCTGAAGCCTTTGAATCTGATGCAATATTTTATATTCAAACTTAAATATCGCATCAAAAGCAATTTTATAACTCCAAATAGACTCATTTCCAATTTTGTTGCAATGATTGTTACACTAGTTTTTATCTTTTCTTTTATATTCTGCACCTATTTGGTGAACTTGAACAAAGAAAGTCTAGAATATACCGTTTTCATGACTAGCTTTTCTAATTTTTGAATGTATTTTCTTTTGTTTCGGTTTTGCAATGAATTTCGTGACCGGAATTACTCAAACTAGTAATAACGTCCTGTTTTTCTTAACTTAAGGACAGTAGTGTAAACCATTTCATTATTTGGAACTCGAGTTATGGTCCATCTCACGTTACGTTAGCACCGTATCTACGCAAAATACGTGCTTTGATGTGGAGTTGCGGATACCCGCCCGTTCTATGTTATGAGGTTTGGTTTCCGCACTAAATCCTTCAAGTGGACCATTGTGCGTGAAGACACGGGCGTCCCCCGCAGCGGCTGAGATGGGAGGCTCTCTCCCTGAACCGTCCCGCCACCTCCTTCTCTAGCATGACTGCTTCACAAAAAAAGGTGACTGCCTCTCACTCCCTCTCGTCCCTGACCATGGCTTGCACCAGGGCCGGACGCGAGAGGTCGCCGCCGCTGCCAATCGCCTCTACGAGGACACGGCGGTGCTCCGCCCAAGCGGGGCAGACCTTCACCGTGTGCTCCACCGTGTCCTCTGGGCGATCCTGGCAATGGTGACACCCGGGCGTTTCCTCCCGCCTGATGATGTGCCGGAACCTCCCGAAACTTCCATGTCTGGTGAGGACCTGCGTCAGGCGGTAGGTGAGGGCGCCGTGGTGCCTCTCTAGCCACTCCTCAAAGAGGGGTCTTATCGCCGGTATCGCGGCGTGCCCTACGCTGGGTTGCGACAGTTGCTCTTTCCATGCCGCCATGAGATCGCGCCGGAGATCCGTCCGCTCCGCAGCGATTTGCCGCGGAAGCGCTGTTTCCCCCCGGCGTAGTGCCTCCGCGCGCCACTCATACAGGCGCGCGAGGACTATCGCCTCCAAATCCTCTGAATTTCTTAAATATTTTAAGAAATTCCCAAATCTCAATCAAAGATTTATGGCGGTTTAACTAGCGCCCTCACTTCATAATTGTCTGAACTGAGGAATCTGCATAACATGAATTTATTTGAAGAAATACATACATACGACTTCAACATATTCTACTAAGATACCTGAGAAATAATGACACAAAAGTTAATTGTTAAGAAGTAAATGAAAGTCGAATTTGACTAAAACGTCTGAACTGAGAGCCCAATATTTTCAGCTTTATTGAGTATGCTCAACCTCATAGATTAACGGAAATGTTTTCTTTATTTTTAATGTAATTTTTAATTATATGATGTTAGTCCATAAGGTACTACACAAAATTGTAATTGTACTAAAAACAAAATTGTAAATACTAGGTATATAATACTTTTAGCTGCAAATATTATGACTTTCCGACTGCGGTTTACAAAATGTACAGGTACTTACTATGAACATTATGGTCACCCTACAAAATTTTCTCCTAGAAAAAGTTATAAATCAATTTTCTCTTAAAGTATGACATTAAGAAGAACGGACGATATGTTACAATTTAATTAAGAAATAGTTAAAATCTTATTCTAATTTGCGTTAATCTATGAGGTTGAGCATAGTCAATAAAGCCGAAAATATTGGGCTCTCAGTTCAGATGTTTTGAAGAATTTATCCGCCGCGAATCTAAGCGGACGTGTTTTGTGTTAACTGTCATGAATTACTTAATATAACAATTTGCGGTCTCAATCATATTGAGTAAAGTGTGTCGCGCGTGTTAATTGTGCAACTAACAACTTTTTCACAGTGCTAAATGAACTAATTACTTTTATACATAAAAAAGAGTCTTTTTCTGTATTAATGATGTCTAACCAAGGGTTTAGCCCTTGTGGTCGTAGCCAACTAATGCGGGGAAGTCCACCGCCTACTCCATTAACCTCTGACCAAAACCAACCAGTTGAAACTACGCCACCAGCATCCACGCAGGATGACTTACTGGCTGATGTCGTCGCTACGCCGGAGATCCAGAAATGGTTAGGATCCATAGAGACCATTCTAAGCGAAGTTTGCTCTACTGTTGCCGAAGGAAAAATGAACTCTGACCAGAAGCTCCGCGTCACCAATCTTTGTCGTAAAGTCGCACATGGGACATCCCAAATGGCTGTCCTATACCAATCTCTTAAGCAAAAATCCATTCAGGCTTACAGCACCATCCAGTTCCTTCAAGATCAGCAGGTCGTTGCAAATACTCTGCACCAGTTCAAAGAGGTCGTCGATAAAAAGATAACGCAACCAGAAGCTACGTCTTATGCCAATATGGTTAAAAAGGGTACAGATAAGTTTATTCGCCCAGCAAATTTTAGTTCTGTTGCCATCTATCCTACCGATAAGAATCATTCTAGTGACGATACCAAAACACTGGTACAAAAAAATTATCTCGCCGGAGGAACTGAAACTTCGGGTCCGTAGCCTAAGAAAAATTAGGAATGGAGGCGTTATTATTAGCACCGATAGCAAAGACGACATTGCTAAATTAAAAAGTTCGGAGAAACTGGTTTCGTCGGGCCTTAAAATCGAAGAACCTTCAAAACGCCGCCCCAGGATAGCAATAATTGGTGTCCCCGTAGCTCTCAGTGACAAAGAGGTATTGGATTGCATTTATGAGCAAAACCTGTCTGAGAAATTGCCGAAAACTACCCGAGAGGCCTTTCTAGAAACAATAAAAATGAGCCATAAGTCCGGAAAGAAAGATCGCCCAACATGTAATTATATAATCGAAGTCCCTCCGAGCATCAGAAAAATACTGGTGAACCAAGGCCGTATTTTTATAAATTGGACATCTTGCCCAGTTAGAGACTTTACTTTAGTGACCAGGTGCTTCAATTGCCAGCAGTTTGGTCACGCAGCCAAATTTTGCCGCGAAACATCTCCAACATGTAACCTCTGTGGAGAGACGGGACACTCGTTCAAAGATTGCAGCAACAAAACTTCTCCTCCTCAGTGTGCAACGTGCAAACGTTTCAAGAGGAAATATGATCACCCAACAGGTGACGTGGATTGCCCAGCACGAAAATACGCGGAAGATAATTATATTAATTCAATAGACTATGAAGGCGCCTAAGAGCGCCATCGAATATTTTTTTAGTTCGCACATAAAAAGTAGATAAGTTAGTTTTTAGTAACATGACTGATCAGCTAATCAGTGATCTAGACAGTTTTTCAGTGTCTGAAGCAATAATTTGTAATATTGGGGAGTGTAAAAATCTTCTTCACATAGGTAAGAAAATGTTAACAGTGCTTACACAAAACATTCGTAGTATAAACCGAAATTTTGACGGCTTTGAAGTGCTATTACAGAATCTTGAAATAAGCTGTGACATTATGGTACTAACAGAATGTTGGCTCTCCGAACAAACAACGAATATACCATCACTAGACGGGTACAATTTACACAAAACCAATAGCCACATTAATCAAAATAGTGGATTAGTTGTGTATATTAAAAATAATTTAGAAGCAGTGGTAGAAGAACCCTTATTTCAAGACTGTAATTGCTTGATAATTAAAATTTCCCCCGATACGGTATTTATGGCTATTTATAGACCTCCATCTCAAAATATTGACAGATTCCTAGACTCGCTTAACTTAAACCTAGAAAAAATATCATCTTTTAAAAATATTATACTGTTAGGTGACATTAACATTGCTTCCGGGAAAATCGATACTCATGCACATAACTATTTGAACATCTGCACATTTCATGGACTTCTACCAGCTCATTATTACCCAACGCATCAGAGCGGCTCATGCCTCGATCATGTCATTATAAAGTCAAAAGCGCCGTCCATAACACTGGTTACTAATACTTCACTTACCGACCATCAAGCTATTGTACTAACATTGCAAATACCTTCACCTAGAAAAAATTGCATGCGCAGCTATTCTAAACTCAACATGACTAATCTTGAAAATGACGTACGAGCAATTAATTTCGACCCCGTTTATAATAATTCGAGTGACCCTAATATTTCGTTACAGTGTTTCATCGATTTATTACAATCTGCGATTAAGAAAAACACTTTAACAAAAGTAATACCTAGAAAGTACAATAACATTAAACCATGGATTACGCCCGGACTTGTTCGCTGTATCAGACACAGAGACAGACTACACCAAAAATGTAAACTTTCCCCTAACAATGAAATACTATCAGTCACTTATAAGCGATATAGAAATTTTTGCAACAATCTGTTAAAAAAACTAAAAAAACAATATGACAAAGATCAACTACGGAAGGCAGGGAAAAACAGTAAGTTTATCTGGAAATATATTAAAAGTAACACATTTAGAACTAAAAACTCAGAACCTCCGCTCGAACTTTTAACAACCGAATTGAACCCATCCGCAGCGGCGAATAAAGCAAACAATTTCTTTATTAACATTGGGAAAAATCTGGCAGAAAAAAACTTATCCCACAGAATTTCTTCTATTCAAAGTCCATCTATGACTCATACTACACTGAACTCTTTTGTACTATTAGATACGGATGTGAGTGAAGTGTTAGGTATAATAGACGGGTTAAAGGACGTATGCGCCGTCGGTTGGGATGAAATTCCTAATGCTATAATTAAAAGATTTAAATACCTAATTGCCCCTCCACTAACTCACATTTTTCAGACATGTTTAACCCAAGGAATATTCCCAAAATTGCTTAAAAAAGCAGTAGTCACCCCTGTTTTCAAATCAGGAGACAAAACCTGTGTTACTAACTACAGACCTATTTCAGTACTGACGGGACTCTCAAAGATTTTGGAAAAAATCATTAACAACAGACTAGTAAAATATCTTGAAAATAACAAATTGCTTTCAGATCAACAATTTGGTTTTAGGCCTAAAAGATCAACAAGCCAAGCAGTACACAAATTGACGAATTTTATAAGTAAAAATCTCGATAATGGCATGCATACCATTGGGATCTTTTTAGACCTTGCGAAGGCCTTTGATACTATTTCTTGTTCTCTTCTATTACTTAAACTGGAAAAAATTGGGATAAGAGGAACACAGTTAAAATTGTTAGCTGATTATCTTAGCGACCGTTACCAGTCTCTTAAAATCGGTCAGTACACGAGCTCTGAAATAAAAAATAGTAATTATGGAATACCACAAGGCAGTATTTTGGGGCCCACATTATTTTTAATATATATAAATGACCTTTGCCGCTTACAACTTCAAAATGGTTTAATTATGTCATATGCGGATGACACAGCTCTACTGTTTTCAGGTAAATCAAGAGCTGGTGTCTATGAACTTGCCCAGAATGGCTTTGATATTGTGTATAATTGGCTACATAACAATCTATTAACGTTAAATTCAGATAAAACTAAGTTTATTCTATTTGCAATGAGAAACACTAACCCGATGCTTACTAACGAAAACATTCACGCGCACAATTGTAATACAAACGCTGTCACAGCATGCACTTGTCCCACTTTAACTAAAGCTGACCACATCAAATACCTAGGCGTCACGATTGACACAAACCTAAACTTCCGTAAACACATCGAACTATTATGCACTAGAGTGCGTAAATTAATATATATTTTTAAGAGTTTACGGGACATAGCCGACTTTAAACTAATTAAACAGGTTTATTTGGCTTTGTGTCAATCTATTCTTACATACTGCATAACTTCTTGGGGTGGTGCCGCAAAATCAACTTTACTGCTGCTTGAACGTGCTCAAGGAGCAATCCTAAAAGTCGCCACCCGTCGTCCTTTCCGATTTCCCACACACCAGCTTTACATGGCATGCAAGGTGCTAACAGTTCGACAACTTTTTGTTCTAAATATAGTTTTACTGCAGCACACTGAAGTAGATTTTAAACCTGTACCTTCAGACAAGAGAAGAAAGGATCTGGTTTGCACGAACGCTCAGATTAAACATGCTTTCTCAAAAAGATTTTATTTATTTCTAGGACCTTTCTTATACAATAAATTTAACAAATTGCTTAAGATATATAATGTAAGTTATAATAAGTGTAGTATAATGCTATTCGATTATTTAGCAAAACTAAATTACTCGGACACGGAAAAACTACTAGAGGTGCTGAACTAAACTAGCTGACTTAACTGTAATTACCTAACCTAGTATTATTTCATAATAATTTTAGTTATAGATATAAATAGTTTATAATAAGGTGGCGCAAAATATTGTTTCTGCTTAGATACTGACAATATATGTTATTTTAATTCACTGACTGTCCTATTTAACAAATACTTTTGTAGGGAGATGGCCTGAAACACAGGTTTAAATAAACCTAGATCAGGCAACGCACTACATTACCTTCAGAGTTCTAATTTAGACTGTAATCGCATATTTCACATACCATAGTCTATATCAAGATTATTATAATCCTATTTTAGGCCTAGATTAATATATACTACTGAACCATATGTACACTTTTTGTAAACTTATTATTATTTCAATAAAAATTTTATTATTATTATTATGTTTTAGTCAAATTCGACTCTCATTTACTTCTTAAAAATTAACCTTTGTGTCATTATTTCTCTTTAACCAATTCACGTAGGTATTTAAGTAAAATATGTTAAAGTTGTATTTATGTATTTCTTCAGATAAATTCATGTTTTGCAGATTCCTCAGTTTAGACAATTATGAAGTGTGGGCTCTAGTTAAACCGCCATAAATCTGTAATGGCATAATTTACAGATTTGGGAATTTCTTAAAATATTTAAGAAATTCTTAACTAAATTCTTAAATAAAAATTATTAAACCAGAGATAGGTTCTTTACTGAGATTTAGGCTATGCCACTTTATACACGCGTCTGGATTGAGGGCCCAAGTTATTTAATCATAACAGTTTTAATTCACGTTTAAGAAATTCATGGCCCTTTGCTTTAAGTTTTTACTATTTTTAACTAATTTCCCTATAAGTCTTATTTCGTTTCGTAAGTGTTAAAAAAATAGGCCCTCAATCCAGATGCACATGTCGGGGTCGGTATGTACTCGAACATTCTAGATGTCTCTACAATGCAAGGTTCTAGAACTATCTGCGGCACTATATAAGGCCGGCGTGGGCCGCGAGCGACACAGTGTTAGATAAGTGACACAAGCGAACACATCGAAGCGATCTTCAAGTGCGACTTAGAGCGTACCATCCGCACTTGGTTGATATCCGCACGAGTCGTACTCAGCGCTTCTCCTCCACTTTTATTATGCGCACAGCCAAAGTGTGGAACTCTCTGCCGACATCTGTGTTCCCTCCGACATTTAACCCGTCTGCCTTCAAAGCAAGAGTGAACCAGCATCTTCTGGGCATGCTAGTTCCATCATAAACCTCATCTATCGCTTACCATCAGGCGTGATCGGGGTCAAGAGTGGGCCCATTTAATAATAATAAAAAAAAATACGTTATTCATCACAAGTATTTAATTTTGAAGAATATTGTCTAGGTCATCATTTTATTTCAATGAATATCTTAGTTTTAAAATAACTCCACAAGGCGGCCGGTCATGAGGGCCCATACCTAAGTAATAGTTTTAAAGTAATGAAATATATTTTAATAAGCTTTTTCCTTAAATTAACGCGGGGAAACCGCACAGCACAGCTAGTTTCATAATAATTACCTAAATGAATTCGAAGTGAATCATCTAGACATTTACCATCGATTATTGTATTACTTGTGTGTCGGAAAGCTAGCGTTAAAGTCGAGAAAAATGAAGACGTTTAGAATTAATATTAGGAAAACGTACCCTGTAAAATTTAACTTAAACAATAAAGTGGACAAAGATGTGCAGTCGATGCTCTTGCCTTTGAATTTGATGCACAATATCATGTGCTATCCTAAATATCGTATCAAAGATAATATTATAACTCCAAATAGCCTCATCTCAAACTTTGTTTCGATAATTGCAACACTAGTATTCATATTTTTATTCATTCTCAGCTCTTATTTGTTAGCCATGAACAATGAAAGTCTAGGTCGTACTCCTTTCATGTATTTCTCTAATTGTTATCGCTGCATCAGTGTTTGTTTGGGATTCACAATTAATTTCGTTGTTGGAATCATTCAAACCAAAAACAATGTCCAGTTTGTCCTAACTTTTCAAAAAGTGCACAGATTCATCAACAATGAAACCAATTTTAACATCATTATTTGGAATTGGATTTTCGTACTATTGGTTCTGTGTATTAATTTTGTAGATGCAACTTATGTTTACATACAACTCGGTTTACCATTCTATGCAATATGTTGTCGCTATGTTATAATTGCTTTTGATTTTAATATTCTTTATGTCATACGAGTCATTGGTTTTCTGGGAAAAAAAGTTGTCCAGTGGAACCTTCAAGATTTCAATTCACAAGAAATAGGTGGCTCGCACGGAGAAAATGATTGCACTAAAGTGTTTCAAGCATTCGTTGAAATATTAGAGAGTTATAATATTTATAAAGAGAGTATTAAGCAAGTCGTAAGTACCTTACTATGATTTAGAGACATATTGTAAGATAAGAGATGGGTAAACGCTTAGTAGTTATAGTATTAAAACCGATTTTCATATGTCACGAAAGGGCGCCGTTCAAGTTGAACCGCAAAATCAAAGTAGCCTAGTGATAAGGTGAAGGATGTCTCTTTTATTGCATGTATAGATAACTAACTGTTTACTCAAGATACTAAATTAAATGACTAACTAACTTACTTCAAAGTACTAGTCCGCATCGCTATCATCCGGAAACGTGCCCAGAAGACTGGCAGCATTGCCACGTTGAATGGCAATGCTAATTATTTGGCCAAAGAACGCCCCAAACGGTTCAAAGCTGTAGTCACACATTAGGTTACAGTATTTGCGCTGCTTGAGGGTCTCAGCAGCTGCAGCAGCGGCGCCAGCAAAGCCCGCCATGCTAGGAACATGAGATGGCGTAAGGGTATCGACACACGTTGCGACCCACACCAGACGACTACCCACCTTCCAAGGCAACAATGTCATGCCGTCTGGTCTCTTCCCATCGTCTCGTACCAAGCCGTTTGGTTCTAACATGGTAGCGCTGACAAGGGCTCGACGAATAATATCGTTAATCGGCCATGGTGCCGGAGACTTTCGACAGCTTCACTGCAGTGACACCGATGCGGAGCAACACAAGTGCGCCCAAGCGGAGACAAACGAACCGAAACGAGCCGAAACGAATTCCTTCACGAAGTGAAGGATTGGATGTGAAACCGTTTTTAGTTTTTATCTGCGTTGTATTAGTAGCCTGGTTATTGGCCATGTACCTATCTGTCTATATGGCCCGGAAAAGAACCATGAAGCTGAAACGGCAGTGTGCTGGCTATGCCTATCGAAGGACCGATTGCCGTTGGAGCAGATGAGTCAGTAAAGAAAGACCACCAATTAGTAAACATAGAGTGGAAGTGACGACAATATGCGGAGGACAGGGAACCGTTGTTAATGTGTAACCTAAAAATAACTTGAGTTTTGAATTTTCAGATACTGTATTACTTTATAGAAGATTTCATCCACACTCTAGTTAGTATTCAAGTAATAATTGATATAATGAAAAAATACATGTCGCACGATAACTTGGTGAGTAAATAGTTTTCACTTTTAAGATTGACGAAACACTTCGGTGGGCCGCATTGCAAACATCCTCCTATATCACTTTCACACATTTTTAATGAATTTACTGTAGCGTTAAAGATTTATTTTATTATAGGCTCAGCCAGCTGTGAAGTCGTTGACGATGTTACTTTGGTTGATGAAGAGTTTCATGGGTCGAGTAATGTTGTTTCATCAATGCGAGAAATTCTACTTAGCTATTGAAAGTGTTCCAGATACTTGCGCACTTATTTTGAAGTCAACTTGCACAGGTTATATATTTCACATTCACATTACACATACACACACACATTAACATACTTTACATTATTATTAACATACGTTACATTTTATATTTCGACACTATTCACGTATTAATGCATAGTGCATTTAAAACACTATAAACTTTCTAAAGCTAGTGTGAGTTCCAAGTTTTTATCTATAAAGCCCCATTTCACGACGCTTTCTTGCTATTGGCATACAATACAATTCAAGGAACATTTTTTTACAGATAACGAAAAAAAGTCATTCAAGAACGTTCTGCGCTTGCATCGAGCATCATTCAGCAAGATATGTGTGTGGGGAGGCCTGTTTGACGTAGACGCTGCGTTACAAATAAGTCTGTTATGTCTCATTACTAACTACACTGTTGTCTTGCTACAATTTGCATTTTTGTAATTCAGACTTCATTAAATTGATGTTGTGATCTTATTTGTTTTTATTTTTTCTTTTCTCGATGATACTCCAAGTTTATTTTCATGTTCTGAAAAGAGACGATTGTTACACGGGTAATTTTTATTCACGCTGTAATGACTGAATGGATTTGCATTCAGCCATGGTCTGATGATATGATAGAGCATGACTTAGGGTTACACTCACCCCCCACATTTCGCCAGTTACGTTCGCGCGCCTCAAAGAGATGGGGCCCCATAGGGCCGAAGCCTGCCGGGGCAGAGGGATTGTCTGAAAGGGTTACCGCTACCCCGGAACATAAAGGGCTAAGGAAAGAACACGGGTGGGTTTTAGTCAGTAAGAGTCTGACACTCACGACAGGGGTCATTTGATGATTTCCCACAAAAAAAAAAGGTGTACAGTCAACAGCAAACGTAGATGATCAAAATCAGAAATTCAATACTAATGAACGGAGTTCGCGTCAGAACTGTGTGGCATCGAAGTGATTCAAACCACTCAACGCCACATCAACGTCACACAGAAATCACTTCGATTCAGTTTTGCTGAGTAAACTTCGACCACAGCTGGCTGTGATCGAAGTTTTATGGCGTGAATACGTCTTTAAAACGGCTTCCATAGTAGGAGGCAAGTCAAAAAAAAACAATGATAACAAAATCGGAGGATACTCTTTGGTGTTGCAGCTTCATATCTACCATCTCCAGCCTCAAAGAATTGATTACGCCAAGTGAGGACCGTGAGGCATCGCGCGCGGTGTAGGGGGAAGCGCCGCCATTTTAAGGTCATTTTGTTGCGTATCGAGATTTCCACTTAAGTAGTATAGTTTTTGCCTTGTGGTACGGAACCCTTCGTGTGCGAGTCCGACTCGCACTTGGCCAGTTTTTTTTTTTTTTGGATGGGAAATCATCAAATGACTCCTCCCGCTCTGGGTGGAGCGGAAGGGAGTGTCAGACTCTTACTGACTAAAACCCACCCGTGTTCCTTCCTTAGCCCTTTATGTTCCGGGCCAGCGGGATTGTCCGAAAGGGCTACCGCTGGCCCGAAACATAAAGGGCAGGCTTCGGCCCTAAGGGGTCGAGGTCCTTGATGCTGACATCTCTTTGAGGCGCGCGTGGAACACGTACGCGCCGTTGGCACGGGCCTGGTCCTGATCGGACGGTGAGCTACCCAATACTCTCTGCCCGCAGGCCCGCGCCTACGGTGGCCGGGAGTCGTCACGTGGCTCCCGAGGCTAGGGGCGTCCCCCGCGGCGGCTGAGACGGGAGGCTCTCTCCCTGAACCGTCCCGCCACCTCCTTCGCTAGCATGACTGCTTCGCAGAAGGAGGTGACTGCCTCCCACTCTCTCTCGCCTCGGACCATGGCTTGCACCAGGGCCGGACGCGAGAGGTCGCCGCCGCTGCCGATCGCCTCTACGAGGACACGGCGGTGCTCCGCCCAAGCGGGGCAGACTTCCACCGTGTGCTCCACCGTGTCCTCTGGGCGATCCTGGCAATGGTGACACCCGGGCGTTTCCTCCCGCCTGATGATGTGCAGGAACCTCCCGAAACTTCCGTGTCCGGTGAGGACCTGCGTCAGGCGGTAGGTGAGGGCGCCGTGGCGCCTCTCTAGCCACTACTCAAAGAGAAGTCTTCAAGACAGTCGCTCTTTCCATGCCGCCATGAGATCGCGCCGGAGATCCATCCGCTCCGCAGCTATTTGCCGCGGAAGCGGATCCTCCCCCCGGCGTAATGCCTCCGCGCGCCACTCATACAGGCGCGCGAGGACTGGCCTCCAGATCCCGAGGTGGCGACTAAGTATGGAAGAAACAGACGCAAATAAATTGGATTATGACATAATGAAATGATCAGGACACGAACTGGATCTATCGTCGTTAGACAGACGATACCTTGAGTGAAGACCCAGCTAGATAGATCGACGACCTTAAGGGGACATGACCTAAGGCGCGGTCACTGTCGGACTGCATAGAAAAGAAAGAGAAGCGCGATGACACAACGCTGGTAATTTATTGCAAAGGAAGCAATTATCTATTTACAAAAAATCGATTATTTGGACAAAAAAATGACAAAAAATAAGGATGATTGTATGTATATTAAGTATGGTTTTTATTGTAACAAGAAAATTTTTAGAGGTATCTTCATGATTTTTTTCAATTGTATCAAATTCGTTGTTTTATGTTTTAACTAGCATATATATCCTGAAGAATATCATACATTTTTCTTATTTTCTTTACTGTAGTCGATCATAATATACTTTTAGGCATTATAAAACTTGCGTTTTTTGAGTTCCGTAGCCAAATGGCAAAAACGGAACCCTTATAGATTCGTCATGTCTGTCTGTCTGTCTGTCCGTCTGTCTGTCTCTGTCTGTCCGTCCGTATGTCACAGCCACTTTTCTCCGAAACTATAAGAACTATACTGTTGAAACTTGGTAAGTAGATGTATTCTGTGAACCGCATTAAGATTATTACACAAAAATAGAAAAAAAAACAATAAATTTTAGGGTTCCCCATACTTAGAACCGAAACTCATAATTTTTTTTTTCATCAAACCCATACGTGTGGGGTATCTATGGGTAGGTCTTCAAAAATGATATTGAGGTTTCTAATATCATTTTTTTCTAAACTGAATAGTTTGCGCGAGAGACACTTCCAAAGTGGTAAAATGTGTGTCCCCCCTCTGTAACTTCTAAAATAAGAGAATGATAAAACAAAAAAATATATATAATGTGCATTACCATGTAAACTACCACCGAAAATTGGTTTGAACGAGATCTAGTAAGTAGTTTTTTTTTAATACGTCATAAATCGTAAATCGCAATTTACCATTCATTCAAACAACTCAAAAATAAAAAACAACATTTAATTTCATAAACATAAACCTTATGCATAAACCCGGATGTTACGGAACCCTCGGTGTGCGAGTCCGACTCGCTCTTGCCCGGTTTTTTTGCGTTTAGGACCTGTAGTCCCCTTAAAAAGGTGGTTTGCACAGACTGGATGCAGAAAATGGAGGACGGAGGAAGGAGGTGGATTTCAGGACAGGCTTATGTCCAGCAGTTAACTACAGCCTTAGTTGACTCTAGTTCGGCGAAAACAAACCAATTAAAATCTGTATTAAGAGTCCTATTACGGATCGTAAACGCAAATCAAATTATTTCGATCGGCGTACACGAGTCGATAATAGTAGCGATCTCCGGACGATTGCGCGCCATAAATTCGGCGACAGGTCCTACCTCGTCAAGCGCTTGCGCGGGAATGAGGGCTTATGAGGGGCGCGCCGAATTGACGCAGAATATATAGCATTTTAACTTTATTTATTGCAATTTTGTTTTATTAAATTGAGAAACGAAAACTAATGAAACGTATTCATTGTAGATTGAAGTTTTATATAATATTAGTTTATTTGATAAAGTTGCGTTAATTTGGAGTGTAATGGACGCTGAATCAAGACATTTATTGCTTAAATTAGGCTTTCTTTACGTTTTTATCCATAAAAACTCAAGGAATTTAAAGGAATTCTAGAACTCCAATAAACAAGTAAAACATTCAAAGTATCTTTTTATAATTTTAGCATTTATAAGAATTGAATGTAACAATGTGAATTTGAGCGTCAAAGTTCCATCGCCAACGGTTTTTCTTGCAAACTGTTCGTAAAATATTTATAGTAAATTACACCAAAAGAAAAATGAAAATGTGTAACTGCAACTTACAAGAAAGAGAAGAGTACTATCGTTATTCTTAAACAAATAATTAAAATATCTTACAACTGCTGAAAATTACAGCGTCAAAAATCATGAATTTGCGTAAAAAATGTAACAGGACTCTTAAGGTTGAAAACGATATCATACCTACATCAGCGACCGCAATCATAGTGCACGGTTGCACAATTGACCAATTAATGAGCAATTCCCGCATAGCTACGATGATATTCGATATATTCCAACCACATAACTATTGAACGCAACTGAGTAAACAATGAATTACGTGGAAACCAAACGCGTAGGTAATACTCACATACATACACAGTTGCGCGCGCAAAAAGCGAGATCTAGACAGCCCCTCTCGGGCTCTTTAAGCTCATTTCAGACTACGCTATAATATAATAGCATATAGCAGGGGTGGCCAATTTGTTTAGATCCAAGATCTACTGTTCACTGACGACACCCTGTGCGATCTAACAATTACATACTTCTTGAAATCTCGTATGAAACAGCATAGTTCAGTACATTTATATTAATGTGAGCATTGCGTTTGAGCATCTTTCGCTAGATTAGCAAAATCAGGTTTGTAGCTGGAAATATTTTTTTCATCTCTCATACTCGGAAAGTAGTGTTTGTTTGATCCGAATAGCGGGTGGAAAACGCTGCTTCCCACCCTTGGGCGGGAAATACTCATAGTAATTGCTTCCCTCCCTAGGGCGGGAATGAAATTTGAAAATAGAACTAAATTTAGTTAGGTAGTCAGCTCAGTCAGACCATACGACACCCTTAATTGATTATGTAAATTTTTATTATGCTACCCGTCAAATCTTATGAATGTGCGTTAACTAGGAGAGTTGCATAAAAAGCTCATTATTTTAACGCCATTAAATCTTTCATATTTAGCGCACAAGTTAATAATTTACCTTCAATAAATTCAACATACTTAAGTACGATAATCACCATTTTGATGTCAGTTGTGGTCGAGGCTAAAAAACATAAAAATTGGGGATTTCGAACATCCTGACTTTACCATGGTAACATATGGGGCTGTGAATATACATCATTTAATTATTTGACGAATTTATCCATAGTTTAAGATAAATAAGTAGTGGTAATGAAGTTTTTTTGATATCTAATGTCGAAGTTTCGCGCCAATTGTGTGTTTACATTTTTACTTTTCACAAATTTCACACACACAGATGTAGATAAGATTTAAAATGTGACAAATGTTATTGATAATATTATAAACAACACGAAAATGCCCAGGTTTTAACGTTATATTCAAACACAGGTTCAATAATACGTATTAATCATTACCACTACTCAATTTGTGTTCAGAATCGCCGACCATTATTGTTTTTTTTTTATTGCTATGATGTGTGAAAGCGATTATTCCAAACAATTTTTTTTTTAAATTTCGATTGACTCGAGTAATTAATATGACGAATGTAATCGATATTTGAATATAAAATAAAATTATTTTAAGCAATAAATACAACAAGCATTGTTTATAATAATGATTTATGCTTTTCTAATATCATTTCAATCTCTTCTAATATCATGTCAATAACAGACAGGCGGACATAGGTCTACCTATGTCCGCAAAAACAAAGTAGGGGGCCATATTACCACCTTTTCCTCTAGGAAAAGGTGGTAATATGGCCCCCTACTTTGTTTTTGAGGCCTTATGTAAAAAATACGAGACTCAGAAATGTAACAAATATGTTATATCGTTCCTTATTCATTTACCTATACATGACTTACTATGTAATAAATGAAACTGCCATAGGATAATCGAAAACTTATGTATTCTAAAAAAAAAACAAATTTGGCAACATGAGATCAAGTGAGGGTTATATGGCACCCTGGGGGCCATATTAAATGTATTCATTTAATCAAAATCTAACGGCAAAAATCGCAGATATAATATTCGCCTTCAGGACCTGCACAGGCTGTATGAGCCCATAAATTACAACTCTGGCACTCAATCCACTCCTCCCCACGTCTGTCGTTAGAGTAATTTTCACAGAATATGCAGATCGTATCTGAGCTTTCAGGTATGCTATTTGGATAGACATTGTCGTCATATTCAGAGTCGGTTTCTACGACTGCGTCACTTTCAGAGCTACTGCTGGATGTAACGTCTCTCTGGCGTCGTAAAGTACTGCTGCTGCCCTCTCCATCTTGACTACGTCGGAGGCCACGTCCACGGCCACGTCCACGTCCACGTCCGCCTCCACGTCCGCGTCCACGTCCGCCTCCACGTCCACGAGTCTCAGCTAAACTCAAAGATTCGATTAATTGGTTTTTGTAAGGTGATGATGTGATCACTTTTGCTGTTGTAGCTTTTCTTCCACGATTAGAAGTCCTAGTCTTGGCCCTGGGGATCGGCTGAATGTCTTCTGGCAGAACCAAACCAGTCTGCTGCTCTTGTACAGCTGTACTCACTCCTGGAGCACCTTCGTCAGCAACAACACTTGTTCCAGCAGTACTAACTCCTGGCGCACCTTGGTCAGCGACAACTCTTGTATCAGCTGTACTAACTTCTGGAGCACCTTGTTCAGCAACAACGCTTGTATGTTGGTTATCTTGAGTGCGAGACGACTGATCACTGTTTGATGCTTCCGCTATAAAATCAATTTCACTAATCGTTTCAGTGTAGATCTTGGCACACAAAACATTTTTACAGCCTTTTTATAGCCCATGACCTTTGTCCTCACCGCTTCAATTGCCTTTTTCATTTGGTCAGGATCCCATGTTTTCCTTTTCTTTGAAGATGGAGATAATACACTTTGTCGAGGCATCTGAGAGAAGAAAATAAAAAAAATAGAAAAGTGATATATCGGTCATACATGTTATATGGCCCCCGGGACCATAATACAAACAATGTGAGGGGGCCAAATTGAAAAAAAGATAGAATATGTAAACAAACCATAAAACAAATATTCTATCAAATGTTTTTTTATAATTACCTTCAAAATCCTGTAGAACAACGTTTATCGAACACAATGTACAAATCACCAAAGCTAAAACTCACTTATTTCCAGTAAAATTGAATAAAATGCAGAGCGGTATTAAAAGTTACGCACTTGCGTGTTTCGACTGGTTCGCATAAGAAGAAAACGTAACGCCCCCTCACGGATTTTTTTGGGTTAAAATCAATAAACGAGCTCCGCGTTGCAATAGAAAAAATCTAGATGGCGTGTTTCTAAACGATAAATATCGAGGGGGGTCAATATACCTGCAGGGACCACATTACCACCTTTTCCTCTACCTCATTTACTGAATTTCGCGCCGAAATGCTTCTATAATTGAATTTATATTCGGAATGCGCTCGCTGTTTAAAATTATTTTAATTTATTGGACAATTATTTATTGTGGATTTTATTTTTGATACTTTCTAATAGTTTACTACAGAATTCCCAGTAAACATTTTTTAGGTAGGCTTTCGAGAAGTTTTTTTTGAGAATGATGATATGAATGAATGAATGAATGAATTGCACCGATCCCAGCGTGGTTAAACCAGACTCGATTAATCGAATGAACCCCAAGATTCGCACTAGCTCCTGTAGCCTCATGTTCATGGTGCTACAGCGACCATTGCATATCAAGGAATAGACCGGGGGGCGCGGTAATGGTAGGGAAGACGTGCCCGTAGGATAGGTAAGGATTTAAGAGCCTACCGGATATGCATCCTAGAGTAAGCATTGGACTAGTGGAGAGATGGGTAATTATTATCTATGGATGGGCATCTTTTATCGACCTTGCCGCCAGGTTGGTTCAGGTCGAGCTTCGTCGGTGCATCTTTTGGCGGGTTTCTACTGCTTTCTCGGTTCTTTTGTATGTAATTGCTTGTTTTGTTGTGTCAGATGTTGCTGTTTTCAATGTCTTCGTCGGAAGTTTCGCTACTATCCGTTTCCGGTTTTTGTAAGTTTCACTAGCAGCAATCTTGATCTTACTTCTATCTTCAGCTGGCATCATCATCATCTGCCTAGCCTTTTCCCAACTGTATCCGTCCAAAAATTGATTCCCTTGTCGAAGTACCTCATGTCCTGTTTTAGATTGTCGTTCCATGTGTAAATAGGTCGGCCTTCTTGGATTTGGCCTTGTACTGCATTGCTGCATACAGTAGGTGTGGTTGCGGCGCCCGTAGACATTTGCGAGGTAGCACATCCTGTGGTTCTTGATGCGTTTGGTTACTGTTTTTCCGTCTACGATTTCATGCATTTTCTTTTGTCTTGGTAGAGTGGTTAATCAAGTTTCTAATGATAACTCGCTCATATCTTCTGAGTCTTGACCTGTTAGCTTTAGTAAGTGCCGATACTTTTAGGCCATGTATCATGCTTGATGGTCTTATTGGTTAACGATTTATTTGTTCGTTGTGATTGGATATATCCCTTAGTGTCTTGAGGTCGACATTGTCAAAGGCCTGTTTTTTTTTTTTTTTTTTCTCGAGAGCGAGTACATAAATTCTTTTACCTGCACGCCGTTCTTCGTCTAAGACCCTTTTAAGCGTAAATATATGGTCGTCTGTTGATCTATTGTTTAAAAAGGTCGGTTGGTGTTTG
The DNA here is from genome assembly GCA_916614155.1 of Mesoligia furuncula. NCBI lineage: Eukaryota > Metazoa > Arthropoda > Insecta > Lepidoptera > Noctuidae > Mesoligia > Mesoligia furuncula. Next base: position 25,997,849 of record OU744795.1, on the reverse strand, counting down.
TCCAATTCCGTTATTATCTCGTCTATTTTTTTAAGTGCGTAGGATGCGTAAATTCTGACCCGTGTTGCAAACCGATATGTGGCGATATTCATTCGCATCTTTAGGGTTATTGTTTTTTTTTTTTTTTTTTTTTGAATTCGTACTTGTACGGTCTCCAGCCACGTGTCGGGTGCTTCGTTCTGTGTCCAAGCTTTGTTCATGTGTTTGGTGACGGCTTCTTGTAATATTTCTGGAATTGTTTTGTAAAGCTCGATTACCACTTGGTCTGTTCCGGGAGCTGACCCGTTTCGCATTTTATTAATGATTTCCATCACGTCATCCGCGATGGGTCCATCACACTGTACTTTGGTTATCGGATTGTTTGTATTAATTGTTGGTATAAGATGGCCCTCGGATTTTTTTTTAAATATTTGCTCCCATTTGGGCATCGGTATCTAAGTAGATCTTTTTCGACGTTTTGTTTGAAGTTTGTTTCTACTGTAAAAAAGTATAGCATCTGCATGCATTTTGCTTTTGAAGAGTTGCCTGACATTCTTTTACTAGGTTGTACCTATTTGGATTATCTAGTTGCCTATTCTGTAGAAGTTTAGCTTTTTGTAGTTTAGCAAGAGCTAATCGATGATCTCTGGAGAGAACTGGCTGCAGAATCAGTTTCCTGGGCAGCTAATACTTCCGTTATGGTATTCCAGGGTATTTCGATGTTTCGTCCGTTGAGTTGATTCCTACATATCTTTTAGTTTTTTGATATGCAGTCTTGGTATTTTGTATTCGTGAATTTACTATTGAGGGTGACATAATGGCACTGTTTATAATTGAGATTCTTGTATCGGTTTGTTTGTTGTTTGTTAGCAGACCCCAGATTATTTTATGGTCGGATGTGCCCCTAGCGGCCCATTCGCCTGTAATAAGTTCGAAGAGTTTTTCTGTTGCATGTGGCGATAATTTGATCCAATTGAGATTTCTGAGTGCGCTTTGACCATGTTATCCTGCATGATGATCTCGCTTTTGTCTTTTTTATTTGCAGTTTTTCTGTGTTGGTTGTAGAGCTCCTGAGTGTTTACCTGTTTCTTGTACGCAGGCTGTATGAATGCCCCTAATTGAGAGTTCCGCATCTTAGTTAATTGGTAAAGGCTTATTATGTTGTGTTGTTTTGACGTTGTTTGATTTTTCATTAGATTAATCGGGTTGCTGTTGTAATGGTCGTCGTCGGTCATGGCCCAGCTATCATAGTGCTGGTACTTGTAGAGGATGTGCATGTTGCTGGGTACTGGTTCGCCGGTAGGTGAATACACTAATGTGTGTCTTGTATCCGTTTGCACGTGCAAATTGACAAGATAGAACTCGGACGCGGCGATTAATATATCCTCTCCACCTCAGAACGTCTTGTTATACTGCATGATTGTGTATTTGTTATCCTTTGTTCCTGGGAGAGATTGCTGTTAGGGAGAAATTCTTGTATATTATTTAAGAGCGATATTATGAAGAAACCAAACCCATTACATTATTTATTTGATGGGCTATAGCTATAGCTCGAACTAGACAATTGCCGTCTTTTGTCATACGCAAACTTATGCCCATTTTTAAAGAGAAAGCCTTTTGTTTTTATGGTATCGCAAGACCTTCTCAGCAAACATGTGCGTGGGTTTGTTTTTGAGAAACAATAGAGCTGACAGGGGACGCCTCAAATTTATGAGCCTTGCTTTTTTGTTTCTTAACTTAACCTTTTTTAACTTCGAGTCCAATTTTGCGCACATGTTCGAATCCAGGTACATGGATTGTGATCAGACATAGTGACATACATAGTGTCAGATATACAGTCGTGGGCGCAGAATTGGGATACGGGTAAACGAGAGAAACAGCTCCTTTATGTACAAGACTTGACTTACAGGCTATGAAATAAGTTGCTTGTTCAAGGCAGTTTTGGTAATTTAGTACAATGTTAAATGAAGAAAATCGTGGAGTGCGAATTCTAGAGCGATACCGTATTATAGGCTAGAGTAATAGTGTCTTAGTATCCCTCGCTCCTAGATATAATATGAAAACATTTCCCTAAAGCCTATTTATAGCTTACAATGATGTTAAATTCACTCGTGGCTTTAAAAATCCAAATTAAGAAAACAAAGCGCAGCCGGATACAGCTTCTAATGGAGATCCCTGAAATATACGGAAAGATCTCACCAAATTGGCCCGCTACGGAAACTCGACGTCACCAAGCTCCTCTGTTGGGAGGTTTAAGCTTCTGGCTTGTATACCAGGAACACACCCACACAAACAACACGCGATACACCGTTTCGAATTTCAAATTTGAGTTTCTACGCCAGTTAGAGCCACGTGGTACGCACGTTGCATCAAGTATAAACAAAGGCTGGACCCGACACGTCCGTCCCCTTCGGCGGTCACTATCCGACCCCAGTAAACATTTTTTAGGTAGGCTTTCGAGAAGTTTTTTTTGAGAATGATGATAATTAATTAATTCTATAGATTGGATATTCTGCAAACACCTTACATTTCGATACATTTTGTTAGTTTAGAGAGTTTTTATTCAGTTTCTACAATTTTATTTCATTTTTTTTATTGCGAGTATCGATTAGGCTGTATGCAAGTTTTGAATCGAAATAAGAAAGTTGGGTGGACGGTCAGCACTAAAAAGTGTCACGGCGCAACACAATTTTTTGTAATTGTTATCAAGATTATCGGGTTTTCTAAGTAATTTATGAAAAATGGTAAAAGTAAGAATGCAGACAGAATGATAATAATACGGGCCCTAGTAAGCGGGACGGCCCGCGGTGGTGACACAGAATCTACTCATGTGGCGGTGACGTGGTGTGTTCCATACTTCAAATTTAAAAAAGACTAATAAACAGGTACCTATTATTCATGTAATTATTATCAATAAATATTTTAGAAAAACTACTAGTTTTTACTTTCCTTAAATTCGAAATGAAAAGTAGAGTGTTTAACGCGGGTGAAAGTCATCAATTCCCACTCGGACTATAGCCGCCCTCGCTGCGCTCGGGCGTCTAAATGCCTCGTATGGGAATTCATTCCTTCCGACCCTTGTATAACAATCTACTATTGCCTTGCCACGATCGGCTGGACTAATAATAGTCGTGATTGACCAGTCGATCGCGATCGACCGGTTGGCCACCCCTGGCATATAGCATAATAATTTATAGCACAACAATATTGTTCGCCATACATTTATTTCGAACACGTTCACACTTTGCTATACTATATGTTTAACGGATCACGGCTCCACGGGCTCGATATTGGTGCCCGCCATGTTGATGTTTTTTCAATCAGTGCGCACATCCGACGCAGGCGCTGTCTCGGGAGCAAGAGAGCGCTCCAAAAACGACCGCACTACTGATAGATACAGTTGACAGTGACAACTTGACATTGACAGCCTTGACACTGACAAGCCCGAAGACACTGACAGGCTTGACACTGACAGCCTTGACATTGACAGCTCGGAATAAATTAAACAACCATTAAATAAGTGACATCGTATGATCATGTGCATTATGATCTGTGTGCATCATGATGATGAAATATTAGATATTTAAATGTATGGCGAGCGATATTGTTGTGCTATAAACTATATGCTATATGCTATTATATTATAGGGTAATCTGAAATGAGCTTTAGTCAACTTAGGCCGCTAGAACTTATTAGACAGTACGACGGCAGAAATACAAAGTAGAAAGTCAACTGCACTTTTTACGAAATTCACTCTTTTACTTAATTCGACTCAGAATTCTTTGTTTTGTCATAGGATTTTTTTCTTTTTGATTCTTAATATTTTCTGATACGGCTGGCAGCCGTTGGCGGCCGCTGGCGGCCTCGCGCGACCTCCAGACCCCGCGCGCCTGGTATCTTCTTGACTAGTTTAGTTAAAATGTTCAGTCAATGTTGCGGCGGGGGCGGGGGTGAGGAGCGCGCAGCCGCCCGCGGTGCCGCGAGCGGCCTCGCGTCGCCGCTGGCAGCCGCGGGCGAAAACACCAACAAGACGCGCGAGGCGCGCGGCCGCTCGCGTCACCGCGGGCGGCCTCGCGACCTTTTCAAGCTTTTCAAGCGATACTGGTCTTTTAAGTATGTAGTTAAAGTTTAAAATTATTTCACACTGAAAGTGCTCGCGGCGTCGCTGCCGGCCGCTGCCATTCCGGTGTGACTCGGCCCTAAGGGCTCCTACAAACAGGCGTGACACGCTATATAATCGCGCGCGACACAAAGGCACCGCTCGTTGCGTGACTTGAGGTGCCTTTGTGTCGCGTGCAATTTTATCGCGTGTCGCGCCTGTTTGAAGGAGCCTTAACGACAAAACTTCTATTGTGTCTCGTTCCGTGTCCTTCCAGATACTTAAATTGTATTTATTTTATAAATTACTTAAAAAATAACACTTTTACACGTATTTTTTTTATTTAAGCCTAAAAGAGGTCGGTATTTCCTAGGCGAATCATCATCAACATCATCATCATTTCAGCCGAAAGACTGACGAAACTGACTGACTGACTGACTGAAGACTGCTGGACATAGGCCTCTCCCAAAAGGGGGAGGGTGTGCCATAATCTCCACGCTTGGCAGGCGGGTTGGCGATCGCAGTATGGTATGGTGGTGGAATGCATAGAGAACGCTGCTGCCCATTCTGCGGTTAGATCCTTAGTCGCCTTTTACGACACCCACGGGAAGTATGGGGTGGTGCTATTCTTTAAGTCTGGCACCACACAGACACCTAGGCGTATACTCAGAAATAAAACACCCAAAAGAAACTCAGAAGTCAAATCAGTCTCTAAAGTCTAAACAATAAAAGTCAAAGAAATGTGGTAAGTACTTCCTGGTACTATCCACGCCAAAAGTCCATACGCAACTTCAAAACTAATTGCTTAACGTTTAGTTTGACTTACGACCTTCTTTTAATGAGTAATTTGACACACACACCCGCATATTACTCGAATAATCACGCTTTTGAATATAGTTCCGTGTCATGTTCGTCTTGTTCACATAATTCGTAAAACTTTTGAGTATACCCACAGAAATCTAAATAAATAAATTAGGTATGGTAGACAGATGCAGGTAACTTACGGCTCATTCACCGCGCCTAATAGAATGTTGTTCGTTCTTGATTGGTTTTTGATATTGTGGGTTAGTGACGTGTGTTTAATCTATTATAATAGCTGTGTAATAGAGCTGTTTTGCTTTAAAACAAAACAGTTATTATGTTATGAAAAACACATAGCATTGGGTGAAGAAGCAATCTAAAATTTAGTATATAAATGCCATAATAACCATAAAAAACGTACCTCGTAGATCTGTCTTTGTTACCTGTGGTTCTTTCCCATGGCAGAAGTCGGGGGCCATCCTTGGCCACAGCTGTCATTTTCAAATGTCATTCATAGAAGTCTTCAAAACTCAACAGCAAGCACATTGCTCCAATGCTATGTGTTTTTCATAACATAATAACTGTTTTGTTTTAATGCAAAACAGCTCTATTATGTTTCCTTCAAAACACATAGCATTGGGTGAAGACCTGTTTGATATCTGCTGGTGAAAGAACACCCGAAGGATGTAGACGCTATTTGAATTATTATATGTTATTAAATGAAATTAATGAATATTTCTGTATGTATTCATTAAATTTTGAAACCGAAAATTAAAGGTTTTCAATTTATTGATTCTAAAAAATTCAAAAATTAACAAATCTTCCATAAAATGTTATATATTGTTAACAATTTGCCTTATATAGGGAGAACATAAAATATAAAGCTATAATGGTAATTTAAAATCAATGAGATCTAAATTGAATTAAAATAATAATCTCATTATTAAAGGATAATTGGATCACTCATAAGATCCTATCCTTAATTAATCAAAAGTACAAATATTTTTGAATCTCAAACTTTATAAAGATGTGGGAAAACAAACTCAATGTCTAACACAAAAAAGTCAAAATCCCATTGAAACTGAAATTTATTTAGGACCTTTTATATCACTATGGTTAATAGATTAATCCTCGCATGTAAATGAAGTATAATTCTATTCATTTACCAATTAAATTGATTTAAAATATGAAAATATCATTTAAACAAACATATTTAAATATTTTCATTGGGAATTGAAAATTCTCATATGATACAGTCCATATCTTCGTCCCCTTCACCGAGAGGACACCTTTGTCTCATCAGTTGGAACATTATAGGCTGATCATTCTAAGTACTCTTGAAGGATAGCCCTCTCCTTAACTACTTTACAGAAGTAATCATTCTGTAAGCTTAATGGTTCTTCCAGTTAGATTTTATCTGATGAACTAATCACCAGTCAGCCTCCCGAAGGCTACCACAGACCTCTTCTGACTTCATGGAGGCTCCTCTAACATAGTTTGTTTAGAAATCTTTTGAGCAAGTTTAGACACACCAGTTATTGTAAACCAAAATCAACAATGATTATGGTAGCTTTTAAGTAAATTCTTTGTCAGTGTCTTTAAGCCAAATCTTGGGCGCACTTTGCTTACTTACCCCTACTTTTAACATCTCTTGCATACTGACAATTTGTATTGTAAGTATTGTACTCATGTTTGAGCAAACAAATGATTGTCTTATCTTATTTAACATTTAAAAGTTGTGGGATGTCTTACAATATTAGAGTATGTAAATCTCTGCTAATCAAGGGCTAATTTTCTTTTACATACGGGTGACTTTCTAAATGGACAAGAAACTGTCTAGATGTCATGCAATCTACACTATGAGTCTATGACATTCACCTCTGAATACGAGCTTTATAAATAATTATTGTGGATCTTCAACTACATTTGAGCAAGTCCCTTACTCATCTACCAAATACTGCCCCTTCCAACCTGACTGCCCTCCCCCCCCCAAATTTTCCAAGCTAGGAGTTGCAGCTTGTCAGGTCTAAGAGGTTCTTACTTAGTTCTTGTATGGGTAGGTACTGGCTCTCTGAGACCTCTTGTCTCCAAGTAAGGGAGCCAGGCACACCGGATCCAGTATGGAGGGATTTATACATAGTACGTCCCTGCCCCTTTTCCGAGTTCAAATGACTGAGCACTCGGTCTTAAATTGGGTGAAGAGAAACACCCAGCTAGTCAAAACTGTTACTTCTTAACTGAATGCATCGCAGAAGCTTACAAAGCCATCATTTGAGTCCCCTGTGATGTAATGTCGCACAGCGGCCGACTTATCTGACGCGAAAAGGTCTACATCGGAGACGCCCCACTTTGAAACATGGCCTCCGAGGCCTGGGGCCTGGAGCAACAGGCGCCAATCCGGCTGGTCTGTTCCTAGATAAGCGGTCGGCTAAGCCGTTATTATACCTTTAACCTCCCCGGGAGATAAACCGCTGACAGAGTAATTCTAGTGTTCAGCTAATCTGCTAACTTCGTCATTTTGTAAGTTAGGTTCAGGATCACTAGGGATGTATGTACCCTTGTTCGTTTATCCTAAGTTTGCGACAAATGGTCTGTTGACGGATTGAGCTAGAATATGTGCACTCTGAAGACTGGCTTTGGCTGATCATTACTGCGTATATGGCAAACATTTCTCAAGTTAGAGTGCCACTTTTTTCTGGTTTGGTCAAGTTCCTGGCAAGAGTAGGATATTAGAATATTCTTTATTATGTACACCATACAAACTACAGATATAAGTGTAGAATGTTTTACATAGGGTGACTCAATAGGCGGTCTTATCACTAAAAGCGATATTTTAAAGACCTCCTTTGGATGGATATAGTAGCCCTTTTCATGTGGGCTCCTTACCCTTCCTCCACGGCATGTGTGGACAGGAAGTGGGTTATCCATATATAAAGGAACTGAGCTGTGGTCTCTCAACAGCCACTGGCCACCACATTAACTCATGACAAACCAGTGGAGCAACCTTTTTTCATTTGTCTTGGTCTGCTCTTCTCAAATATTTTTTGATGACAAGCATTCCAATAAAAGGATAGCAAATTTAGCTTTTTGAACTTAGTCTCAGAAAACAAAATCTCTTTATTAGGAGCATTGATAATATTATCTTCCTTTCTACCTTGCCTGCAGGCTGCAGGCAGGCTGTGATTGCTATGTGTTCCAAAAAGGGCCTAGATAATTCTAACTCCTGATTGAGATTTAGAATTGACTTTGGAAATTCATTTGTCACCCAAGCTTTGTTAATACCCACAGTCTCCGAGACAGCTTTTGCTAGTGGGGCAGCAAAAAATTATCTCAACTAAATAAAATAGATATTGCAGATTAAATTGTTACATGCAAACACCACAGGGTTGCAAATTCTCTGCCACTTAGTTGGCTAATGCTACAATTGTCCCGGGAACTGAGGAAAAGCCCAAAAGGGGTGTGTTGTCAATTCCCATATTTCTCTTGGTTCTAAAAGACTCTCCGGAGTCGTTGGTGTGAACTATGGCATGAACAGCTTCCCTTCATTAATACATAATTACTTCCGTTTAACTTTTTAGTAACACTGGAGTGTAAACAATAGGCTATTTGATTATAATATCATAATCTTAGATATCCGCATAGATTAATATGATTGGTTTAATAGAGATTTGCATTAATTATTTTAACTAAAGATACTTACTTGTATCTCAAAATAGAAATGTTTTGAATATAAATGTCTTCCAGATTTGACTTCCTGTTATGATTTTCAGTATGAAACAGAAACAGGTTTGCCGTCTTTCATTCCCAAGCTTTTACATGGTTCGTTAGACAGCCTGAATCTTGTCTCTAGTGTGTATCTTGGCCTAGTTATTTTAGATATGATCCTCATTTATCATGTTTTTTTTTTTTTTTTTTTTTTTTTAACTATTTTCTTATATTAACCAACTTGAAATTATTTATTGCCAATTTTAAATTGTGTATTTGCTCCACTGAAATATAATAAATATCTATATCATAGAGGACACTTTGATGAATGCCAAGAAGATCCTGATGGTCCTGTTCCTGACCATAACTATAAGATTTCCTTAAATATTACAAAATACAGCAAAAAATATACAGTATAGCATAATAAGTTATAAGTAGTTATAACCTTGTTTAAATATTTAACATTTCTTCTTAGTTATAAAACTTATGTAATTTTTAATTATTCATCTTAATGTTCTAATTGCACATTAGAGTTAGAGGTCCTGAACCTCTTCAATGCAAGTAACAATTGCATACTGCATGAGAGCAATGAACTAAGTAATTACACTCCTGGATAGGAGTGTACCGACTACCTCCAAAAGGAGTAGGATACAATCCTAGTGGGTAGGTTGCTGCTCAATTAACAAATGTCTGTAGAACTACTTAAGCAGCTAGCTCCTTTTCTCTAAACCCACATATTAGAGATCCCAGCTACACCTCCCTCCGCGGGGGCTAAAAATAGTTTTTATTTTTGTTTCATGGCCTATGTACTCACTCTCAGTGTGTCGAACACAGGGTATGTGAGCATACATGTAAGGTTTACTTATAATGGATTGCTTTTCATGGTGGAATGTCAAAGAAAAGCCACTGCTTGAGTAATTTTAGCTCCTCAAGACATTCAGTATTTGCTTTAGGAATTACTACCTAATCATCATATTTTTACACTGAAATCCCTTTCCATAACTTGTAATATTCTTTAAACACAAAAGGGTTGCATACAAAACAACACTGCACTTCTGTCTGAAGTACCTACCTAGATACTAGCAAGAAACAGATTAGAAATTTGTTGATAGTATTTTTGATTAAGGTTAGTGATATAATGTGTCTTAATAACATATATTCAGCACTTACTTGGCTTACTGGCTACTAATTCAATTATAAAAATGCGTAGGTCGGACTTACAGGAAATCGTTTCGATCTCTTTGCCTTGTCGTTCGGCGGTGGGAAAAGGGGTGCCTCAATCCTCCGAGGATGACGAGAGTTTTTCCCCACTATTGCGCTTAGGAGAATCACTCAGGGTCGCTACACACGGTTCCTCGAAGTAACCGGTGACCACGTATCTATAATTTGAACCTTCAATCTCCGTTTCGTCATTTCGCTGACTAACGATCAGCGCAACACTATATATCACTTACCACAATCACTATTATTCACTTTCTTTAAAGTTATACCTGAATATTTTCTAATTTTCTATGAAAATTAACGAGAGAAATTTTTTTCCGTACGTTGGCGGCAAAAATTTTAGACGCTATGAATGACATTTGAAAATGACAGCTGTGGCCAAGGATGGCCCCCGACTTCTGCCATGGGAAAGAACCACAGGTAACAAAGACAGATCTACGAGGTACGTTTTTTATGGTTATTAAGGCATTTATATACTAAATTTTAGATTGCTTCTTCACCCAATGCTATGTGTTTTGAAGGAAACATAATAGTTCATTTTGAAATGTAAGCTTTGAGATGAAAGCGGATATTATCGCGCAGCGTAAAAGTGGTTTTAATATATTATTATATCACAAATAATTGATGAAACCGGACTGACTGTGAGTATTATGATTTAATTATTTTATCTAACATTTAGCTAATTAAAGTTTAACTGCTGATCCTTGTAGTTATTTTATTAAACGTTTTGTATTTACCATAGGGTCTAAATAGAAGAAAAAAAAAATATTTCCAAGAGTTTATTTATTTACTTTTGGAATGATGAATATAGCATTATGTATAAATTATAATATAATTATTTTGTAACATTTGAACTATTTTCAAAATAATTTTGTTTATAAAAGTAATAAGTAGGTATCTACTTAATATTTTATAATTTTGCTAGTAGCCTTACAATATTCCTTTTTTGTTTTAGAGAAATTACCTACTGTGAGTCGGAGGGTCAAAAGATATAAGGAAGAGTACAGTCAGTGAATAAGAAACAAGTGGTTTTAACCAACCAGTGACCTACCAGATGAAGTTGCATTGCAAGGAAATATGAAGAATTATGTTTAAACATTACAGGATCCATACGCCAGCGTTTACTTGATAGCATGGATAATAATGGGGGTTATACAACGTATTAAGTTATAAATTACAAATTATGTTTGGTCTTGCAAATTAAAAATCAGAGTTTACTCATTTTTAATACAAGTTTTTTTTAGCTGTGCCGTGTGGTGGGTTTCATGGGTTTTATTGCGCGGGTTCCTAACGCTTTTTCTGAAATAAAAGAGCCTAAGTTATTCCTTTTTAACATCAGCTATCTGCCAGTGAAAATCCCGTCAAACTCGGTCCAGCTGTTTCGGAGATAAGCCGGAAGCCGGAACAAACAGACAGTCAATTTTTTTTTTAATACTTTCATATGCATTTAGTAAAAAGCTGTTATTTTGACATTACAAACAGATACTTCAATTTTATTTATTTGTATATAGATTTTTTTTAATACAATCAAGTACCTACATTATATTTTTGTGCTTTAAGAACCTGTCATGACTGGAGACTTTTATCTTCTGGTAAAACTCCATCGCTCAAAAAACATTTACCACAAAAATTACTGTTCAACATCAATCGGGAATCAAACTCCTAACACATGATAGATTGGTAAACAATCGAGAAACAATAGCGATCGCATCGACTTCAAATATTATCGTTTGTGTCGAAACCCGTGATTAATCATTGGGTCTGTTTCGTGTATGGTGGATAGGGATGACGGAACCAAACCGCTGTTCAATTGTTTTTGTTTTTTATCTGACCCGGCAAACTTCGTACCGCCCCACCAGCCGCTCTGCCCCCGCTTTTTAAATCTCTGATATCTTCTAAGATATTAATTTTAATGATATGCTGTAAAGGGCAATTTTGATCTCCATGAAATGCACAACGTATTTAATTAGATAAGGAATAATACTGTATTGTTTAAAATAGCTTGGTAAAATAACCGATTTTTTTTTTTGTAATATGTAAAAGATAAAAATGGCGACTGTGGGTTATCCTTAGGAGATAAACATATACCAGCCGGACTTTTTTATTGATATTTTTAAAATATACAATTCCGTAGTACATTAATTTGATGTATCTCGTAAGGTTTAGCCAGCGTTTGCAATGTAAGCGCACAAAAATATGTTTGTTACGACATCACATTACAAATCTTTGAATTCCTCGGCTGTTCTCTACTATATTATGCATATGAACCTTCCTCTTGAATCACTCTATCTATTAAAATAAACCGCATCAAAATTCCGTTGCGGAGTTTTACAGATCTAAGCATACATAGGGACAGACAGCGGGAAGCAACTTTGATTACTATGTATTGATTTATGTGTGGCATGATTGGTGGGACATTCCGTTGCCACATCTTTGGAAACACTTGCACGTCAAGACAGTGGTGCCAATTCCCTTGTTCACAAACTAAACTAAATTTAAGTTCAGTGCATCTTTTTCTTTCTATTTCATTAAGAAAAGGAGAGAAGATACATTTTAGTTTAGTCCTGTCAAATTAATCAGCGCCTGACAGTTCTCCATACAAGTTTAGACGTGATTAAAAACTTGCTTACTAAAATTATTTATCTTCTGTCCTTTTCTTAATGAAATATAAATAAAAAGATGCACTGAGCTTAAATTTAGTTTATTGTCACTGCTTACCGCCAGTTAACGCAAGGTTTTGCTGTCTACTGCTATTTTAACTGGTATCTACTTATTACTTTAAATTCATTCACCACATACATATAATTGATTGATATTGCATTAAATAATCATTCAATATAATTATAATATAAAATTAGAGGGCTGTATTGAATTATGTAATAATAAACAAAAGAAGAATCCTTAAAATAATAGGAAATCGATTTTTTTATTATGCTATATTTTTTTCCCTTTAATAAACAATCCTGTCATGCGTATTTTCTATACAAAATAGTTTCTGTTTCACATCTATTCTGTCAGGCGTCCCCAAAGGGTTAATTCTTTTTCCATTTCACCAAAAATCTTTACGTACATTCGACAACCCTGCTTCAGCCGAAATGCGTATCATGAAATCAATTAGCGAACCCATCAGTAAGTTAATGAGCAAATTAATAGGCTATGCAATGTTTTGATGGGTTCTACTTTTTGTATTCTTTGTAATATCAACAAAAATGGAACAATATACAGCAATAGGTAAAAACGATGACGTAATAGATTAAACCTAACTCCCTCACATAATATGGATCATTGTTGCCTACGAAAAAATAATTAAATTTAATTTAATAATGATCTGGAGCTCCAATCAAATAGCACAAATCACACTAATATTATAAAGGCGAAAGTTTGTGAGTGTGTGGGGGTGTGTTTATATGTTTGTTACTTCTTCACACTCACACGGCTGGACCAATTTTGATAAAATTTTGTATGGAGGTAACTGACTCCCTATATTAACATATAGGCTACTTTTTATCCTGATATTCTTACGGGATCGACATTTACGCGGGTGAAACCGCGGGGCGCAGCTAGTTATTAATAAAGTAATAAAAAATAAAAAAAACCGGTCAAGTGCGAGTCGGACTCGCACACCGAGGGTTTCTTACTTTGTAGATATGTAACCACAAATTTACATGACAAATGACATTGCGTCTTGCCCAATTTCATGATTCTAGGTCAACGGGAAGTACCTACCCTATAAAAGATCACCGTGGGATAAGACAAAGATTAAAACAGAAGACGAACAAGCAGGGGATTTTGGGGTGGCGGGGGGTTCAGGAGATCAGAACGGAATAACTCGTGTGAAGTGAAAGCTCACTTCACTTGAGTTTGGCAATTCTTCGGGCTATGTCGGTTACCTTGGTTCTCTGCGGATCTTCTCATTCCTGATTCGATCACGCAGGGAAACTCCAAGCATAGCCCTCTCCAATGGAGGGGGGGTCCACGGGGCGTCCAAATAAACAATACTATGAAAATGAAGACAAACTAGCAGAAATTGTTCCAGACAAGCACGAAGCCAAATATTTATCTACCTCGGAATGGCAGAGGAAATAAAATCTAAATCTACTTGAACTTTCCATCTTCTATTTCTACTGAAAACGTTGCTTCTCATCCGTTTTGTAGAGCGGCGTTTTTATTTAAATTGAATATACTTATCTAGGGCATCGCGTTTATAACATTCCTTCAGGTTTTTATAGAGAGACGGAACGTTTATGTACTTGGATGTTATTTTAGTGGTCACAGGGTTCGAAAGGATAATTATCAATGATAATTATCATGATAATTATCGTATGGATAATTATCGATTGTTATTAACAAAAAAATGCACTCGTGAAAGTGAACTGTATTAGAAATTCGAATGAACATTTCTGCACCTGCGTGTATCGGAACGCCAATGGAAATAGAATCATCATCGGACGAAGAAGATATTCATTTGGCTTTACTTCATTCAATTTAATTTAATTATAATGTCGAATCTGACGGACACTGATTTTTACTCAATCTGCCTATAATTAATGGTACTTTGTGTTGGATATTAAATGAATACCTATTATAAATTTTTTCTGTGAGAATTGCCCAAATTATAATGTATTTGTTATGAAACAATACAACCAATGAATTTCTAACACAGGTGATAATTATCCGATAATTATCGGATAATTATCAGATAATTATCGGATAATTATCAAAAAGCTTAATTATCTTGATAATTTCGAACCTTGAGTGGAACGTTATTTAACTGTTAGACTTCACAAATACAATGTGTAACATAATTAATGCAAGACCTAATGCACCCCAATTAGAGTATTGAGTTAAAAGCATAATACAGTGATCAAAACTATTTTTTTAAGGCTGACTATTATTATTAAGTAAATTGTGTTGACATAATTATTTTAAGCATTTAAAATTGAGTCTTATTGCCTTGAAATAAGGTTCAATTTTCTTTGGCTACATCGGCGGTCAGTATGACAAAATACATTTTTTTTTTCAAATACCTGTTTTAAAAGTTACCGAAATAGATTCAGTAATCAATTATGAACAATCTACTTTCAGGACTTGCGTTTATTCTGTTACACCTTACCATGTATAGTGCGAAGACTAAAACGAACAAAAACCTTTTGAGTTACTGTAGAAATAATTTGTGACAATTACACTCATATGACACACGAACAAAGTATTTATATCATTATATCAGATTCAAAATGGAACGGAATTTTGTAAAGTTCAGTCAACACTACTCTAAGTTTTAAAAACATTATTTTCACGTAAAGAAACACGTAAAAAAAAGTTAGATTAATATTGCTAGTCTTAAGGCTAGATTGTAATTAATTATTAAGAACCCCGATTATTTATTATTATTTTTCAGATAATTATTATATGTTATTATTCCTTTTTATATACTTGTACATATTATTTTAATACTGTAAGGTAAATTAATAAAATTGTCTTAATTAATAGTAAAAGTCATTGCGGTACTCTAATAATAATTATATAATAATAGCCCTTATCCTCTATTCTACCTTGCTGTGCCCGACAGGGTCCACAATGATCTATAACTATGTATATTTTATAATGTACCTACCACCTAAGTTCACATTGTGGAATGCAAATAAATGTATTGAGTATTGAGTATTGAACCCGGTTCTTTTTAATAAAGGATGAAAATAATAAAAAAAGAAATATGAGTAGGTACTTCATGCATCTTCATTTGGGTTTGACAGGTTTTTGGAATGAAGTTTCATAAGGTGAATGGGTAGTTGAGACCGCCAAATTCATATTTTCCTACGTTTTTTGCAATTTGCAGGTCAGTGTCAGGTTGTATCTTGATCAAAATATGATTCGCGTCACTAACAGGTACATATCTACCTAAGTTAGATTTCTACCACTAACACTTTTCTATAAGAGATTGGTGGTTGGTGGTAGAAATCTAATTTAGAACGATGTATTAATGATTCTAATGATTATAATTCTCTAAATATGTACCTGTTATTGTCGCGAATCATATTTTGATCAAGGTACAACCTGACACTGACCTGCAAATTGCAAAAAATCTAAGAAAAAGTGAATTTCGCGGTCTACCACTACCCATCCACCTTAACGCGGCTTGCCTTAGGAGTTGTCTGGTAGATATCGGTCACGCCAGGAAAAAGTATTATGCCCCTACATGGAGACTTTCTATCTCTATCTGTCTCTTTCTATAATATACACGAGTGTGTGTGTGCGAGTATAGCATAAGGAACTTCGTTTCCGACGGGGGCCGCCGAGCGCACATTATTCTTTAGGGTTGCGTACCTCAAAAGGAAAAAAAAACCGGGCAAGAGCGAGTCGGACTCGCGCACCGAGGGTTCCGTAACATCCGGGTTTATGAATAAGGTTTATGTTTATGAAATTCAATGTTTTTTTTATTATTTTTATATTTGAGTTGATTGAATAAAATGTAAATTGCGGTTCACGATTTATGACGTATTAAAAAAAACTACTTACTAGATCTCGTTCAAACCAATTTTCGGTGGAAGTTTACATGGTATTGTACATCATATATTTTTTTTAGTTTTATCATTCTCTTATTTTAGAAGTTACGGGGGGGGGACACACATTTTACCACTTTGGAAGGGTCTCTCGCGCAAACTATTCAGTTTAGAAAAAAATGATATTAGAAACCTCAATATCATTTTTGAAGACCTATCCATAGATACCCCACACGTTTGGTTTTGACGAAAAAAATTTTTTTTAGTTTCAGTTCTAAGTATGGGGAACTCCAAAATTTATTGTTTTTTTTTTTTCTATTTTTGTGTGAAAATCTTAATGCGGTTCACAGAATACAAATACTTACCAAGTTTCAACAGTATAGTTCTTATAGTTTCGGAGAAAAGTGGCTGTGACATACGGACGGACAGACAGACGGACAGACAGACAGACAGACAGACATGACGAATCTATAAGGGTTCCGTTTTTTGCCATATGGCAACGGAACCCTAAAAAGGAACCCTTTTAAGATCACTTCGTTGTCCGTCTGTCAAGATCCTTTTTCTTAAGAATGCGTGGAGTCATCAAGTTGAAATTAATATCAAATACTCAGGGCTGCAATCTCTTCAAGCAGTGAAAAAAATCAAACTTCTAAGTCAACAAAATCAAAAGATACGGGCGTTTATGTTCCGTTTATTCCGCATATTTTGACACTCGCAAGGAAATCAAAACCTATAGGCAAAGCTGGGCATTAACTCGTTAATCCGTTAATCGTTAATTAACGAAGTTAACATTTCGAGTAACGGATTAACTTTTAAGTTAACATAAAAATATGTTAACGGACTCGTTAACTTCCGTTAAATTTCCCAAAGTCCGTTAATCGTTAATCCAGCACAGATATCGCAGGTACCGCACTGCGCCGCGAAAAACACGTTCTGACATGTTCGTTCGAGCCGGTTGACAAGTGCGTGCCGCGAGTGAAATGACATTATTGTGTCGGCGGGTGTGAGTGAGAAAACTGGGAAGGATTCATAATATGATTCATTCCTTAGCGCGGGCACATAGAGTGACGAGTGTTTTTTTTGGCAATTCGTCTAAATAGTGTTTAGTCCAGGGGACCTAAAAAGGCCACTTTGGCAGAATCATAAAAGGATAACATAATGGACAGTTAACTGTTAAGTTAATCGTATCAAATCCCATTGGTGGAGCATTTTTCATATTTTTTTTTTGTCTGTGCTAAAATACCAAGCAATCCAATCCAAATCCAAACCCAATCTCTTTGATTGTACCTACGTACGTAGTGCAGCGAAAAAAAGAAAAACACGGACTGTCTTCGCCATATTATAATTCATAATGTTATCCTTTTATGATTCTCCAAAGTGGCCTTTTTAGGCCACCAGAACGCAACTAGTCTATCTTAATAAAATAAATTCTAAATCTTAATTATAATGAATGAAAAAACATTGTTTGTCAACATGCCTATATTACACACTCTAATAATTATACCCGTCTCTTTTTTGTTTCTAACCTGTTAACTTCTAGAGCCAACAGTTTTTATAAGAAGATGCAATTTTTATCACGTGTTAACGGATTAACGTTAACTTGCGTTAAATTTTCTGAAATGTAACGCTTTAACTTTTAACGAAGTTAACTTTTTCAGTAACGGATTAACGAAGTTAACTATTTGATTAACGATGCCCAGCTATGCCTATAGGGTACTTTCCGTTGACTAGAATCATGAAATTGGGCAAGAAGCAATGTCATGTAGCACAAGTAAAGGAAAAAATCCGAAAACCGTAAAGTCGTTACATTACAAAAAAAAATGTTTTAGTAATTACAAACTTATTTGCAGTTGGTAAACTAACCGCGACCTATGGCCCATATGTTGGACAATAGCTTACTTTTTTTTTTTTTTGGATTGGAAATCATCAAATGACTCCTCCCGCTCTGGGTGGAGCGGAAGGGAGTGTCAGACTCTTACTGACTAAAACCCACCCGTATTCCTTCCTTTGCCCTTTATGTTCCAGGTCAGAGGTAACCCTTTCGGACAATCCCGCTGACCCGGCAGGCTTCGGCCCTAAGGGAGCCCCTCCTCGATGCTGACATCTCTATGAGGCGCGCGTGGAACACGTACGCGCTGTCCGGCATGGGCCTGGTCCTGATCGGACGGTGAGCTACCCATTACTCTCCGCCCGCAGGCCCGCGCCTACGGTGGCCGGGAGTCGTCACGCGGCTCCCGACGCCCGGAGCGTCTCCCGCGGCGGCTGGGACGGGAGGCTCTCTCCCTGAGCCGTCCCGCCACCTCCTTCGCTAGCATGACTGCTTCGCAGAAGGAGGTGACTGCCTCCCACTCCCTCTCGCCCCGGACCGCCGGTCGCCGCCGCTGCCGGACAAGTTTACTTACGGCAAAGTTAAGTTTGTCCCTCAAAATCTTTTCGTTAGAGCAATAATATTCAGTGCTTTCATAGTTCAATTCAGTAATACAGTAGTATAGTAGTGTTTAGTTTACCTACTTTAGTAATGTTACCTAATTATTTTGGTGAAATAAATGCGAAAGTGTGTCGGTCTGTCTGTCTGTTACCTCTTCACGCTTAAACCGCTAAACCGATTTAGATGAAAATTTGGTATAGACATAGCATGAGTCCCGTGAGAGGACATAGGATACTTTTTATCCCGATATTCCCACGGGATCGAAACTTATGCGGGTGAAACCGCGGGGCGCTGCTAGTTATTTTATAATAAGTACAAAGATTTGTCTCTATATCCACTAGCACAACGTAACAATTAGACTAAACTACTAATCACATCACACTGTGGTCACAAATCCATCCGTTCATCCGTTCATTGCAATATAATTGTTCCGCTAATTAAGGTTTCAGTTACAGATGCTATATCTGGGAAGATTTGATGCAGCCACTTTGGTGTAATAATTGTCGAGTGTGAGGTTCTGGTTTCAGTTCCCAGGTAGGAAAGTGTTATTAGTTTTCGCATATTGGAAAGAAAGAAATACATACAAAAAGTCTTATTGCGTTTTATAAAAGAAACAGAAAAAATGTTATTACAGTTAGTGAAATTCCAAATTATTATCACTCTAAATAAACTACCTGTGTCCTGTGGCTATGCTTTCGAGGACTAACTTATTCTTAGACATAAAAACTTTCTATGAATTATAGTGATATACCTAAGCACTTTCACAGCCAGACGAAAGTTGTGTTTTTAACCGACGAAAAAACGGACTCAAGTCGACGCGTATATTTTTTTTTATAATACCGAAGCAAGAAATTTTATTCTTGTGGTTCCAGGCGAAAGCGGGTTACCCATTTTCCAAATCTGTCTACGAAGACAGTCTGTCTACGGATGTCAGATTTTCCTTTCGCCGTTATTTGTAGCGGTGATGGAACTTTCCGTGACAGGAATGTGTGTATGTGTATGTGGCATTCCGAAGAAGCCTTTTATCACAATATAGTACGATTCTGTTGTTCTTTGTTCTGAATATAAGTAATGGTAAAGATATTAGGAGTGAGAGGAGGAGAGGTTATCATAACAAAAATCGACTTTGATTTGAATTATCATTTCTAAGACGTGTGTCGATCAGAAGTGTGATGGTCTTAAACGCTTAAAAACGGCTCCACAAAGGATGGTAGCTGAAAAATGAGCTATAAAATCCGACTGCACATGGGAAGTTAGAAAAAAAAAATCTATAAGAGAACCACCTCGTGTAGAAGCAAACGGATGTAAAAAAGATTGATAACCAGCGTCATGCATTAATTTGAATACTGCAGTATTGTGGCATTGCTAAGATAATCTTCGTTAAAATCTCAAAAAATTAGGCAAGGACTGTTATGTGATAACAATTTACTTACAAAACCTATTGCTACACTGTAAACCACGGAGGTCATACCTTGCAAGTAAATCTTAACACCGCGATCTACAAAAGTGACGTCACGGCACAACGCCATCTGTTATCGAATAGCGATTCTAAACTAATGACAAAATAATGATTTTCGAAGATAATTATTTAAACAGATTAGACATTAACTAATAATAACCACTTCCTTCCTGCTAAAGCTAAAAAATAAAAGTACGATTGCTGTCAAGTTATTCTTTCAATTCACAAAATTGTAATTCGAAAATTAAAAAAAGTTCGTTTGTGACTTCTTTAAGTACTCGAATGAAAACGTAACCCGTTGGTACAGCGCCATCTAGCGGCAATATTGTGAAACTTATGATAATTTATTATGTTTTTTTTATTTCATATTTTGTGCAATGCATGTCTTTACCCGTTATAAACAAACCACTACTTCATCTTAGTCACTTTAAAGGATTAATGCTAAGGATTTTGTATTTGGTACAAAATTATCCAACACCCAAGTTCATCGTTTATTACTGCTAAACGAATAAAGTTATCTTAACCGTTATAGTTTTCCTTTAAAGTTCATGAAATGCACTATCATTATGAATTTTTCCAGATTTTTCAAGCCAGCAGTTTAGCTTTTAGAGGGGGAGGGCGCCTTACTGGAACAAAAATTTGCACTTTAAAGTTTAATTTTAGCAACCCCCAAGTCATTTTAGAGGACCTACCCGACACGATGGGGTAGATGACGAAAAAAAATTCATCCCCACTTCACATGTAGGGGAACTACCCTAAAAAAAATATTTTCCAAAATTTTATTTTACCACTTTATCGGCGTAATTGATATACACACTCCTACAAAAGTTACAGCTGTCTAGTACTAACGTTCTCTTAGCAAAACCTCGGACCGACAGACAGATAGACAGACGGACATGACGAAACTATAAGGGTTCCTTGTCAGAACTACGGAACCCAGAAAATGAGTCAGAGTGAGTGTTTCTAAGATACAACAAGCTGGAACCTGCAGGTTCATTAGGAACTCAATTTTCTGTTATATTTTCTCACAATAACGGTAAGTAATGAATTAATTAATTTCCTCAGTTCGACCGGAGGTTTCCTCATGTACTATAAGCTGGTTATCATGTTTTATGTCGATTCGATCTAAAATACCGAGAAACATTTAGCGATCACTCACCTCATATGTAGTTTAACAGTTTAGGTCTTTGATTGTATTTGTTTATTGTTCCGAATAAACGATTATTATTATACTCCTTTATTTAATTTGCATACATATTGGTTATATTTATTATTGTTACCTACTTATTATTAAAGGCTAAAAGTCACCCAAAGGGCAATGGAGAGGGCTATGCTTGGAGTTTCCCTGCGTGATCAAATCAGGAATAAGGAGATCCGCAAGAGAACCAAGGTAACCGATATAGCCCGAAGAATTGCCAAACTTAAGTGGCAGTGGGCAGGACATATTGCTCGCAGAACATATGGCAGATGGGGACGAAAGGTTCTTGAGTGGCGACCGCGTACCGGAAGACGTAGCATTGGAAGGCCTCCCACAAGGTGGTCCGACGACCTTGTGAAGGCCGCAGGAACCCGTTGGATGCGAGAAGCACAGAACCGGTTGAAGTGGAGGTGCTTGGGGGAGCCCTATGTCCTGCTGTGGACGTCTTTCGGCTGAAATGATGATGATGATGATGATGACATATTATTACATATTAACAGCAGCTACATGAGGCTCAAAGTCAGATTACACAACTTGAGACTACAAACCTTAACATCACTGCCTCGCTGAACCAAAGTCTGTTCAATGAGTTGGTGTCTATTGCCCCGTCAATGGTTTCTGCCATAAATCCTACTAACACTATTGATTTGATAGGTGATGATGAATCAAAATCATGTAAATCAGTGAGGGTAGTCACTAGTAAAAATAAACTCAAAAAGTACATCAAAATTAATAAATACATTGTTAAAACCCAAAAAATGGTAAAAAGACAAAAGTTCTTTATTAAAAATGTAAAACTTAATAGGGAAAGGTTAAATTTGCTTAAACAGTTAGATATGTATTCTTTTAATTTGGAGCAAAGTACTAGGAAATACAATATTGACACACAGGACTTGCAATCTCAACTTGACCAGCTGCAGGAGAAACTAAGATCTATGACTAACAAATATAATACCTCTGAAGATCTAATGAGGGAATATGTGTTGGCAATGAATGAGCTGGTGAACTCACAAACAAACAGCTGTGAGCGCTGTCAAACACCATCCACTGTACCTACACCAGACCATTCATTATCAGCATGCAATACCACATTACTGCATCCTTGTGTTGATTTGACTATTCCCTCTGTTAATAGTTCCATTATACCATGTAAAAAAAATGTAAATCATGATATTGTATTATTTTGTGATGAGATTGGAAAGGACTTAGGTCACTTGTTGACAGATGAATATCCGGGACACTCAATAATAAATTACTGTATGCCTGGTTGTTCTTTATTTGATATTATGAAAGAAGTTATTAAATATAACTTTAAGCAGGAAACAACTTTATTAATATTTATGGGAAATAGGGGTAATTTAAATAAAGGAGAATTGCTCCAATATCATCGAACATTGTGCAACCTTAGATTAAGAAAAATTGTATTGTTTACATTCCCTTACAGTAACAGTTTGCCACAGGAAGAAAATAACTTAAGATTTGATATGAACATGACATTGCACAATTTGACATATAATGATAACCAATTCCAGTTAATTGATACTAACTATTATGTTAGTAATAATTTATATTTGACAAAAGATAGATACAATATTGTTATGTACTATCTTTCTAACTATCTTAAAAGACAGATAGCTGTGTCGCTATCATATTTTTTTTCAATTTCAGCCAAACATTTGGCTAAACAAATTGCTCCTATTGAGCAATGCAATGACTTTTTAAAGTATTCTGCCAATAATTTGGTCAAAATTAATGACATTAATCACCATTTAAATTAGACATTAAGACAATAGAGGCAACCTCTTGCAAAAATGTAACTAAGGCAAATAATAAGTCAAATGAAAGTGTAAAAAAATTAAATAGTATCAATCTGGTGCATCAAAATATTCAAGGATTTTTAAACAAAGACTTAGAAGTAGAATTATTCCTGAATTGTAACAATATAGATATTCTTTGTTTGACAGAACATTGGCTTAAAAGCCACCAGTTCATGTTCAATTTTAGTAATCACCAGGTTGGTAGTTCATTCAGCAGAGTAAATGCTATACATGGTGGCTCATTAATTTTAATAAATAACCAGCTTAAGTTTAAGGACCGAAAGGATATCGTAAGCCTCTCTGTTGAGCGAACAATTGAAATAGCCTGTATAGAATTGGAGCAGTTCATTATATTAAGTGTATACAGACCACCTTCAGGATTGTATGATTGTTTTGAAAAAGTTATGGATGAAGTGTTGCACAAAATCTGTAATACAAAGAAGTCTATCATCACTTGTGGTGATTTTAATGTTAATTTGTTAGAAAATTCTGGGTTAAGTACTAAAATTATAAGTTTGTTTCAGTCATACAATCTTGCTAACCAATTTTTAGAGCCCACTAGAATAACTCCTACTAGTGCCACATGCCTAGATAACATTTATACAGATGTTATACCGACCCACAAAGAAATTATTAACTTAATAGACTCAGATCATTGCGGACAATTGATCAGTATTCCAAATTACAACAAAAAAGTTACTAAAAAAGATATCACTGTTAACCCAAAAACAACTAATCGCTTGGAAACATTTAAAACTAAACTCTTGGGTAAATTACCACTTTTATTCACTAATGATGACCCTAATCAACAATATAATGATTTTTTTAATATGTATTGCACACAATTTGATAACACTTTTATTTCAAAAAGATTATCGGTTAATAGTAACGCTTCCTTCAGTGACTGGGCCACCATTGGTATACATAAAAGTAGAAAACGACTTTATGAATTATATGAAGAACGGATTTTTATAAACACTGCTGAATTTAATTTATATGTTAAGAATTATTCTAAAATATTTAAAAAAGTTTGTAGTATTGCCAAGTCACGTTATTTGAGTTCAAAAATTAAAAATAGTAGCAACATTATTAAAACGACTTGGAATGTCATTAATAGCGAAACGGGAAGGTCATGCACCCGAAGTAGTGACTACAGCCTTGCTATTGATGACAATATAATTAAATCAGATTCTCAAGTCGCCGCGGCCTTTGAAAATTTCTTTGCAGAGATTCCAGTATCAACTACTAAATCTCTTAACTCATCACCCGCTGCCGCAGAGTCTTTACTTAAAGAAAACGTTTCAGTTTGTGATTCTGAATTTCACTTTGAATATGTAACCTGTAACGATATAATTAAAACCTTTCACACGTTAAATGTTAAAAAGACCGCAGATCTATGGGGTAATTCTGTGGATGTTGCTAAGTCGATTATAAACATTGTAGCACCTACTTTAGCTGTTATATTTAATAATTGTATTGACCGTGGTGAGTTTCCTGATCTTATGAAAAACAGTAAAATAATACCGTTGTTTAAATCGGGTAGTACATCAGACCCTACTAATTATCGACCTATTTCAGTACTACCTACCTTTAGTAAAATTTTTGAAAAACTTATTTTGAATCAATTGCAAAGATTTTTTAATAACAATAAATTACTGCATAATAAACAGTTCGGTTTTACAAGGGGTCGTTCGACTACCGATGCAGGAGTTGAACTTTTAGGACATATTTATAATGCATGGGAGGACAAATGCGATGCCTTGGGCGTCTTTTGCGATTTGTCCAAGGCATTCGATTGTGTTCTTCATGACACATTAATCAGGAAACTGCACCACTACGGAATCCGGAACGCCTCTCTGGATCTTCTTACTTCTTACTTGAGTGATAGGATTCAGAGAGTTGATGTTAACGGAAAAAGGTCACCCGGATCTGTAGTAAGAATGGGGGTCCCCCAGGGCTCAATTCTTGGTCCTTTCTTGTTCCTTATTTATATCAATGACTTGCCGTACCTCATAAAGGATAATCATGATATAGTGTTGTTTGCAGATGACACTTCTCTTTTGTTTAAAATCAAACGTCAGCAGCTGGTTACTGACAATGTAAATAACGCCCTTGCAAAAGTAGTTAACTGGTTTAATGTCAATAACCTACTTCTTAACGGAAAAAAAACGAAATGTATTAAGTTTACGATACCCCACGTTAGACAAGTAGAAACTAGTGTTCTCATTAAGGATGAAGAGTTAAAACCCGAAGATAGCACAGTATTCTTAGGCATAACGTTGGATGCCAAGCTTCAATGGGGCCCCCATATAGATAAATTGTCAAAAAAGCTTAGCTCTGCAGCATACGCCGTTAGGAAAATTCGTGATTTGACTGATTTAGAGACAGCCCGTTTAGTTTACTTTAGTTATTTTCATAGTGTGATGTCGTACGGTATTCTGTTGTGGGGAAATGCCGCCGATATTCAGACAATTTTTATTTTACAAAAAAGGGCAATTCGTTCTATTTATAAATTAAGTCCTAGACACTCCCTCAGAGACAAATTTAAAGAGATTAATATAATGACTGTGCCTTCTCAGTACATTTATGATAATCTTTTGTATGCACATAAAAATATTAATCTGTTTAAAAAATACAGTGATATCCATAACATAAATACTAGGAACAAACACAAATTTGTTGTTCCTACAACAAGGCTCAAGAAAATAGGTGGCTCGTTTAGATGCCAATGTATACATTTTTATAATAAACTTCCTAGCCACATTCAAGAACTAAGCCTAAATAAATTCAAAGCTTTTATAAAGCGAAAACTATGCCAGAAAGCCTATTATACTGTAAAAGACTATATTGAGGACAAAAAGGCTTGGGATTGAGCTGCTCCAATAGGTTTAGACAGTGAATGTTATTTTGCAATTTTTACACTTTAATATTTTCTTTTTTTTTTTTTAAGTATCTATTTACTTACACAATGACATGTACATTTACTGTATAAAGTATTATATTATTTTAATTATTGTGAATGTGAGGACTATGTGGGTCATTGTTTACATTTTAATCGTGGTCTGGCAGTTTGAGTAGTTTATGCGGCCTACCCAAGTCCTGTCTTTGGTATTGTTCGTCGAATCGTTGAGCTCCTGAAGTTCTGAGTTGAGCTGCACGGTTACTGACAAATGCGTGCACTGACTGGACAGGTCCACTCAATCTGTGTGGTTCTTTCCTCAAAAGATCTTTTCAGACACTAATCTACATGGTCCTCAAAGATTATGTCCGGATTTTTATATACACATTGACATTGATGAATTTTATTTAGACAATGACATGAATATTTACTTTGTAAAGTATTTTTTATTTTATTTTTCTTTTCATTTAATTATTGTGAATGTGAGGACTATGTGGGTCATTTTTTTTTTCTGTTTTCCTTCTTAGTTTTAATCATGATCTGGCAGTTTGAGTAATTTACGCGGCCTACCCAAATGTCCTTTCTTTGGTATTGTTCGTCGAATCGTTGAGCTCCTCATTTCTGAGTCGAGCTGCACGATTTTTGACAAATGCGTGCACTGATTGGACAGGTCCGCACAATCTGTGTGGTTCTTTCCTCAAAAGACCATTTCAGACATAAATCTACATGGTCTTCACACGATCTGACCAAGATTTTGTCTGGACTTTAAAAGAGACTGTGACCTCTGAGTTTGTTTCGGCCTTTCTTCTCAGAGTAGTCAGATAGGAAACGCCGACCACATCTAGTTTAAAAAATATGATGACGTGAAAAAGTGTTTGTAAAAACCTACTTACAGAAACAAATCATTTATCATTTATTTATCATTTATCATTTATCATTTATACCTAATTTTAACAGTAAGAGCGTGCATTCTTAAAGTTGCCAAACATCACAAATAGCTACCAAATATTTCGCTGTTTGATTTTATCAGAATTATCAGCAAATGAAATTATGAAATATCGCTTTATGGTGCATAATATAGATTATGTTTTTTTTTGACAAATGTTTTTATTTTTCACTTTTAACTAGAGCTTACCCCACACAAATTCGTATAACACTACTTGCTATGTAAATATCAGTGACAGAAAGTCATTATAACATCATCAATATAAACTAAGTAACAAAAATACTGTATTATTGAAGCTAACTCAAAAACTACCTAAGCAATGTTAATAAAATTTATATGGGACCACCCCTAAGGCATTCCCTATCCATTACAAAAAGATTTTTTTAAATCGATTCACAATTGCCGGAGATATCGCGTAAAAAACACAAAAAAAAAAATGACGAATTGAGAACTTCCTTCTTTTTGAAGTCGGCTAAAAATGTATGCAAGCAAAATTCTATCATCTGACGGAACCCTGACCGAGGTTTTTGACCCAGGTATTAATAAAACTTAGGCCAGTTATTAAAAAACAATTTGTGGTCTACAAATTGTTTTGTAATAACAGGCGTAAGTTTTTTAATTAATTTTCTAAAAACCTACAGGTCTCGTACCTGTAGGTTTTTAGGGCAAAATATTTTAACAACAACTTGCCAATTAGGTACAAGCTTTCACTTACATAAGATTTTAAAAATAACTAGCAGTGCCCCGCGGTTTCACCCGCACAATTTTCAATCCCGCGGAAATGTCGGAATAAAAACCTTACTTAGGTATCCATACCTACTAATACATATTATAAATTCGAAAGTAACTCTGTCTGTATGTTACCTTTTCACGCCTAAACCACTGAACGGCTTTCGACAAAATTTGGCAGAGAGATTGATTGCACCCCGGGGAAGGACATAGGATAGTTTTATCCCGATATTCCCACGGGATCGACACTTATGCGGGTGAAACCACGGGGCGCTGCTAGTATTTTATAAAATGTTGACCTAATAAACACTGATGCGGTACAACCAGCTACATAAACATCACTCTGTGTTGGCAGTATAAAAGTATAGTCACGCACATTAATCAAGGCGAACCCTTTTTTACGCCTATCGCGAAGTTCATATACCTCAGTGTACGATTACGTGTTAATGGCGGCGGATTTCTATTTAAACTCTATTAGGGATAACTCAAGAAAAAGAACATTATTTAGGGATGTATTAGATCACGATGCCAGCTTGTTGGGCGTTTATTGAACGTATCTACTGCGTCATATTAGCAACTAGCTGCACCCTCGGTTTCACCCGTATACATTTCTATCCCGTGGGAATATTGAGATTAAAAGTAGCCTATATGTTAATCCAGTGTGTCAGCTACCTCCATACCAAATTTTATCAAAATTGGTTCAGCCGTTTGAGCGTGAAGAAGTAACAAACATAAACACACACACATACCCACAAACTTTCGCCTTCATAATATTAGTGTGATATTAGCAGTAGAACCGATGACCATTGGGGTAGATGTGTTCTTGAGCGGAGACTGCGAATCAGCAAACGTAAGCTAGGACGTCCTTGGGCTAGGTGGAGCGACGACCTTCGCAGAAGGGCTGGTAGCAGCTGGATGGGATTTGCCAAGAATCGAGTTGAATGGCGTACAATTGTAGAGGCTTATGTCCAGCAGTGGACTGGATGATGGTGAACATGCGACTTCGAGCATAGCCTGATGCAACTGATCTGGCCAAGATAATGTGTTGATTTTTAAAGAGCCTGTAACCTCTGTTGAGTTTCCGTTTTTCTTCTCAGCATCTAATATTCGAAAGGCCTTTAGCCTTTATAATATTGTGAGTGTGTGAGGGTGTGGGGGTGTGTGTGTGTTTGTTACTTCTTCAGGCTCAAACGGTTGGACCGATTTTGATGAAATTTGGTATGGAGGTAGCTGACACCCTGGATTAACATAATAATATAGGCTAGTTTTTATCCCGATATTCCCACGAGATCGAGACTTATGCGGGTGAAACCGCGGGGCGCAGCTAGTTGTCCATAAAACACCAACCTCATCTAGTTTCTATTTTTTGACGTATAAAAGTGTTTTTTTTTTAACGAATTTACAGAAATAAATATGATTTATAACTTTAAAGCAGCTTAAAGCCTTAAGCTGATTTTCAATTAACTTCTACAAATAATGTATTAATGAGTCTCATAAATAAATCAATTAAACAAAAATTACAATAAAATTGTATCATTATAAAACACAAAATACACTGGAGCTTCAGTTTAAAATTACTCAAACTAGCTTCCGAAATTATTGAACCAAATTATTTAACCTAATTTGGGCAATACTGCATATAAATTGGTTACGTAAATTGAAAATGATCGTATAAAATGGTGAGACCTGGTTATGATATTAAATTACATGTGAATTATGCGGCACAAATGTATTCGAGTACGCTATACGCGTGTACGATGTTTTTATTGTTACGAAAATTTCATCATCATCATTCTCCTGCCCTTATCCCAATTTCTTCGTGGTCGGCGAAACATGTCTTTTTCTTCCATACTTCTCTATTAGTCGTCATCTCGATAGTCACCCCCTTTCTATCCATATCATCATTTACACATTCCATCCATCGTTTCTTTGGTCTTCCCCTACTCTTATAGCCATCGACATCCATTCTCAAAACTCTCCTCACGACATTTTCCTCATTTCTTTCTTTCTTTCAGTTACCGGTGCCACTTTCAAATTTCCTCTTATATACTCTTGTGTATAGTTACGAAATGTATTTGATTAATAATACCTAACCTAATTAATTACTACCGTGTACGTCTAGTGGTTGCAAGCGGTACTGCTGAAGCTGAGGTCCTGGGTTGAATTCCCAGGTCGGACAAAGTTTTATCACAAACAAAACAAGATCAAAGGCTTATTGGCGGCTCACCGGCCCGTCACAATCTCGGGCCGAGTTCTGGCGGTCTATTTTATTCTATTATTAATAAATAATAATACAGTTTATTTCTCTCTTATAGGTACATGGTTACAGCAGTGTGTATATACAATTTTGCCTTAGGTATGCTAGGACCTTTGTGAGAGCTGGAGTCTGAACTAGGTTCGGGACCTGTATGACTGATCTCCAGGCTCACACCCCTTTAAACATTTATCATAACGGCATCTTCATTTAGTTTATACATAAATGGCAAGCCGATGTCGACTATTCTGCCAATGTTTAAAGTGAGCTGGAAAAGTTGTAGCGGTCGCGCCGAACTACTCGCAACTTCGGCGGCCGGGTTGACAGCTATCGACAGACACGCGGCTATAGAAAATGTATGTATTGCTACTTCGAGTTTCGGCGTCGTCATCGTCTCGTCTCGGTGACGTCCCGGTGACAGCTGCGGTGGACCGACGCACTAAAGTTTCCTAGAAGAGCGATGGCCGACACAAATACGGAGCATTTCTTGACACCTCAATGTCAAACACTGGTGAAAACATTGACTTATATGGGTGAAAATAACAGATTTTCATGACGCCCGTTATAAATATTATGGGAACGCTCTTTAAAGGTCGCACACGTATCAAATGGGAAAGAGATCGTCACCGTATCGCCTTTCGCCTCGCCGTCAAACAGGCGTCAACCGTGGGGCCGTTACCACTGAGCCACGGCTAAAAGCATAATAAACTACTCCATTACTTCCTACATGGTTCTAACGAGGCAAGCAAAACGGAAAGCGGAACAGAAAAATGATAAAAACAAGGGGACATTTGGAAGTGCGCCAAACGATGTCGCCAGTCCCACTAAGTGCTGGATATTGATTGTTTTTTTAAGTTAAACGGCTTTTATTGTTGTAACTCACTAACTAGCGTGTTTCGTTTATGCGATTTAGTGGCTATTATGAAAAAGTAACAAAAAACCTTCTTTAAAATCCGATGCTCTTGCAGCCAGTCTTATCAAAGTTGGGAGAGAAGAAGTAGTACGGGCCAATGGTTGTAGGCAACTTACCCTAACACTTTGTAGCAAGTAAGTTATCTCCAATAACTTACTTGCTTAAACGAAACACACAGAGAGACCCCAAGTTAAGTTAAAAGCTTTGTATTTTGGGAGGTAAAGTTAATAAGTGGAAATAGTAGCGATTCTTTCTTAGTCAAGCGTTTAGTTACAAATTGCTCGATAAGTTCTAAATAGGTATAGTAAAATATTCATATCGTACGAAATCAGGTGGTGTGTATTTAATTTCGTCATCACTGTTCTCGAAACGGTGAAGGAAAACATCGTGAGGAGTCCGGCCATATCCTAGAACCATAAAAATCGGAGACTTGTGAGATCCACCAACCCGCACTGGGCCCGCGTGGTGGATTATGGCCCAGTCCCTCTCACAGAGAGGAGGCCTGCATCCCAGCGATAAGCGACAACCATAATATTATTGTTCTAGATTGGAATTCATTTTAAATGATACGTTGACTATTCTTGTTTTACATTTTTTATGTTTTTGTATTATCATAGATTATTAAATGACATAATATCTCTAGTATAATTTTTACAAATTTTATCTTTGACATTTTATTTTAAAATTAGATGACATATTATTACGGACATTTGTAAAATTTCTACACAATGTATATTGTTCCGAAATAAAGGACTTATGACTTATGACAGCAGATTATGCATGACACATATTCCAAATGCAGCAACCCATATGGGTATGTACGGTTTATTAGACCATGCACAGTTCAAATAGGCGCGGTGCCCGTGGCTAAAAAATAACAGCCGCACAGGTCGATCGATCAGGTTAAGCTACGCTTGCCGCGGTTGGTCTGTGGATGGGTGAACATCTTTACATACCGTGACCCCTCCGTGCCTCGGAATGCACTTTAAGCCGTTGGTCCCGGCTGACATTCGTGGATCTTTGACAGACGTTACGGGTAGTCAGAAGCCCGAAAGTCTGACAAACAGTCTTATTAAGGGGTTTCGTATTACCCAGTAACTAGCAGCGCTTTTGATAAGGTTGACCATGAAATCCTTCTGCGGAAATTGCATGGTCTTGGCATACTCGGACAACTGCTGGAGTGGTTCAGATCGTATCTATGCGGGCGAATACAAAGAGTGGTAGTAAACGGCTATCAGTCTCCAGAGTATATCGCAACCTCTGGTGTGCCCCAAGGTTCTCATACCGGGCCAATTCTCTTTGTTGTATTCATCAATGACATTGTAAATTGCATAAAACATAGCCAATGTTCCTTATTTGCCGATGACCTTAAGATCTATCGTCAAATAAAAACCCCAGAAGACATTGCTCTACTCCAAACTGATCTGGAATCTATACAGAGCTGGTGTGTGGCGAATGGGATGGTCCTGAATGCCAGCAAATGTTATCATATAACATTCACGCGAAAAAAACACCCCATACCATCAGCTTACTCCCTCAATGGGACGTCACTGCAACAAGTCAAACACATACGGGATCTAGGTGTAGTGCTTAGCGGCGACCTCTCATTTACCACACACATTAATAATATCATTAAAAAAGCAATGAAAATGGTTGGGTTTATCAACAGAATTGGAAAAGAGTTTAAGGGAACCTCGACGTTGAAAGTGCTCTATAACACCTTTGTGCGCAGCCTCGTAGAATATGCATCTCCCGCCTGGAATCCGACTTATAATACTTATATAGACCGTATTGAGCGCGTTCAAAAAAAAATGACGAGGTGCTTGCGGTTTAAAGACCACAAATGTCCATTTAGAGCCGATTATCCAGAACGACTAAATTATTTCAAAATAGATTCATTGAAACAACGCAGAGCTCTAAACGATTTGACAATCTATACATATAATAAATCTATAGAAGGGTCAATTCTGTACATTGAAAATATTGAAAAAATAAATAGCGGGGGGTGTTGCTGGATCGATACCAAACCCAAATATGTGATTAAAAAAATTTTTGTCTGTCTGTCTGTCTGTCTGTCTGTCTGTCTGTCTGTCTGTATATGCAGGCATCACGTGAAAACTAACGGTTCGATTTCGATGAAACTTGGTATAATTATACCTTATTATCCTGGGCATAAAATAGGATACTTTTTATCCTGGAAAAATACGTAGAAAAAAAAGTCTTATTTTTCGGTTTTATTCATAGACGTTGTTCTGTAGAACCGCGAACACACGTTGCATTACCCGTAGTGGATAATTTTCCATTTCAATTTAAGAGAATACAGTTTCCTGTAGCTTTGTGTTACGCCATGACAATAAATAAGGCTCAAGGTCAGACCCTAGGAGTTGCTGGCGTAGATCTTACCGCGAGTTGTTTTTCACACGGGCAACTTTACGTAGCTCTTTCCCATGTGAGCAGTCCAAGAAATCTTCATGTTCATATTCCGGACGAGCTCACTAACAATGTTGTGTATGCTGAAGCTCTCAATTAACTTTCTGTCGCATTGTCACGATCACTTTTTTATTATTGCAACCTTTTCGTCATTGTCAGAAATTTACTGCTACATGCTACTTATCAAGGTCGGAATTACTGTGAAAAAAATACTTACTACAGAACGCGAGCTCAACAGCAGTAGCTCAATAGAGGGATCTCCTTAATTATTATAAGCTTAGCCGTATTTGGGTCCAATAGATATTTATAAGATGTCATTGTCAGAGTTACTCAAAATGGAGAAATAAACCATCCACGCGAAGACCGACATCCGCGCGGACGGAGTCGCGGGCGGAAGCTAGTCCTGTATAAAGTTGTAAACGGGATAACATCAACCACAGATCTCCTTAACAAAATCAACCTACAAGTGCCTCGTCATTCACATCTCAGGTCCAAGCGCACCTCTAGGACCTTTGCCACTAAGCCGTGTCGCACAAATCTGGGCCAGCATGCTCCCTTAAACAGAATGTTGACTTCTTACAACAGAGCATGTTCAGTTGACCGCAATATCGATATTTTCTTTGATAGTCTGCCAATATTTAAAAATAAAATCAATAAAATTGTCCTGTAATCAGCTGCCCACTTTTTTAACTTTTTAACTTTTACACAAATGGAATTATAATAATCTAATTTTAATATATTGTATTATTTTTTATTTAATATTTAATAATGTCATCAAATTTAATAATCATTTAATTTCATTTCATCTGAATTATTTAGTTTAATTAGACTTACGATATTTGTTATTATTTTTCTCCTTTAATTCTGATCACGTCAATTAATTTTATTTTTGTTTCGTCTTTTCATTATTTACCAGTTTTCTTACCTTATGTGCAATTATTATAATTATTATGATTTTGTATGGTTGTATGGTGTTTCAGTGCAATGTGACTATGTATGTATTACTTTTTACTTTGTTTTTGTAATCTAATCGTAATTATTATGTATAAATTGTATATTTGCTTATATTCTAATAGATTAATAATTATTGTTTACCTTTTAATGTGAATGTTGTGCATGCCTATAAGTGACGTATTTACACAGAATGGAAGACTCGTGATTATCTATTGTTACTACCCTTGTAAATATATCGTTGGTGTGCCTTGCTTAATAAATAAATAAAAATAAATAAACTGGGTTGTGGAGGTCAGACTGGCAGTCGCTCCATGTAAAATACTGGTATTCAGCTGCATCCGGTTAGACTGGAAGCCGACCCCAGCATAGTTCGGAAATGGCAGGCAGATGATGAGGGTTCAAATAGGCAGTCGCTCCATGCAAAATACTGCATAAAAATTAGCGGATCAAACCGATAGCCGACCATAATTTAATAATAGTGTAGAGTTGGGAAATTAAATGAAATTGTTTATTTTGTACAGTTTTTATACACGCTCGGCAGGCGGGTTGGCGATCGCAGTATTGTATGATGGTGGAGTACATAGAGAACGCTGCTGCCCATTGTCCGGTACGACCCTTAGTCGCCTTTTACGACACCCACGGGAAGTAAGGGGTGGTGCTATTCTTTAAGTCCGGCACCACACTGACGTATAATAAAGACTATTCTATTCTATTCTAAAATGTGTGTGTGTGTGTGTGTGTTGCGTGAATGGAATACTGAAACTTCTCGGTACCTACTAGAACTTCATTCTATCTAATAAAATAAATTGTGGTCCGTATGTTTACTTGCTAACTAATAATAAACTTGAGTGTTTATTCGTTTGTTTATCTTATCCTGCTTTCACGCCTCGTTGTGTTTTCCACACAAAAAGGGAAATAATTTAGCTAAGTTATTAGTACAAGCCCGTCGATAAAGTAGAATTCAAAAAGGGACCGCCTAAAGTTGGGTACTTACCCACATACTTGATAATCATTTATAAATAAATAATAAAATAAAGTGTATTTAATTCAGACTATTTAAATGTCCATACTAGGTTAGTATTACATTATCTTAAAACTATGTTAGTCATGAGGAGATCAAATAATAATATGTATTGAAGTAATTAATACAAAAATCGAAACAAAAGAATGAATAAAAACAAAAATTATACTTATCTAAATAAATAATTGAAAACAAATTAAAATGAAATTAAAATAAATCATTTTAAATGGACTATATATTTATATCAAGCGTCGAATTTTGAGGTCTTTTTCACCGACTTCTTATTGTTCTTGGATATTTTCATCAATTATTGACCGATTTTGAAAATTCTTTTTTCATTAGGTAGAAGAACCTTGCACGGTTATCCCATATTTACCATTATTAACTTTCCTTAGGTAGTTTTTCAAATAGCTTCAATAATACATATTTTTTCTAATTAGTCTATGTTGTTTTTTTTCACAAAAATACTACTACTTGATACAACATGTTGGGATAAAACCTAATTTATTTGCACACTAGCAGCGCCCCGCGGTTTCACCCGCATATGTGTCGATCCCGTGGGAATATCGGGATGAAAAGTATGCTATTGGTTAATCCTGGTTGTAAACTATCTGTGTGCCAAATTACATCCAAATCCGTTCAGTAGTTTTTTCGTGAAGAAGTAACAAACATACAAACACACAAACTTTCATTATCATCATCATTTCAGCCGAAAGATGTCCACTGCTCGACATAGGCCCCCCCAAAAGGGGGGGGTTTGCCATAATCGCCACGCTTGACAGGCGGGTTGGCGATCGCAGTATGGTATGGTGGTGGAATGCATAGAGAACGCTGCTGCCCATTCTCCGGTACGCCCCTTAGTCGCCTTTTACGACACCCACGGGAAGTATGGGGTGGTGCTATTCTTTAAGTCCGGCACCACACAGACACAAACTTTCGCCTTTATAATATTAGTGTGATCGTCATGATAGGTAGGTACTTCAATATAATATTATGTTGCCTGCACCTCCCACTGGGTCTTGCTCCGATTTATTTTTATTCCTTTTCTGCGTGAGAAAAGGTTTCTGGTCTGCAGTGAGACTATTACAGTCCATTATTTCAAGTACAGACGCCAGCACATCAAGTTACTACATCATCATCAGCCGAAAGACGTCTACTGCTGGACATAGGCCTCCCCAAAGCACCTCCACTTCGACCGGTCCTGTGCTTCCCTTCCCTTCTTCGGTGGACCGACGACCTTGTGAAGGCCGCAGGAACCCGAAGTTACTACAATCTGTCAAATTTCTTTAACAGATTTTCAATTTTATCGCTAAAGCATAAGGTTCAAAGTTGATTGGGAAAATTTGACAGTTTCGGGTAACTTGATGTGCTGGTACATCACAGTTTGTATTTATTTTATAGGTGACTGCAAAATTTAGTAGAACCCCAACCAACTCAGCCGGACTTTTCTGTGAAAACCTCACCGTCAAAAATTAGGTGAAGTGAGTCATGTCATGCTATTCCACTTGATGCTGTGTGATAAACAGTATAGAGGTATGAGGAACAAGGTGTAAAGTTCACTCATTCTCCATAGAAAAGGGAGGATCCTCCGACCAGACGGGTGTCGTGTCTTGTGGGCTGCTGCCCGACGATTGCTGTTGTATATATGCTAGTTGTGCGGTAAACTCTGCTTGCGAGATGCAGGATTTTGCGTGACGTCAGTGTGATGCGTAGTTATCATGTGGCGATGTAGATGCCGCCACAACACTACTGACAGCTCACTTCACCTAAGTTTTCAGGGTGGATTTTTACAGAATAGCACGAGAGGCACGCAACTTGAAAGCAATGATGATGTAAGATAGCAATAGCAACAACAACGCTATCATTCATAATAGGAGCCCCCATTTTAAAATCGCCTATTCACGTCAAAAAATAAATAAAATCTTCCACTGATTAAGTGGATTTCGGTGAAATTAAGTTTGATGAAAATTATTCACCAACCCCGATGTAACATTCTGGGTTGCCAATTTGCGATATCTTTTTAACCGACTTCAAAAAGGTTCTCAATTCGGTACCTAGTTTTGTTATTATGTTTGTTACCTCAGTCGTCGTTTCAGCCGATAGACGTCCACTGCTGGACACAGGCCTCCCCCAATTTTGGGAGGGTTTGCCATAATCGCCACGCTTGGCAGGCGGGTTGGCGATCGCAGTATGGTATGGTGGTGGAATACATAGAGAACGCTGCTGCCCATTCTCCGGTACGATCCTTAGTCGCCTCGTAGGGCGTTTTTTGCGGCCGAGCCCGCGGATGGCACCGACGCGTCCCACGCGGCGTTTATCGCGGCGGCGCACGCAGCGGCAATTCTCGATGAAGCTATGTCCTATGCTATGTGCCGCCGCGATGCCCGCCGCGTGCTTCGCTACACGCTAGAGGATTCGCCGCAGGCGCCGCGGCGGGCACCGCCACGCTTCCCGTCTCGCTTCTCTATGAACATGGTCGTATATTGCTATAAGTTTGTGTTTACGCGTGCGATGATGCGTGCCGCTTCACGCGCCGCCCCACCGTAAACAGAAAAAACGTCCGACGCGCCGCGAGACGCCACGCCACACGCGACGCGAGACGCCCCGCGTCTCCGTAAATGAGGCCTTACGAATGAATATGTGCCACTTCACCTAGGAATGGATCACATCGACAGAAGAAATGTGTTGGAGAGAAATCTATTTATTCCAAAAAAACTTTACGACAATGACGAAAACACCAAAGCAATTATAATATGTGATGGGACTTACATTTATATCAACAAAAGTGGCAACTTTTTATCCCAGCGACAGTCATATAGCCTGCACAAGTTTTCAAACCTTCTGAAGCCATTTTTGATTGTGTGTTCAGATGGTTACATCATTGATGTTATAGGGCCATATGCCGCCACGAAAACTGATGCGCAGATAATGCTAGACATCATGAGAAATGAAGAACATCTAATGCATATTTTGCTACAACAAAATGATGCATTTATTTTGGACCGTGGGTTTAGAGATAGCTT
This sequence comes from Mesoligia furuncula, assembly GCA_916614155.1. Lineage (NCBI taxonomy): Eukaryota > Metazoa > Arthropoda > Insecta > Lepidoptera > Noctuidae > Mesoligia > Mesoligia furuncula. The sequence goes on along the minus strand of OU744795.1, from coordinate 25,959,473 downwards.
GGATGCAATCGAAGCCTGTGGTTATGAATGCTATATGCCTCCAAGCAAAGATCGTCAAGAGTCACAGCTCCCTACTGAGCAAGCAAATGAATAACGAGCTGTTACAGTATGCAGATGGGTAGTGGAAGTGGTGAATGGCCGATTCAAACGGGATTATAAACTGCTGCGTCAAAAATATTTTAATAGGGCTCTACCACACATGTTTGTCGATTTCCGAATTGCTGCATCACTTATAAATACCTTCCACACACCAATAGTAGACAGCGTACATGCAGAAGAGTTCTGGATTCGTATAAGAGAAACAGTTGATTTACAGAATATTTTATAAACCTATGTTGAAAGGAACCGTTTAAATAACCGAAGAGCTGATTTTCAAAGACTAGAAGCTAATAACGTTGAAAACTTCCCAAGGGTCACCGAAAATCAAATAATTGTACTGGCTTTGGGTACATACCAACTGAAACTGGCTAGATCATACTGCGGGGAACATCTCCAAAACGGTTTATATCTTATAGAGACCTATAGAGAAAATCAACTGGATGACTTGCCAGATTACGGAATCCATGAAAACGTGTGGCTTTTACGTGGGCGCATACAGTCCCGACACGTCAGAGCACGGATATATTATTGCTACATTTTGATAAATAATAACTACATTGAAGGCAGAAACAACATAGTACAACACTACTGTACGTGTTTGTCAGGACGGCGCACCATGGGTACATGTGCGCATATTATATCTATTAGATGGTATTTAGCATATGCGGTTCACGAGGGATTTACTTCACCGGCAATGTTCCTAAATGACGTTATTTTAGACAACGATCTACATTAATAAAAGCAAATATGTACAATACATGTACAAGCGTGTATGTATGTGTGTGTGTAGCTTGGTGATGATGATTTATACAGATAAATACATTAACAAACAACGACATTGGTGTTATTTTTTCTCAGAATCTAAGATATTACAATTTTAATTAGTATTCATTTTTACCTTGTTTTTAACCCATAACTCAGAATGGACAAACATTTCAACAAAGCTGTCATAGTAAATGTTGTTCCAGTTAAAAAGACCTATCCAACGATATATATGTCATTGCTATTGGAGGGGTGTACCAGCTTCCATACATTTTTGCCCATTGTCATTTGACAGATTGTAGTAGATTGATGTGTTAGTGTCTGTACATTAGTATTGATTATTAGCATAAGTTTATGTTTAAGTGATGTGGCTGTGCTTTTTTAAACAAATAAATAAGTATGTTAATCCCTCACACGTCTGGCCTGTCGAAACGCCCCAAGTGTCAGCGTAGTTGAACGTACTTTTAGATTTTTGGGTAGGACTTTAGAAAAACTGAGAAATCGGCAATTTATAGCCATTATCATGGTATATATTATACCTTCCTGGCTTCGTTATGAGTTTATCTAACTATTTATACTATTCAATAAGCAAATCAAACTGACCTTACGTCGCAGTGATGTGATATGTTTTCACTTTCATAATTTTCGTTGTGTACATACGCTGTACCGTGGACATTTCGAGCACTTTTTCATATGTACAGTCGAGTTCATTAATATATTGGCCCTTTCAGGCTTCAAAAATATATGAACGTCAAAAAAGTTCATAATATTGTTACAACTATAAGCATGTACACGCAATACAAGCTGTTTACAGTTTTATGAAACTAACCATTGCCTATATATTTTTGATTCATGAACATGCTCAGATATTAAAGAACTCGACTGTACATACGCTGTACCGTTGACACTTGAGGGGTTAATGAAGCTAGTTGCCCATTCTAAAGCGTAGTAGGTTCCTATGATGAAGAACGGGCAGGAAACACCATGAACACTCTTTTCATTTAAGGGGGAAGCGCTAAGGTAGCCTGCGACATTTAAATTTTCTTACGTTTTTTGCAATTTGCTGGTGAGTATTAAGTTGTACCTTGATTAAAATATGATTCGCGGTCGTAACAAATAAGTATTTACGGAATTATAATCATTACAATCAGTAATACAACTTGTTCATCATCATCATCATTTCAGCCGAAAGACGTCCACTGCTGGACATAGGCCTCCCCCAAAAGGGGGGGTTTGCCATATTCGCCACGCTTGGCAGGTGGGTTGGCGATCGCAGTATAGTATGGTGGTGGAATGCATAGAGAACGCTGCTGCCCATTCTCCGGTACGACCCTTAGTCGCCTTTTACGACACCCACGGGAAGTATGGGGTACAACTTGTTAAGTTAGTGTAATCCCCAAATGTCAAGATTTCATGAAATAGTCATTCTTGGGGATTACTTGGTCTTAGAGAGTTGTGTTGATGACTTTAATGATTATAATTCTGAAATAAATATTCTAAATACATATTTGTTACGACAGGGGCCTCCACCGACCGCCTCTGCATGCCGCCATGCCGCCATGCCGCCTTGTGCTAATAAACCAATTTTATGTGGGGCCGTCCCTTCTGTGCACATCGTTTGTCAACGTAATGTACTTGTCTTGTTATATATATAGCTATTACATGATAGGGGTTAAGGAATTCAAAGAGAATTGTTATAAAGAGGTTTTGGGAAATGATTAAAAGGTGGTCTTTTGCGTTCAACTCCGTTATTTTTGTTTAATACTTTGCAGGAGAGCAGGGGTCCGTGGTTAAATAATAACAGCCGCACAGGTCGATCGATCAGATTAAGCTACGCTTGCCGCGGTTGGTCTGTGGAAGGTTGACCATCTTTTCCTACCAAGACCTCTCCGTGTCTTGGAAAGCACGTTAAACCGTTGATCCCGGCTCTCATTCGTGGATCTTTGACAGTCGTTACGGGTAGGCAGAAGCCCAAAAGTCTGACAACCAGTGTTACCAAGGGGTATCGTATTACCAAGTAACTGGGTTGTGGAGTTCAGATAGGCAGTCGCTACATGTAAAATACTCTTATTCAGCTGCATCCGGTTGGACTGGAAGCTGACCCCAATATAGTTGGGAAAAGGCTAGGCAGATGAAAAGCCTGGAATTTGGTGGCACGAATAGATAAGTTTAAGAAGTGTCCGATTTCTTTACTTACTTTAAAAAAATCACAACAGCACCCGCCGGATGGTAGGTTGGAGCTTAGCTTAAGCTTCGTAGTGCGTGGGGTTCCATAATTCAGTTCAATGCAGTATAAATAATTGTAAATCGTATTCATTCAAGAATTCCCAGTAGCCGGAACCCTAAATGGAATTTGAAGATAAATAGGTACAAAAACACAGTAAAACACATCTAGCACATACTATACACTTTCAAAGAATTTTAATGCTATAGAGATTACAACAAAAAAAACTGCAGCAACACAATAGTATAGTTAGTAATTAACGCCATCAGCTTGAGCGGTAGAGTTGCATCAACGTACCACATTCTGCAGGCATCCATCTTGTCGAATGTTGTTTCATGTAGGCGTTTAATATTCTTGTACAACCTTTTTTCTTCATCTGCAATGATGAGGGATGTAATTTACAGGTGCATATATATATTTTTAATTTGATATCAAAATGTCCCATTTTGTGGTAATTACCACCGCCTATATGCCCTAGACATCGAAGGTGTGTTGCCCTACCAGGAAGAACTGTGATGTGCCTGTCTTAATACCGGGATTCATAGCCTTCCATCCGAGACACAGCAACGGCAACAGAAAAAGGGAAGGTGGTGTTAATTCCTCAGATCAACTCTTTCACGAAGAACTTTGCTAGAATGTTCCAGATGGCCGACGACCGAGTCGGCTGTTTTACAAAACCGCTCTGTTCTATAAAACAGCTGAACGACGCGACGATCAGTTTTATAGACATTGTGCTAAGTCTAACGAAATTGTTACCCAAGTTTAGACATAATGCAGAATGGCTTATTTGCAGCATATTTGGAACTGTGACCAACAATGCGTAAAGAAGAATGGGGTAATATCCTCTAGGTGGTACGAGGACTAAAACTCGGTGACTTAATGCTAGTAGACTATTATAAAATTTACAAGAGAAAAAACAAACGGTGAAAACAAGATTTAAGTTGGCGAGAAAGGAAATATGCAACTGCTCAGTAGCGTGGACGATGACGCAGTGCCGTGGCGGCTGATGCGCGCCCGCACGTCGAGCGCCCCCTCCGCGACCGCAGCTCGCCGCCCGCGGTCGTCCGGCGCGGCTTGATATTCTCGACAATGCGCTAGCCGAATTGGTCACCGTAACTAAGCTAGGGACACCCTGAACAATTGGTTAAGGTTAGGTCATAACTGTGACCAAACGCGCGCGAGGCTGGCGAGTGGTATATTTTTAGTAGTATTTCTAGGACTGACTTTCATAAAACTCTGATGAACTGTTTTCACTTGATTTGGGATAATTGCCTCATATCACTCGTTTTATTTATTTCTGCTTCGGACGCCATTATCGTTGTTATGACACAGAGCCACGAGCGACAGAATTAAGAATTGAAATCTACAATCTGACGCTTCATTTCCAGCTGTTCTACATAGACCCTAACGTTAGCCTGCATAGACAGATACAAATTTTTTATGCAATTCTGCGTGATAAACATCGATCACTAATAAAGAATTAGATACACAATCAGCGGCAACTTTTGTATGGCATTGTGTATCTACCTCTTTATTAGTGATCGATGGTGATAAATTTACAAAACAGCTCCGTCTTGCAAAACAGCTGAACGACGTTTAGCGGTAACTCAAAATTATGGTTATGTAAAATAGCTTATTAAGCAACCCATCTGCGATAGATACATCACAATCAATTATCAGGCAATCCCAAAGAAAGTAAAGACAATAGGAAAGCAATAATGATACATATAGTTGAATCGTAAATACCTGTACAGTTTGAACTCAACAAGACTGCGCATGTGTCTTGAACTTTATTCACAGCAATGTAGAATTTTTCAAACTCCACGCTCAATATGGTTTCTAACAACAAATTTTTAGCTAGCAACATGTTTATTATCCACTAGCTTTCGCCCGCGACTCCGTCCGCGCGGATGTCGGTCTTCGCGTGGATGGTTTATTTCTCCATTTTGAGTAACTCTGACAATGACATCTTATAAATATCTATTTGACCCAAATACGGCTAAGCCTATAATAATTAAGGAGATCCCTCTATTGAGCTACTGCTGTTGAGCTCGCGTTCTGTAGTAAGTATTTTTTTCATAGTAATTCCGACCTTGATAAGTAGCATGTAGCAGTAAATTACTGACAATGACGAAAAGTTTGCAATAATAAAAAAGTGATCGTGACAATGCGACAGAAAGTTAATTGAGAGCTTCAGCATACACAACATTGTTAGTGAGCTCGTCCGGAATATGAACATGAAGATTTCTTGGACTGCTCACATGGGAAAGAGCTACGTAAAGTTGCCCGTGTGAAAAACAACTCGCGGTAAGATCTACGCCAGCAACTCCTAGGGTCTGACCTTGAGCCTTATTTATTGTCATGGCGTAACACAAAGCTACAGGAAACTGTATTCTCTTAAATTGAAATGGAAAATTATCCACTACGGGTAATGCAACGTGTGTTCGCGGTTCTACAGAACAACGTCTATGAATAAAACCGAAAAATAAGATTTTTTTTTCTACGTATTTTTCCAGGATAAAAAGTATCCTATTTTATGCCCAGGATAATAAGGTATAATTATACCAAGTTTCATCGAAATCGAACCGTTAGTTTTCACGTGATGCCTGCATATACAGACAGACAGACAGACAGACAGACAGACAGACAAAAATTTTTTTAATCACATATTTGGGTTTGGTATCGATCCAGCAACACCCCCCGCTATTTATTTTTTCAATATTTTCAATGTACAGAATTGACCCTTCTACAGATTTATTATATGTATAGATATTACGAATGAAAATTGTATATCCTGAAAACAAAAAATAAAAAATTGTTTAAATGCTTATATTTTTGTATATGTACCTACTATCTATGCTATATTATTTTATCTGCAGTGTCATGGTTTCTCAAGATATCTATGATTCCTAATTTTGTCTCTCAAGGTTAAAAATATATACGCACTAGCTGCGCCCCGCGGTTTCACTCGCATAAGTTTCGATCCCGTGAGAATATCGGGATAAAAATTATTGTTAATCCTGGTTATAAACCATCTGTGTGCCAAATTTCGTCTAAATACGTCCAGTAGTTTTTGCGTGAAAGAGCAACAAACATCCATCGTTTATAATATAGTAGGAATAAGAGCGTTTACGCCGTACGGCATTTCATACAAGCCCTTGTTTTTCGAAATGAATGAACCGATTTTAATGAAACTTCATACGCATAAGCAGAACACAAAGATCTAAAAAGTTAGTAAATAACATTTTCGAAATTTCTTATTTAAAAAAAGATAACTGGAAATCTCTGTTTCTATGGAAAATTTAAAATCACAATCAATCAATTTGGCTGTAACACCATTTTTCAAAAATTTTATTAAGTAACTTTTCAGACCTTTGCATCTTGTATATGAGTTTAATTAAAATCGGTTCATTCATTTCGAAAAAACATGGGCTTGAAAGTTTGTATGAAATGCCGTACGTCGTAAACGCTATTAAACCGGGACATCGGCCGAAATTCAAAGAAAGCGAGTTCAGTGCCGGATACAAAGGGACCGGCCATATTGAATAAAAGCAGCCAAAGTCGTTTACAGGTTTTACAATGAACTTGCTAACATTCTGTAGGAGAATACTCACATCGTTCTCAAGTGCTATCAGAAGATTAATCAAAGCATTGAAGAAGCAGCCCTTACAGTGATACACGATCTGCAATTATTTTAACTTTTTTAGAAGAATTTGTAAACCAAATGAGGACAACTACTTTGTAGGTCAATTATTTCTTACTAACCATTTGTTGAAAAGAAACCTTGTAGACGTCATAGCAATCTAATATATGAACAAAGGCTAGGTATAATCTGATACAATAATCCTCTCCGTCCCTATCTCCTAAGCTTTTAAAATTCAAAGTTTTAGTATTCCAAAGATCAACTTTATTTTTTAACAACGTAATAAGTCTGGTAGCATACACAATATTTGTATCAAAACATGATCCAATTAAACCACATAAAATATTGTAATATGAAAGTTTAAGGCTTCTCCAAATGAGGATGGTAAAAATAATATCAAAACCCAAAATCAAGGTAACACTAAACCAATTACCAACGATGAAATGTTTGAATGTGGTCTTATTATTAAGAAATCTGTGGATATATAATAATTTTAAAACAAATGTGACATTCACATTAGTTTGAAAAATAACAGCAAAAGAATTCACAAGGAGTCCAATAGAAATAAAGATAAAATCGAAGTAATTGGTTCCGTCAACTTCGAACCTAAAATATTCACCAAGATGTGTGCTGAATACGCGGTGATAGAAGCGATAGAAAAAAATAAATATGAACATTATCGTGCCGCACAAAGACATTAAACACGATCGACAATTATTTGGATAAATAAAATTGTCCCTGATTCTATACTTGGGACAAAAGAAAAGATGTTGCGTTAGGTTCAAGGGTAGAAGCATAGACTGGACATCTTTGTCAACGAAGTTGTCTGCTACAATTTCCAAATGACAATTGCGGTTAGTGTGGCAACGCATTTTCCCTTTAATACACTTCATTTAAAAAATCCAAAGAAATTCAAATTACAGGCACGTTATTCTTCAAGAAGAAGTAGACTTGAATTAAACGGAATTTCACGATTACTTATAACAATGCATCCTTGAACAGTAATGTAATTGAGACACAAATGTTGATACAAATCTAAGTATCTTTTAATCAACTCTAATTTAAAGAAAGCTATTTAAATGTTTGATCAATAAAACTTAATACAACAACCAAGTTATTTGTGTATTATATGATCTCTTTATGTTTAACTTTCATTTTGTTAACAGTAGTATCAGTTTACAGTAAATTAGTCAAACTTATAGCTTATACTAATACTAACTAACTACTAATTTTAAACGATTCATTAAAAAATAATTCCTTACAGAAAACTTAATATGCATCAAAGTAACATGAAAGAAACAATCATTTATAAATGATTGACGTTGTTTCCTTATGTTTGATGAAATTTTGACTTGTCATTACACAACTTCAGAGATTTACCTCCTTACTAATAAACGTTATATAACGTCTGTATAGTTACACAACGCTTTGTCTTCTTCTTTCAAAAGTCAAATTACTGACGACTGAAAGAGAGAAATTGGTGTTTAGCTATTCATCGCATACAATACGTTTATTGTAAGAGGGTTAATTTATAGCCTTGGGCAGAACATTGATTGATTTGATACTAAAGCAGAGAAACCTAAATTCGATCACTGTATCTCTAAAGTGTTTCTACAATTAACCTATTTGTCATACTTAATGGTTCACAGCTCGAATGGTTTTCTATAAAACATTGGACAAGCTCCAATATTGTTTTAGAATAATTATATTGTTTCTGTGTTTTCGAAGAGAACGTTATTAATATCGTCCTGGCCCCATTTTTTTTAAGTCAGCCCTGCTACTTTTTTTCAACCATAAATCTCTTAGACAAGGAGGGTATTACATAAACGTTTCTATTGGGATACCGCAAGGCAGTATTCTTGGTCCCACACTGTAGTCTGTTATTACAGTATAGGACCGAGTATACCGTACGTGTGTTTGTCTCAATCTTAATTTTTTTATAAAGTTTTTTTTTTATTTGATTGAATTGAATATTGTTCTTTATTTGTCACCTACATTCTACAAATAATGTAGGTGACAAATAAAGAATAATAAATAATTCTGCTTCTGGTATTGACATATTTATAAGCGCGGCTTCGCCCGCGCCGAGGTCGGAATTTATTTAGGTACGGAGTCGTTCTCATGGTTTTCGAGGGTGCCGACCATAGTGAGGTCAAAATGAAGATGCAAGATGGCGACTGCGAAATTTTCATCATGGGTGTCGTTTTCATAGCTTTTGTGGGTGCTAAACGTTATAGCGAGGTCAACATGAAAATCCAAGATGGCGACAACTTTACGAAAGCTTCTTAAAACTGATACCAGATTTGTGTTGAAAACGCGTATTAAATTCACACTTTCTCTCATCTCTTTCTATTCTATACGAGTGTGTGTGTGCGAGTTTCGCGTAAGAAACTTCATTCCTAACGGCGCATAGTATGATAAATATCTCGGAAAACGGACATCGCTGTTTTATTTTTCTAATCGATAGTATACACTGTTTTGAAAGCTAGAGAAGTACTCCCAGAAACTAATTCAGCTTAGAACCCGAGCTATATTGTTTTAAATATTTTATTCTGTTTATCTATAGAAATCAAAAGAATTGTTATAACTTATTATTATGCAACGTTTTTAAGTTTTAATTAGAGTATGTGATAAAGACAAATATTTGCTACTAGCTTCCGCCCGCGACTCCGTCCGCGCGGATGTCGGTCTTCGCGTGGATGGTTTATTTCTCCATTTTGAGTAACTCTGACAATGACATCTTATAAATATCTATTGGACCCAAATACAGCTAAGCCTATAATAATTAAGGAGATCCCTCTATTGAGCTACTGCTGTTGAGCTCGCGTTCTGTAGTAAGTATTTTTTTCATAGTAATTCCGACCTTGATAAGTAGCATGTAGCAGTAAATTACTGACAGTGACGAAAAGTTTGCAATAATAAAAAAGTGATCGTGACAATGCGACAGAAAGTTAATTGAGAGCTTCAGCATACACAACATTGTTAGTGAGCTCGTCCGGAATATGAACATGAAGATTTCTTGGACTGCTCACACGGGAAAGAGCTACGTAAAGTTGCCCGTGTGAAAAACAACTCGCGGTAAGATCTACGCCAGCAACTCCTAGGGTCTGACCTTGAGCCTTATTTATTGTCATGGCGTAACACAAAGCTACAGGAAACTATATTCTCTTAAATTGAAATGGAAAATTATCCACTACGGGTAATGCAACGTGTGTTCGCGGTTCTACAGAACAACGTCTATGAATAAAACCGAAAAATAACATTTTTTTTTCTACGTATTTTTCCAGGATAAAAAGTATCCTATTTTATGCCCAGGATAATAAGGTATAGTTATACCAAGTTTCATCGAAATCGAACCGTTAGTTTTCACGTGATGCCTGCATATACAGACAGACAGACAGACAGACAAAAATTTTTTTAATCACATATTTGGGTTTGGTATCGATCGAGCAACACCCCCCGCTATTTATTTTTTCAATATTTTCAATGTACAGAATTGACCCTTCTACAGATTTATTATATGTATAGAAGATTTTTAGAACAAAACATTTTTTTAAGATATTATTTAGAGCAAGCTACGTAATTTCTTCTGTAATTAGGTTTTATTTTTTTGCGCAGATTTTATAAGGTAGTAGCATTTTATTTTCACACACATTATTGTTTAGTGTTATGATAACCTGCCTGTAAAATATGAGATGCTTAACACGAAGAAATTCGGATTTTTCGAGTTTCGGTTTTTTTTTGTTAGGGTTTTCACAAATCAAAAATCTGAAAACAAACACATTTTAATTTTTTACCGACTTCACAAAAAGGAAGAGGTACTATGTTCGGATGTTTGTATGTTTTTTTCTTTTGTATGTTTGTTCATCGATTACTCCGCCAATTGTCGACGGATTTTCAAAATTTTTTTTTGTTCGAAAGTAGATAGTTCTGAGGTGGTCCCATTGTCACCAAGTTAGGATCTGATGGTGGGATCTTAGAGAAATCGAGAGCAACCCTCAAATTTTATAGGGTTACTTATTGTTTTTCGCATATTTTATGAAGTATCTTGTGTATTTGCGTACGGTTGTCACCATCTCAGGTAGCTGGGCTGATGATGGAAGGTTCAACTCCTTAACAGTAAGAAGTTACTCGAACAGGCAAGGACTGTTTTAGTAAATTGTTTTGATGTTTGATAGGGCATTTGCCACATTTGGTCTCATGATGAAACGTACTGTTAATGAGGAACACCGAAGTACATAGAGACCTGATGCTGAAGCCAGTCGAGCATCAGAAAAAGTACAAACCTTGAAATTACAGCACCGTAGTCGTGTTTAGGCTCATTTTAAACAGGACTACATTTTTAGTTCAATGCAATGTTGACATAAGTCTGGCCTGATGCTGCAGCCAGGATAATCAGCATCTAGTCTAAAAACTAATAAATACTTCTTAAAGTGAAATACTTTTGCGAGTTTTTCTTCTGTATAATTATCCTAACAAAGGTTGCCGGTAGTGGCTAGATGAGAAAAGCGGAGGATCGCGAACGTTGGCGCAAACTTCGGGAGGTCTACGTCCAGCAGTGAACTGTAATTGGCTGATGATGATTTATAAAAGCCTCAATCGTTGCATTTCACGCAATGCCTTTTCGTCATGTGGTCTATTTAGCAATTTGGTAGGTTCCAAGTCGCATAAAACAATTTCATACAGCGTCTTTACACGACTAAGCGTAACATAAACTTGGCCCTTAGCAAAATTTTTCTTGCCTAAGTCTATTATTAAAGTAACTTGAGCATTTGCTGTCGGAAATTATGATTTGGTAAAGTGGAGCTGATGATGAAGACCACAAATGGCACTACTCAATGACAAATATTTCACGGGTTGCGATTCGATTACTTTAATATGCTTGCTAAGCAATTTATGCTCATTACAATGCGTATGGTGAAGTGGAGCTGATGGTGACTTCTCAATCAGCTCCAGTTCTCCTGGTTCTTACTAGGAGAACTCCTCAACAATTAACGTCCATGCATCGGGAAAAGCAATATTTTGTAAAAGGTGATAAGCAGTTGACATTAGGCTATTATAACTTAAATAAATTACAAACTGACCCGCTAAAAAGTGAAAAAAAAAACTTTTTTACAAAAAAAACAACCGACTTCCAAAAACACTATAAATAAAGAGAAAAATAACTTTAATTTCGGAAGTCGGTGGCAAAAACTAAAATACAAATCCTAAGACACCGACTTCCGAAATTAAAGTTATTTTTCTCTTTATTTATAGTGTTTTTGGAAGTCGGTTGTTTTTTTTGTAAAAAAGTTTTTTTTTAATTCTTAAAATGAAGTACGCACGCCAGCACATCAAGCTACCAGAAACTCTCAAATTTTCTCAATCAACTTTGAACCTTATGCTTTAGCGATAAAGTTGAAAATCTATTAAAGACAGATTGTAGTAACTTGATGTGCTGGCGTCTGTACATTCCTGGCTCGGCTGACGTAAGCGTGCGGGTACGTATTGCAATATCTAAAATTGAAAGAACTAACGTAAAATAACCTACGTTCAAAATCTATAAAATCTAAATACCTAATGTTTGTTTCACTTATATTCAAAATACCGAAAGCTTAAAATGTCAAATGGATATCTTATTGAAGTTCATAAAGCTAAAACTTGAAATTCCTATGTACAAAGTTCCTTAAATTGGTTTACCTCACCGTTAATTGACCAAAATGAAAAATACGAAACCTAACCTCGGGGTGTTTTCGCGCGCTCTTGCATCCTTCGTCGACGGAGCCCCGCTTCGCGGTGCTCCTGTGTGAGGGGTTTAAAGTAAACTAAGCAAACCTAACCTCGGAGTGCCCTTCGCTCGCTCTTGCATCCTACGTCACCTCCCGAAGTACACACGAACCGCATGTGGCCGGCTGCACCTTGTTGTGCCCAGCCGAAACTAGGTGTAGCCGCACTTCGGCTATTAGCCGTAACATCGATATTTGTTTATTGTTGTGCTACAAAAGTTAGTGACAGAAACAAATCGCTGCAAAACCGCCTCCACGTGGTCTTGTCTGCCCTACCCCTAGAGTGTAATTTAAGCCCTCGTAGGCCCCCGGTGTGGGCGCGTTCACTGCGGCGGCGAGCCGTCCACTACCTGAACGCGCCCCAGAAGGTGGTAGCCATAAGGGTCATCCGGGGCTACCGCACGATCTCTGGCGAGGCGGCAAACCTCCTTGCCGGTCTGCCGCCATGGGATCTGGAGGCGATAGTCCTCGCGCGCCTGTATGAGTGGCGCGCGGAGGCACTACGCCGGGGGGAGGATCCGCTTCCGCGGCAAATCGCTGCGGAGCGGACGGATCTCCGGCGCGATCTCATGGCGGCATGGAAAGAGCGACTGTCGCAACCCAGCACAGGGAACGCCGCGATAGCGGCGATAAGACCCCTCTTTGAGGAGTGGCTAGAGAGGCGCCACGGCGCCCTCACCTACCGCCTGACGCAGGTCCTCACCGGACACGGAAGTTTCGGGAGTTTCCTGCACATTATCAGGCGGGAGGAAACGCCCGGGTGTCACCATTGCCAGGATCGCCCAGAGGACACGGTGGAGCACACGGTGGAGGTCTGCCCCGCTTGGGCGGAGCACCGCCGTGTCCTCGTAGAGGCGATCGGCAGCGACGGCGACCTCTCGCGTCCGGCCCTGGTGCAAGCCATGGTCCGGGGCGAGAGGGAGTGGGAGGCAGTCACCTCCTTCTGCGAAGCAGTCATGCTAGCGAAGGAGGTGGCGGGACGGCTCAGGGAGAGAGCCTCCCGTCCCAGCCGCCGCTCCGGGCGTCGGGAGCCGCGTGACGACTCCCGGCCACCGTAGGCGCGGGCCTGCGGGCGGAGAGTAATGGGTAGCTCACCGTCCGATCAGGACCAGGCCCGTGCCGGACGGCGCGTACGTGTTCCACGCGCGCCTCTAAGAGATGTCAGCATCGAGGAGGGGCCCCTTAGGGCCGAAGCCTGCCGGGCCAGCGGGATTGTCCGAAAGGGTTACCGCTGGCCCAGAACATAAAGGGCTAAGGAGGGAACACGGGTGGGTTTTAGTCAGTAAGAGTCTGAGTGTCTGACACTCCCTTCCGCTCCACCCAGAGCGGGAGGAGTCATTTGATGATTTCCCATCCGACAAAAAAAAAAGCGGTAGAGCTCGCCTGCGTTTCCGATCACATGATTATTGGTCTACGAATGAAATTGTTATGGCATGGGCTTATGTCATAGAAACGCGGAATGTATCATAACTCCAGAAGGCCAATTCTCTTAATTTAAAACGTTCAAAATCTAGTCGCAGTCTCATCTCAGCGACTATCAATGTCAAACACTTGTCAAGCAAGGACTATTCCTTGCTTGACAAGTGTTTGACATTGATCGTCGTATAGGTATTGTTGACAGATTGAGACCGAGATTAAGGAGGTATGTGGAACAGGGAGTAAAGTTCACTCATACTCTATAAAAAAGGGAGGCTCCTCCGACCATACGGGTGTTTTGTCTGGCGGGCAACGGCCCGATGACTCATGTCGGGCCGCTGTATCTATGCTAGTTGCACGGTAAACTCTTGCGAGATGCAGGATTTTGCGTGACGTCAGTATGACGTGTTGTCCGCATGTGGCGTTGTAGATACCGCTACAAGATCAAACTGGGAACGTTCTTAAAATTACGAGAATTGCTCCCCAGATCTCTTTGTATACTGTTAAGCAAATTCAAAGTCCGGCTTTTCTGGTTTATTGCACCATGAGTCAATGGTGTCCAAAATGAATGTACAAATTAGCCTTGTTTACTTAAAATTCTAAAAGCCAAAGCTACGAAAGTACCTACCTTCTTATCAAATATTGAAACTATATATGGTTTTGCCTAAAACTTTTGACCACCACGAGTTCAGAGCTGAATTCAAAATCAAAATCAAAATATTTTATTTCACATAAATCTATATGGGCACATTATGAAACATCAGAAGCTACGTGCATGGTTCCAATTGGTCGTTTCCTACAGAGAAGAGCCGACAAGAAAAACCACGGTTACTCTTTTTAAAACGTTTTCAAATTACAGTAGGTATGGGAAGACAGCGTAGGCCAGTCAACAAGTACTAGGTACTTGATAAAATAAAAAATGGTCTACATATCTAGAGTCTACAAGGCCTACAAAGTCCTCACATTTAAAAAAAAGTAATTCAAAAAATAAAAAAACCCGACTGCGAAACTGAAAAGCTACAAACAAGCCCATTTTAAATTAAATAAAAGTTGGAAGCAGGCGGGACCCATTTGAATTTGAAAATATAATAAAAATGGTATGGGTCCCGCCTGCTTCCAACTTTTATTTAATTTAAAATGAGCTTGTTTGTAGCTTTTCAGTTTCGCAGTCGGGTTTTTTTATTTTTTAAATTACTTTTTTTATTTCCAGCTTTTTAGTTTACATATGTGAAAGATTTCGCAAACGATTTAGTTCTCGGTATGTGTTTTTTACGATTTGTCACTTCGAATTACTTTTAACCATATAAGTCATATATATTTTTGTAATCACCTTTTAAAACCCTTTATTTTGATACCCCACTCGATAGGTTTCGAGAAAAAAAAATTTTTTTTTGAAGACATTTTGCGCCAAAAATCTGCCATTTTAATATTTTTTCAATTTTGATATACCCAGTGTCACTCTCACAATTAAGACGAATCTAACGACACCTCTCAAGCTGAAATCGATCAAGCCGTTTAGGCTACAGAGCGTGCCAAAGAAATATACATACATACATACATACATACATACATACATACATACATACATACATACATACACTCGAAAAACATAACCCTCCTTCTGACGCAGTCGGGTAAAAATAAGAATCTATCAAAAGGATAAATAAAAAAAATATAAAAAAACCTACTAAAAAAACATAACCCTCCTTCTGACGCAGTCGGGTAAAAATTACGAAGTATATTCCTCAAACACGGCTGCATTCCGAAACCACGTTATAAATGTTACAAGAGGACCTAAGAGATAGAATAATTTCCAAAAGTCTTTGACCCTTCACGAATCCTCGTAAAGTTAACAGGAGACATAAATTACTGATGCTGACGACGTAAAACATAGTCTCGTCATTATTTTGTGTAGTCGGGCGACGAACTTTAGGGTATATCGAATTCTGTGAGAAACGCTAGGGGAATTCGGTGATCGTCGTTCAGCCGATAGACGTCCACTGCTGGACATAGGCCTCTCCCAATTTTGGGAGGGTTTGCCATAATCGCCACGCTTGGCAGGCGGGTTGGTGATCGCAGTATGATATGATGGTGGAATACATAGAGAACGCTGCTGCCCATTCTCCGGTACGATCCTTAGTCGCCTTTTACGACACCCACGGGAAGTAAGGGGTGGTGCTATTCTTTAAGTCCGACACCACACAGACATCCGACACCACACAGACATCCGACACCACACAGACAGATTCGGTGATCAGAAAATGAAAAATCTTCTAGGTCGAACGAATCAGCCAATTTTAATGGTAGGTAAGTGGCACGCACAACGGGTCCGCTTGAAGGACGGAAGTACGGAAACCAAACCCATAACATAAGAACATGATAGGTAACAGATAATAATAAGTCTGGCTGCCATCTTTTCTTATAAGCGTTTACGACGTACGACATTTCATACAAACTTTCAAGCCCTTGTTTTTCGAAATGAATGAACCGATTTTAATGGGACTTCATACTCATAAGCAGGATACAAAGGTCTAAAAAGTTAGTAGATAACATTTTCGAAATGCCTTATTTAAAAAAATATAACTGGAAATCTGTGTTTCTATGGAAAATTTAAAATCGGTCTACGAGTAATTTGGCTGTAACACTATTTTTCGAAAATGTTCTTTACTAACTTTTAGACCATTGTGTCCTGCTTATGCGTATGAAGTTTCATTAAAATCGGTTCATTTATTTCGAAAAATAAGAGCTTGAAAGTTTGTATGAAATCGGTCGGGAAAATTTATAAATTCAAGGACCTTATCATATGCGAAAAGATTAACGTTTGGCAAAAGGGCTCAAGGGCTCAAGCACATGTCTTAGGGAGCTTACATAAAGCAGCGGGTTTTCCGGTACGGATCGCTATCACAATGTTTTACCTGTTTCTTTAATTAAGGGGCTTACAGGACCTAAACGCAAAAAAACGCAAGTTTTAGAAACAACAAAAGTATTTTGATCGACTACAGTAAAAAAAATCAGAAAAATATATGATATTCTATAGGATATATGCTAGGTAGATAGTGTATTGAAAACATAATACATCTAATTTGATACGATAGAAAAAAATCATGAAGATACCTCTAAAACTTTCTTTTTAAGTACAATAAAAACCATACAGATTTTTCTACAAGCAACATAGGTACTAAACACTAGTGTTTTAATTTTTTAGTCCAAATAATAGATTTACATTACCAGCGTTGTGTCATCGCGCTTCTCTTTCTTTTCTATGCAGTCCGACAGTGACCGCGCTTTAGGTCATGTGTGAGCGTAAGTTATTACGGGGATATTTTAGTTATAGTTTCAAAAAAGTCCTCTTTTTCCAAAACTACGACGATACCTACTTATACGATACTTATATAAATTTTAAACCAAAATATGAAGCGACGCAACATTATATGACCCTGTTCACAATACATAGGTACTCGTATATAACACTGTATGAGTTCATAATATATTATTTTGGACAGCTCTCGACGTACCACGTAATAGCTATAAAACAAAGCTAAGTGCCAGCACAGAGTGAATATGAACGCGAACAAATCTGATAGTCATTTATTTTTTTTTAACAAATCTGATCGTCATTTTATTTTTAACTTTTTTTTACGTAACGTCGCGTCGTTTTGTTGTTTCGTGAAATATCAATTGCTCACCCTCTTAGACATTTGCTGATTCATATAAATCTGCAAATCTTGCTTCAAGGAAATGGCATCATATAATACATTTTTCCCTATTTTAGAGTAGGTTCCATATAATAGTAAAAGTTGATCATATTAATAACTACCTTCAGCCCATAAATATTGCCCAGGAATTCAAAGTTTACAATACCCAACTATTGATAAAATTCTATTTTATTATATTGTAACACAGGATTATTTTATTTAGTGGCTCGTGACTAAATAATAATCGCCGCTCGGATCAATCGATCAGGTTAAGCTACGCTTGCCACTATCGGTCCGTGGATGGGTGACCATCTTTACATACCGAAACCCCTCCGTGCCTCGTTGGTCTTGGCTGTTATTCGTGGATCTTTGTCAGTCTTTTCGGGTAGTCAGAAGCCCGAAAATTTGACAACCAGTCTTACCAAGGGGTATCATATTACTCAGTAACTGGGTTATGAAGGTCAGATAGGCAATCGCTCCATGTAAAATACTGGCTTTCAGCTGCGTCCAGTTAGACTGGAAGAAGACTACTACACGTAACAACGTAGATGATGAATATTGTAACCTAACCTATTACCGACATAGCCCGAAGAATCGCCAAACTCAAGTGGCAGTGGGCAGGGCACATTGCTCGCAGAACAGATGGCCGATGGGGCCGAATGGTTCTGGAGTGGCGATCGCGTACCGGAAGACGTAGCGTTGGAAGGCCTCCCATAAGGCGGTCCGACGACCTTGTGAAGGCTGCAGGAACCCGTTGGATGCGAGAAGCACAGAACCGGTCGAAGTGGAGGTGCTTGGGGGAGCCCTATGTCCAGCTGTGGACGTCTTTCGGTTGAAATGATGACGATGAACCTATTACCTGACCTCCACAACCCAGTTAATAACAACTGTCAACACCCATGGTTGTCATTGGACGGTAATATTTTCTATTTATTGGCACTTGCAACACGATCTAGCAGTATCATTCGATTAGTCGATTCATGCTTGACCTATTTTGGTAACATTTTAACAGGAACGCCAACAAAACGGAAGAAAAAAAAAAGAAAGAAATTAGTGCTTCTGTGACGGCCATATTTGTTGTTCTACGAGTGATTAGTGCGGGTGTTTATGTTTTGAAAAAATGTTTCAAGAAGGAAACAGTGAGTAATCTTATGAGATTTTTATACAGAATTACTGAGAAATAAGTATAGATTTCGTATGAAGTGATAGTTTATAGAAAAGTTATAAATATGTCGAGAAAAAGTTACGAAACTTTTGTAATGTTCATAATTTGATAGTTATGGCCGCCGTATTTCGTAATGTTTTATGATAAATATTTTTGTTTAGTGTTTGAATTTGAAATACACTTATGTAGTTAGATTATTGTTCCACAAACATATTTTGGCTAATAGCTACCGACATTATTGCGTATTATCATCGTAATCGTACTTCTACTTCGCCGTCAGTGTATCGTCGGCACCGCGCAGAGTCCGCGCCGAAATTTTGTCGTTGCGTAAACAAATAGTTTTTATGGTTTAGTTATTGTTTATAAGTGGATTGTTGTTAATGTGTGGTGTTTTATCGTTTTTGCAGATATTGTGTTATCGTAATAAAGTGTTTTTTTGGTGAATGTTTGTGTAGATTAGATGTGATGTGAGAAACTTTGAAGGTTATGTGAGTGAAAATTATCAAAACAAAAACTTAACGCATCGTTGCTAGATAAGGTCAGTTGTATTTGCATAATGAATGGTATAAGTAGTTAGGTAATTTATTAACGAAGCCAGGAAGGTATAACATGTAACGTTTAACTGGCTATGTATTAACGAAATCTGCGTTTTTTCGAAGACTTGCCCAAAAATCAACAAGTACTTCCAAATGTGCCGACGTTTGTGGCACTTGCGCATACAGAGGCCCGACGTTCAAGGGGTTAATAGGTAACACAATACCCTTGTTAAGCCAAAACATAAATATTCCTTAACCTAAAAATGTATACAGCGCAAACTTATCACATTTTCCTCATCGGAAAGACAGATTGCAAAAGTTGTAAACTCGCGCGTTCTTCACAATGTCATATTTATTATTTTCCTTGTAGGTATTGTATTTTTAGTGAAAATGTCGAGCGCGCGGCTTTCTTAAAGTGGGGTGACATGTACAATGAGTAAGTAGTGCAGATGGGAAGTTAGGTAAGTTAAAAGGTGTGATCAAAATATTGGATCAAAGAAAAAAAATTAAATCAATTTTGCTGAGAAAATAATGTAGGCGACATTCTGTGGATGGTACGGTTTTATTAGGTTTCGTGTAACTGGAAGTTTTTCGCCACAAATTAAAATTATTACAGTTGGGGGAGACCTATATCTACCAGACAGTCTTTCGGCTGAAAACATGCATCATCATCATCATCATTTCAGCCGAAAGACGTCCACTGCTGGACATAGGCCTCCCCCAAAAAAAGGGGGGGGATTTGCCATAATCGTCACGCTTGGCAGGCGGGTTGGCGATCGCAGTATGGTATGGTGGTGGAATGCATAGAGAACGCTGATGCCCATTCTCCGGTACGCCCCTTAGTCGCCTTTTACGACACCCACGGGAAGTATGGGTTGGTGCTATTCTTTAACTCCGGCGCCACACAGACCACATGAAAGAGAAAACATGCATAATCATAAATAATCAATGTTTCCACTCTGCTGGGACACAGGCCTCCTCTCGGTGAGAGGAAGATGGGCCTTAATCCACCACGCGGGCCCAGTGCGGGTTGGTAGATGATCACATATCTTCGATTTTTTTGGTTCTAGGATGCCTCACGATGTTTTATTTCACCGTTTTGAGAGCAGTGGTGATGAAATAATTTACACGAAGTAAAGCGCCTGTCTGGGTTCGAACCTACGAGGTACAACTCGTAAGTCGCAGCCGTTACCATTTTTTGGCCACCACTGCTCTTCTGAAATTATGATACAGGGACTTGAAAACGAAATGAATTTCGTTCCGTTACCAATGTTATCGTATAACGTTCCAAAAGTAACGATACTAAAACCTAAAAATATCAATAACGTTACAAAGAAAATTTTTTAACTAGGTACTTAGGTGCCTACTAAAAATAACCTAAAAAGTGAACATTGTTTTCTGATTTTACCAATTTGGCCATTGCTGGGAGACGTGAAAATTGGGCTCGTGAAACCTTCCTTAATGCTCTAATTTATGGCCAAATTCCAGCCCTGTAACACCAGGCCCAAGTTTTTATAGACTTTGGGTTTCTCCTTTGTAAGTATACAAAAAAAATAAATCAATAACGTTACTAAGAAAAACGTTAAGCTTGTGTAGAATATAATTTTCGTAGAACAATATTATAAGTAGTTACAGGTGAAACGTTATAGATTCATTTGTAACGTTATTCTTCATCCTTTTTCGTCATCTTTTATGTCATCAAGCTTGCAAAGTAGAGTATCGAAATGAATAACGTTATTATATCGTTACACTAATAACGATATATTGATCATATTGTTAGTGAACAGTTTAAGATTTCGTTCCGTTTGTCAGTATCGTTATAGCCAAGAAATAATTTTGTTACGATCCTGATGGAACGGTACAAATTATCGGTACTGGAACTACGCGTAACGTTATTTTGAGTAACGTTTCAAGTCCCTGGATGATAGTGATGTTAAACTAGTTTTTTCTTTACCGTCGTTTTTCGCATGTCAAAATCGTAACATCTAGCCCATCTCAAAGTGTAGGTAAATTTTGTCGCAGGCCAAAATACTTTTTTTTGGTGCTCGGTGGAAATCCTCATCGACTTCCTCCATCGTGGGGGTGATACAGGGGCATGCCGGACTCTTACCGGCTAAAACAACCGCGGTGTTCCACCTCTGCCTATGGCCGGGGATCCGCGTAGGCATTCACCACTCTCCCGACAGGCCTCGACCCGCTCTTCCTCAGCGGGTCCCACCTCCCCGTGCGGCCATCACTCCCACTCTCGAGTGGCGCGCGTGGAACACTGACGCCTCCAGTCCGCAACCCACAGACCGCCTCTCATTGAGGCTGCAGATCGTTTTGCACACTTCTCGGGCGCCCGGTGCGTCTCCTGCGGGAGGGGAGAGAAAATGCGGCCAAAATACTGCCCATTCTTTTTCTAAATCTTACCTACCTACTCTATGACAATCTCATTCCTTAGCGCCCCTCGCTACGAAAACTGAATCTTTTTGCTGACTGTTGACAACAAATTGTTGTAAGTACAAATACTTTACATTATACTAAGTAATCTGTATAATCTATTGTTACATTCTATACAAAACTTTTTTTTAAACACAAAGCTTGACAAATTCCAAAGACCTCAGAGTCGGTCGCCTCTGCGGCCGCTGTTGGAGGTCGCATTGTTAACACTTTCCATAGAAAAACTGGCCAAGTGCGAGTCGGACTCGCACACGAAGGGTTCCGTACCACAAGGCAAAAACGCCGAGAAAAACACGTTTGTTGTATGGGAGCAGCCTTAAATATTTATTTTATTCTGTTTTTAGTATTTGTTGTCATAGCGGCAACAGAAATACATCATCTGGTGACAGACGGCAGACGGACAGCGGAGTCTTAGTAATAGGGTCCCGTTTCACCCTTTGGGTACGGAACTTTACTTTACTATTATAAAGAAAGACGTATAGAAACTTTGATGGTGGTCCGTGACAGAAGTTGTGCACTCAACGCACTTATTAGTACTGCTGTTTCTAGAAGATGCGATTCCGCGATCTATTTATTTATTACTAAATGGGCCCGCTCTTGACCCCGATCACGTCTGATGGAAAGCGATAGATGAGGTCTATGATGGAACGAGCGTGCCCAGAAGATGCCTGTTCACTCTTGCTTTGAAGGCAAACGTGTTAAATGTGGGAGGGAACACAGAGAGTTCCACACTTTGGCTGTGCGCATAATAAAAGTGGAGGAGAAGCGCTGAGTACGACTCGTGGGGATATCAACCAAGTGCGGATGGTACGCTGCAGTACGTCTGGTTGTCCGGTGGTAAACGAGCGGTGGTGGGTTCAGGGATCTGTGGCAAATTTGCTTGTAACTTGACCAAAGCACGCACGTAGCTTGCATAATCATAATCACAATCGTGATCATTTTCATTTGTCAGAATATGGTACAGACGCCTGCACATCAAGCTACTGCAATCTGTCAAATTTTTTTAATAGATTTTCAACTTTATCGCTAAAGCATAAGGTTCAAGGTTGATTGGGAAAATTTGACAAATTAGTACATTATATGCATGTCATTGTGATATTCATCAATCAGAAGTTGTTTATGTACAGACGCCAGCACATCAAGCTACTACAATCTGTCAAATTTCTTTAACCTTTTAACCACATGTTTCCGTGCCCCTACCGCTCGTGTCGTATTTCTGCGACAGAGAACATGCACGATTTTTTCGTTCTATTCAACGATTGCTCCTCCTTATTTATTGTAGGCATTATTTTATCGATTTAGGTATTCAGCTGCATCCGGTTTGACTGGAAGCCGACCCCAACATGGATGGGAAAAGGCTAGGCAGATGATGATGATTATTTTATCGATTTGTAGCCGCACGTTAGGGACACGGCAATTGATATTTAAAAGGTCAATAGATTTTCAACTTTATCGCTAAGGCATTAGGTTCAATGTTGATTGGGAAAATTTGACAGTTTCGGGTAACTTGATCTGCTGGCGTCTGTACAATGTCATGTAAACTACTTACTGTGTATACACACTAGCGACATGCGTCGACGACATAGGCAACTGCAGCCGTCGACGGCTGCCGTTCTCAAATACACGAGCGACACGTTGTCGACGGCTGTCGACGACATGCGTCGATGAATGCAGTTGCGTCCGTCGTCTATGCGTGTCGCTTGTGTGATGAGCACTTACACAGTTTGTGCAAATTACAGGCATGTATCTTTGCGGCTTTTGAAGGCGAAAGTTTGTGAGTGTGTGAGGGGATGTGTGTGTTTTTATAAAGAGTGAATTTGAACCGAACCGAAACCGAAATGGGAGATTTTACTCATCATTATGAACAACTTTTACTAAGGGACCAAAGCTGCAATCGCGAAAAAAAATTAGCTGTTCCCTACATTTTGACGAGTTATGCGAACATAAATGTAGGGAACAGCCGATTTTGTTTTCGCGATTTCAGGTTTGGTCCCATAGTGAAAGTTGTTCATAATGATGAGCAAAATCTCCCATTTCGGTTTGTCGCATGTTTTCAATTTCAACCTGTATAAATAAATAAAAATTGTTTGTCCAAATAAACTTTTCTCTTTGTTTCTTTCTTATATGTTTGTTAGTTCTTCACGCTCAAACGGCTGGACCGATTTTGATAAAACTTTGTATGGAGGTAGCTGACACCTTGGATTAACATAGGTACAGGTTTTTTATCCCGATATTTCCACGGGATCGACATTTATGCGGGTGAAACCGCGGGGCGCAGCTAGTGATAAATAAACCTACTTGAATAAAATTTTACGCTTCTTAACAATTTTGGAACCTATAATATCCTCTTGGTATACATTGTGATCACTTATAACGACGTCTAGTAACAGGGAAGAGGCGGTCCTTAGTTTAATTTATATCAGTAACTAGCTTCTGCCCGCGACTTCGTCCGCGTGAAATTCGTACTTTCCTCTTATAATTTCGAAAATGTATGTTTATGATTTTTATCATTTATTTAGATATAAATAAGTATTCAGGCCAATTTTTTAGTTTATAGCTGAAAGGGATCAGATTTTTCAAATAAACTGTATCCCAGCTTTTTACCCCCCCAGGAGAGTAATTTTGAAAAGCCGTTTGGAATGTGTTCATAACTTGACTCAAAGACCCATACCCATTTTCGAGTTAATGGAAGCAAGCAGTAGAATTTTCCACCTTCGTAGGAGTCAATTTTATAAAAACCCTAAATCACTTTTTTTAAGTATTTTTTGTTTTAGTAGTACCGAGTTTCGAGTTAATCCGACAGCGGGTTAAATATTTATCTAATCCATCAAGTTTGTCACCCCCCAAATCCTCTGTGAGGGATTTTTTAAACTAAAAGTGACAATCTTTATTATTTACTGACCCAAATATTGCCAAGTTTCTAATTTATTAACCAAATGAATAAGATTTTTCATATAAACTGTATCCCCTCTTTCTATCCCCACAGGGGTGGAATTTCGAAACATAATCTAGATTATTTATACCAATTTTCCAGTTAATCAAGCCTCGTAATAAAATTCTCCCGTGTGAAATTGACGACCCCTCTTCACCCTATTAGCGGTAGATTTTCGAAAAACCCTAAACCACTTTATTATTTACTAGCTTCCGCCCGCGACTCCGTCCGCGCGGATGTCGGTCTTCGCGTGGATGGTTTATTTCTCCATTTTGAGTAACTCTGACAATGACATCTTATAAATATCTATTGGACCCAAATACGGCTAAGCCTATAATAATTAAGGAGATCCCTCTATTGAGCTACTGCTGTTGAGCTCGCGTTCTGTAGTAAGTATTTTTTTCATAGTAATTCCGACCTTGATAAGTAGCATGTAGCAGTAAATTACTGACACTGACGAAAAGTTTGCAATAATAAAAAAGTGATCGTGACAATGCGACAGAAAGTTAATTGAGAGCTTCAGCATACACAACATTGTTAGTGAGCTCGTCCGGAATATGAACATGAAGATTTCTTGGACTGCTCACACGGGAAAGAGCTACGTAAAGTTGCCCGTGTGAAAAACAACTCGCGGTAAGATCTACGCCAGCAACTCCTAAGGTCTGACCTTGAGCCTTATTTATTGTCATGGTGTAACACAATGCTACAGGAAACTGTATTCTCTTAAATTGAAATGGAAAATTATCCACTGCGGGTAATGCAACGTGTGTTCGCGGTTCTACAGAACAACGTCAATGAATAAAACTGAAAAATAAGATTTTTTTTTTCTACGTATTTTTCCAGGATAAAAAGTATCCCATTTTATGCCCAGGATAATAAGGTATTATTATACCAAGTTTCATCGAAATCGAACCGTTAGTTTTCACGTGATGCCTGCATATACAGACAGACAGACAGACAGACAGACAGACAGACAGACAAAAATTTTTTTAATCACATATTTGGGTTTGGTATCGATCCAGCAACACCCCCCGCTATTTATTTTTTCAATATTTTCAATGTACAGAATTGACCCTTCTACAGATTTATTATATGTATAGATTTTGGTCTTAGATAGGTACTGAGTTTCGAGTTAATTGGACCGCGCATTAAAAATTTTCCATACTAAATTTGACACCCCCAATCTCCCCTTTGGGTTAGTTTAGAATTCCAAAAAAATTCGAACTTTATAAATATTTGTGCCAAGTTTCAAGTCCAAATTTATTTGTACCATTTTTTTTGAGTTTATCAAGGCACTCATTAAAATCCCCTTATAAATCGAATTACCACTTTTTGTCCCGTCAGGAATCAATAATTTTCGAAAACCCCATACACTTACTATTGATTCTTCATCTGCCTAGCCTTTTCCCAACTATGTTGGGGTCGGCTTCCAGTCCAGCGGGATGCAGCTGAGTACCAGTATTTTACATGGAGCGACTGCCTGTCTGACCTCCACAACCCAAATACGATACTTCTTGATAAGACTGGTTGTCAAACTTTCGGGCTTCTGACCACCCCTAGCGACTGTCAAAGATCCACGAATGATAGCCGGGACCAACGGCTTGCTTTTCGAGGCACGGAGAAAAAAATGTAAAGATGGACACCTATCCACAGACCAACTGCGGCAAGCGTAGCCTGCGTAACCTGATCGCTCGATCTGTGCGGCTGTTATTATTGATTATTTTCTGTCCAAAGTATTAATACTTAGTTTCGAGTAAATCGGACCGCGCGTTAAAATTCTTCCACACAAACTTTAACACCCCAACACAAGGGGTGTTGGGGTGTTTTGATAAACGAATAATGATAAACTTTATTACTTGCTTAGGCAAGTATTCTTGCCAAGTTTATTAACCAAATGAATAAGATTTTTCTTATAAACTGTATCCCCGTTTTTCACCCCCACAGGGGTGGAATTTCGTAAAATTGTTTGGGATGTGTTCATTACTCGACTCAAAGATTGTTTATACCAATTTTCGAGTTAATCAAGCCACGCAGTAAAGTCTTCCCCTATAAAATTGACTTTTCACCCCGTTAGGGATAAATTTTCGAAAAACGATGATACACGTTATTCTTTATTTTCGGTCTTAAGTATAAATACTGAGTTTCGAGTTAATCGGACCACGCGTTAAATTTCTTCCATACAAACTTTGACACCTCCCAATCCCCCTTCAGGGGGTAGTTTAGAAAAAAAAGCCAAACTTCATAATTTATTTAGATAAGTATTCGTGCCAAGTTTCATGGTTATTAACCCAAGGAATAAGATTTTTCATACAAACAAAATCCCCTCTTTTCACCCCTTAAAGGTTAAATTTCGAAAAACCCCTTCTTAGTGGATATCTACTCTTCACAAAGAACACACCCTCCAAAATTAATTTCTCTACCCAGCGGTACCGACCAGCGTTTTAGGCTGTTCGTTGTTAAATCAGTCAGTCAGGACAAAATTTCATCCCCCTTTTCACCCCCTTAATGGATGAAATTCTAACAACACCGTTGTGTTAGCTTCCAATCATAAGCCTAGATAATAAATTTAGTGATATTTACGTTGAAAATTACTGACTTTCTATACACAACTTCGTCCCCCTTTTTAACCCTTCGGGGGTGGAATTATCAAAAACGCTGAGATACGTATAAATTAATTTTCAATTGTCAGCCTAAATACAAAATTAGAAGATCCTAACTTCAAAACTGTCGGACTTTCATATAAACTTCCATCCCCTATTTTAACCCTTTAGGGGTTGAATTCCCAAAAATCCTTTCTTAGTGGATACTTACTCTTCACAAAGAACACACCTTCTAAGTTTCAAGTCTCTAGGTCCAGCGGTTTGGGCTGTTTCAAACTCAAACTCAAACTCAAACTCAAACCATTTATTTCAATTAAACCATTTACAGGCACTTTTGAATTGTCAAGAAGTCGGTCAGTCAGAAAATATGAAGCTAGTTGCCCATTCCAAAGCGTAGGTACCTATGGAGAAGAACGGGCAAGAAACTCCATGGACACTCTTTTAAATTGTATTTTTACAAAAATATTAGTTACATCATTAATGTTGAATTTACAATTATATGTGAGAACGATGTAAAAAAATACGTACGCGTTAAGAGCGTCCAGAGTACAGCAAATAGTAAGAAGACAACAATCCAAAAATAAAATAATTAAAAATAAGCCTAGGCAGCTGAGTGATGACCAGCCCCAAATGACGGCGCCCGTTCACGAACATGACGCATGGATCAGCTGTGCGTTGATATATCAGTCAGTCAGTCATTCAGTCAGTCAGGACTTTGAATTTTATATGTATAGATTAAAAAGCCTCATGTATTTCCTAAATGAAAATTAATTTAACAAAAATTTCATTAGGATGTTTAAAAACATACTGGCAGTAAACAAAAAAAGTACCTATTACTGAATGATTTATTTATGATAAATGATTTATTTTCTGTAAGTAGGTTTGTACAATTTATTTTGTGACACCTCATAACCCACATGCGATTGCGACTGCTCGATGACAAAACGCTGACCTGTCGCATGCGGCTGTTATGGGGTGTGACCGTGTGAGCACGCACCGTGCATGTAGACGCTGTGACAAGTAGCGAGAGCGTGCGACTCATAGATATATGAAAGAAGGAGATATGCTCAATAGTTGAAAATACATCACAATCCGATGTCGCTAGGTTGGCCCCACCACCGCGCCACTACTACACATGTAGTTCAGTAAAACTTGCATCTCATAAATCAGAACGTACTACACAATCAATTATAAACCTTAACTCATCAAACACAGCGTGCATTTACCATGCACCGTACAACTTACTCACACAAAAACTGTCGCTACCGTCACAAAATACAGAGAGTACAGAAGGCAATCACATGTATGTATGTACTTCACTTTTCATACCTACGCTCGGCGGTCGCGCTATGGTTGTCAACTTTGACTTATGCACAAAAAACTATCGTGGTAGTGGGCACTCGTATCTAGTTGTTTGATTTATTGTTGAGCTTATTCTAAAATATTAAAACAAAACAATAAACATAGTATTACAATACAAAAAGTTTACAGAACAAAAACATAAAATTTTACATTTGTCAATGTTCACTTTCGAAATTCCCTAATAACTTCAATACGGATTACCCTATTTACACAATTTAATTTGCCCTATCCGTTTTAGACCTAAACCTATAAAATGACACAAAATCAACACAATATCTACACAAACAAAAAATCATGTTTTCAACTTACGTAATAGTTGGTGGCGTGAATTTACCTTACAAAAAAGTTACTTCGTTTATACTGATTCTAAATAGGAAACTATTACATAAATCGAGCTGAGATAGCAATTTTTTTGTTGCTCCATTTTTGCACTTCATAGACGCGTGTCTCAAGCGGATGGCACTCGTGCTCGCACTACTCCCAGCCCGTCCGAGATAACGTGTCCGTGAGCGGTGTCCATGTGTGCGTTGCTCGAGCGCACTTTGTATGTAGATTGCCTTGTGTACTCTCTGTATTTTGTGCTATAGTCACCGAGCTGTCGCAGTGTTGCGTGTCACTTAATGTGCACCATGTCTTAATCTTCAAGCGAGGTAGTTTCGCGTAGTGCCGCAAGTTAAGAATTGTAGGAGCACCACAAGCAAAAGTATTTGAACACAATGTTCTCTCCCTCTGACAGAGAGGAGGCCTGTATCCCAACCAAATCCCAGCTGTGGGATAGCCTGATTATGCGTAATTTATGTCCCGTGAAAGAACACTTTTTAGCAATATCATTAAGACTTACTGACTATAAACGGTAAGAAGAAATGTTTGTAAAACAGTAACTTTTGATGATTGAACATACTACGTATTTACTGAAAAAAAAAACAAAAAAAATAGATATAAAAGATATCACCAAATGAATAAAACAGTTAATTTTGTGATATTTTAGCTACTTAAAACGTTAAAGTTTACTGTCATGACGGTAACATTTTGCCTCAAGCTTTAACTGTTTTCGGATCAGTAAAAAAAATACTGTTTTGAACGTTAGGCTCATATTTCAACTGTTATAGCAGTTCAGATTAATGTTTTTTATTTTTATTTACAATGCGATTCAAATAAGAATAGGAACGTCAATGACCTCTATCTGTCAAAAGTTGATTGAAAAGTACGGTTTGCAAAGAAAACTTATTTGCGTATCAATAACTTTTTTTTTGTTTAGATAAGTCTTAGATAAATCAAGGTGAAAAAAACATCATAAAATTTGTCATAATTAGTTTTTTTTTAAATTATGCTGCTTTCTTTCTTATTTTCATTGTTGACTACAATTCACCAGAAAGTAAAGAAGATGCCAGCCGCGATCTTGTCGTTGTTGGGTGTTACATGCTTTGTGGTTGTTGGTGTGCTTCTTCGTGAGACTGAGTGCTTGTGGAGTGTTACTGTTTCTTTCGTTAATTCTGTATGTTACGTGGTGGTTTCATGTTAAATTTGTTATTGTTGTCATTTGTTGACGATGACCACTCAAACAGTGATGCAGACATGAGCGAAATTGAAAAAAAAATGTTTTCGTAAATAATTAATGTTATTAAAAAAATATATTGTTTTGCTCACCCTACCCAATTTATTCGATTTGACAGCTATGACGTCACAACCTGGCGCTAAGTCGATCCTATTCTTATTTGAAACGCATTGTACAGCTTATTTTATCTTTCAATGTAGAGAGAAAACTTTTCTACACAGGCACATAGATCCTTATTTGTACTAGAATTACAAAGCTACCGTAAATATTAGAAGTCTGAGAAAAGTCGAACGAGGACCTAAACGCAAACAACGCAAGTTTTATAATGCCTAAAAGTATATGATCGACTACAGTAAATAAAATCAGAAAAATATATGATATTCTTCAGGATATATGCTAGTTAGATAGTGTGTTGAAAACTTAATACAACTAATTTGATACGATAGAAAAAAACTATGTAGATACCTCTAAAAACTTTCTTTTTACAATAATAAAAACCATACTAATCTATATATATATATATAAAAGAAAGTCGTGTTAGTTACTCCACTTATAACTCAATAACGGCTGAACCGATTTAGCTGAAAATTGGCAGGGAGGTAGTTGAGAGCCAGGAGAAGGACATAGGATACTTTTTTTTAAATAATTTTATTTACTTATAGGAGTAGGGTAGGAGTAGTGTAGGAGTAGGTTAGGAGTAGGGTAGGAGTAGGGTAGGAGTAGTGTAGGAGTAGAGTAGGAGTAGGGTAGGAGTAGGGTAGGAGTAGTGTAAGAGTAGAGTAGGAGTAGGGTAGAAGTAAGGTAGGAGTAGGGTAGGAGTAATGTAGGAGTAGGTTAGGAGTAGGGTAGGAATAGGGTAGGAGTAGGATAGGAGTAGGGTAGGAGTAGGTTAGGAGTAGGGTGGAAGTAGGGTAGGAGTAGGGTAGGAGTAGGGTAGGAGTAGGTTAGGAGTAGGGTGGAAGTACGGTAGGAGTAGGAGTGTAGGAGTAGGGTAGGAGTAGTGTAGAAGTAGGGTAGGAGTAGGTTAGGAGTAGGGTAGAAGTAGGGTAGGAGTAGTGTAGGAGTAAGGTAGGAGTAGTGTAGGAGTGGGGTAGGAGTAGGGTAGGGTAAGGGGTAGGACACCATGCGAACGATGTACCGCCGGGCAGCTAGAAATAATTTATATGGCAAAACAACGTTTGCCGGGTCAGCTAGTATTATATATAATAGAATTATTATTGTTATAATACAATCATTCAGATTTTTTGTCAGATTATTCTACAAGCAACATACTAAAGAATTAGTGCTTTAATTTTTTAGTGCAAACGATAGATTTATTGTAAATAGAAAATTGCTTCATATTTTGCAATAAATTACCAGCGTTGGGTCATCGCGCTTCTCTTTATTTTCTATGCAGTCCGACAGTGACCGCGCTTTAGGCTTTGAGTATTAAACCAACTGGAGGCGCCATTGTCAGGCGATCCCCGCTGCCAAAGGTACGATACCGCCGGTCATAGCGGTTATATAAAACTAGTTGCCGCGCGTAACAACGCGATCGAATTGCATTAGTGTATTATTACTACTTGTGTGCGTTCCCTCGTCCCCCGCGATGAAAGTGACAGACTTATATGCGTAGATATTAGTACTCGTGGCGTCTCCGGTTGGTATAATACTCAAAGGCTTTAGGTCATGTTAGTTCCTTTAACTAGAAGTCAGAAACGTGTTCGCACTGCAAACAGCTGCGGCGACAGTCACCTGTGTTTCCAAGAACAATAAGTCGAGTTACGAGCTAATATAGGGTGGCAAGCTCTGAACATGCATTCTGATTTGGTACTAAATGCAGTTGTTTGGAACGGTGCGCTTAGCTTCTGACGTTCCAAAAGTGCCAATCCATACTATATATAAAAAATATATAAAATCTCTTGCAATTTAATACCTCGAAGTGTGTGACCATCACTTTTTCTCGCGCACACAATCCCATCTTACATACCTACTATATTGACGGGTTGCCTATGGAGCGGGTTACAGAAGTCAAGGACTTGGGAGTAATATTTAACATTGGTTTAACTTTTCGGGATCATATCATGCGTAGCTGTAAACGAGCGTACAGAAATTTAGGTTTCGTGCTTCGTACGGTCCGAGGTTTCACGAATGTGAAAGCAATTATAGCGTTATATAATGCATTGGTGAGGAGCCAGTTAGAATGTAATGCAGTTATCTGGGCTCCGCATGAAGCTAAATATGTTGGAGAGGGTACAAAATAAATTTATAAGATATTTATACAGGCGTTATTACGGAGTCTATCCCTTTTACCCGTTAATGTATCCTACCTTATTTATTTTAGGTATGGTAGGATACAACGAGCTAAGGGTTAGGAGGGATCTTGCACTCGCCTCATATATATTTAAGTTACTGAGAGGGAAGGTGCATAATGCAGTTGTTTTAGGCCAGGTGAGTCTGTGTGTTCCGGACAGGTACGTGTGGCGGCGACGGCAGCCACGACTGCTAGTAGAACCGCGTGCTCGGACCAACCTTTTAAAAGAGGCGCCGCTGACGCGTGCACTCCGCACGCTCAACCTCATAGCGAGTGAGACGGACTTATTCTGTTGTTCTCTGGGTGAATTCACAAGGAATGCTTTGTTTGTAATTAGTTATAGGTATTAGTTATAAGTAACAATTAAGTATTAGTTAAGGCGCATTTACCGCATTCGTTTGCTGTAATGGTAGATGTATGTTGTTAAATAAATAAATATAATTATACTATATCTATGTATATAAAAGAAAGTCGTGTTAGTTACACTATTGATCAAGAACGGCTGAACTGATTTGGCTGAAAATTGGTGGGGAGATAGCTTAGAACCAGGAGACGGGCATAGGATACTTTTTTATTTTTAGGGTTTCATACCAAAATGGTAAGACGGAACCCTTATAGTGAAACTCAGTCTGTCTGTCTGTCTGTCACAGCTGGATTTTTCAGGAACTACTAATGCTATCAACTTGAAATTTGGAATAGTTTTAGATGACGTTTGCCCAACTATTTTGCAAATAAGAAAGAAATAAAAATATATGTATATTTTTTGCAACTTTGAATTTTTCAGACCCCCTTTCGACTGAAAGAGAAAAATTCAAAGTGCTACTAGGGCATGTGGGGTATCATATGAAAGAACACAGTTTGCAAATTCTCAAACATTTTTCTTTTTTTAGGCCGCATAGTTTTCGACTTATGATGAAAAATGTAAAAAAAAAATACCGTTCCCCCCTTTATCTCCGAAGTTTGCAAAGAGAAAAATCTGAAATTATTCTATGTGATAGAAGTTTATGTAAATATTACAGGTAAAATAAAACGAAGTCTATAAATAGCACACTTTTCAGTAATCATCAACAAAAGTTACATTAGTTCCACTATCGGTCAAGAGATGGCGCTGACACAAAACTGCAATAATTATTCTACATCGCAGTGCACAGTGTTAAAATTCTCTGACAAATACCTATATTTGTATTTACGGAACCCTCGGTGCGCGAGTCCGACTCGCTCTTGCCCGGCTTTTTTACAAATCATAAGGAATACAAATACCATTTTGATCACAGAAATTCCGCAACATGTACTGACTTTTTTATTTGCTGTTATCTAAAGGTGGTACTGAAAGCAGAACATTTGTTACGTTGTTAGATGATAAAAATACGACGGAAAGCGATCGCATCTTATACATAGTAGCAAAACAGTTAGAAATTTATATTATCTACCATACAAGGTAGTCAGAAGCCCGCAAGTCTGACAACCAGTCTTACCAAGGGGTATTGTATTACCCAGTAACTGAGTTGTGGAGGTCAAATTGGCAGTCGCTCTATGTAGAAGACTGGTATTCAGCTGTATCCGGTTAGACTGGAAGCCAACCTCAACATAGTTGGGAAAAGGCTAGGCAGATGATGATGACCATACAAGGTTGCCAAGACTAGGTTAACCTAGATATTTCCTACGTCACGTTGCAGTATAAAACTGATTCACATCCAGAGGGGCAATTCTCGTAATTTTAAGAACGCTACAGTCTGATCTCAGTCTCAATCTGTCAAACATACCTGTAAATTCCCTAAATTTTTTGATAAGTATGTTACCTCTAAAGGGAAAAGGGAATTTAGAGGTATGTTACCTCTAAATTCCCTAAGTTTTTTGATAAGTATGTTACCTCTAAAGGGAAAAGGGTTACCTTTAAATTCCCTAAATTTTTTGATAAGTATGTTACCTCTAAAGGGGAAAGGGAATTTAGAGGTATTTTACCTCTAAATTCCCTAAATTTTTTGATAAGTATGTTACCTCTAAAGGGAAAAGGGTTACCTTTAAATTCCCTAAATTTTTTGATAAGTATGTTACCTCTAAAGGGAAAAGGGAATTTAGAGGTATTTTACCTCTAAATTCCCTATTTTTTTTTATAAGTTTTTGTCATTGATTGCCGCTAAGATGAGACTGCGACTAGATTTTGAACGGTTTTAATTACGGGATTTGGCCTTCAGGTCCAGTTCAAAACCAGCGTCGCCTTTTTTGCTGAACTGGGCCTTTTTGGTGCAGCCGTGAGGCACACTTTTCTGCTAATTTCTTACATCGCACTTTACACATTCATTTTGATTTTTTATTTGATTTAGAGGCCTAAAAGGCCACTTTGGCAGAATCCATAAAAGGATAACATTATGAATCATAATGGACAGTTAACTGTTAAGTTAATCGTATCAAATCCCATTGGTGAACGATTTTTCAGTTGTTTTTTTTTGTCTGTGCCAAAAATACCATTCTATCCAATCCCTTTTATACCTACGTATTGCAGTGAAAAAAAGAAAACACGTACTGTCTTCGCCATATTAAGGTCACAGCTCATTAGAGCCACCCGTCACCCACTCCGCACCGCCTCGCCCACTGCGGCTAGTATTCTTTATATGGACTTGTTTGGGTATGCGCTCACTACATCAACTCCGTAGCGTCACCGTATCGCCTCGGTCGTAAGCCCTCCACGCGCGGACGGCAGGTCGACCACTCGGTGACAACTCGCTGCTTCGCATGCGTGCCTTGCGTTGACTGCGCTTTGCCAACCCGCGGGTCCCGAGTGGATCGCGCTGCCCGCGAATTATTCACGCGAGGACGACACGTTAGCGATGCGCCGCTCCCGACCCTCCCTTCGTCGTCCACTGGTTGACAACGCGAGGTCCACTAGTTGACCACACGACGTTTATTGGTGATAACGCGGCGTCCACCCGTGGACCACCTGTCGACAACGAGTGGACGCCGTGCGACGAGGCGGTGCGGGGTGGGTGCCGGGTGGCTTTAATGAGCTGTGACCTTTAGGATTCACGTATGTATCTGGTGTATTGTGTGTCTTTTAGTCTGTGCTAAATAATTGTATATTCTTTCTCTCTTTTTTTTTTTTCGTTAGTTACAAAACCAATCTTTATTTAACAATTTATACATTCAAGTTGTGTGGTTGTTGTGTGTATAGGGCCTATTGGCTTATTGAACTCGTAAGTCCCACTCTCCATATTCAGGGTCGAACCATATGCTTAATTGTATCTCCTAATCAACAACTTTGATACAAAAACATACATACTAGACATACATTAACCAAACATACGTTTAGCACTCAACTACATCACTGGCAAAGCAAAGAGCACTTATCTATCTCCTCTCAACTAAGGATACAGCGAGGAAATACCTCATTTGCAAGCAGACAGCGAATCTAATTACAATTTATTCGCTTCACCCTCGTTTATTTAGGTGTGTAATCCACTAAAATCAAGACGCTGGTTAAGTAGAAGTGTCCCGAGTTTGATTGGGAGTAGGAATAGGTAGTAGGAATCCCAGATTATACTGTCCATTTTTACGACTGTTCCAATTACAAATACTGGCAGTAAGGCGGTACGTCATTTGTTTGATTTGGGTACCGTCTCGGTAATGTAGAGGTTATCTATGTAGCCTTACCTCTTAAGGTCATAGCACACGTATCAAAGGGATCGGCACCGTATCAACTCGAGCCGTTCTTTGTATGAAACTCCCTACTGCAACGCACACTAATCGGATTCGCACGTAATCGCCTCGCCTCGAGACAAGCTCACGAACCGCTGTGCGGTGCGTTACGGCTCGTCGTCCGCGCGCTTACGTCTCTCCGTACCTGAGCTTACGCCTCTGCGTCCACCCTTGCCCCTCTCACCCCTCCGGCTTGCCTGCTTCACCATCAACCAGCAGTCGGCGAGCCGTGAGCGCGGCTTTGCCTAGCCGTAGCCGAGACGACGACGTATCGGAGCTTCTGATCAGCTTTGGTTACGTGCTTACGTTAGGTTGACGCTTGTTTGACGGCGAGGCGAAAGGCGATACCTTTATATTGCAGGCTGGCTATAATTGAGCGCGTGTTGCATTTGAACTTTCACGAACTTTTTTCGAACATTCGTCAAATATTTTTATAAGGTATTTTTGTTTAGTTGAGTGAGTGCTAGTTTTAACGTGGTAACGCTTCTGACGTTTCAAAAGTTTTCTTTCTGTTATTATATTCTGATGAAATCCTACCGCTGTTTAATTACATTGCGGGGCTCTCTTCTAGAGTCTCTATTCTTATAATTATGTCCAAGTGAGTCCAAGAGAGAGTGTTAA
The DNA here is from genome assembly GCA_916614155.1 of Mesoligia furuncula. NCBI lineage: Eukaryota > Metazoa > Arthropoda > Insecta > Lepidoptera > Noctuidae > Mesoligia > Mesoligia furuncula. The sequence goes on along the minus strand of OU744795.1, from coordinate 25,922,670 downwards.
TTATGATTATGTCCAAGATTGAACTTCATCCTCAGGCCCTTTGTACTCAGCACGGTTTCTTTACGGTACGGCGTATAAACCGCACCGTAGAAAAAATGTGTGTGTCAACAAGCTTCATAGTGGTCCATTTAAGGGGCTTACCGGGTCTAAACGCAGAAAACGCAAGTTTTAGAAACAATAAAAGTATATGATCGACTACAGTAAATAAAATCAGAATAATATGTGATATTCTTCAGGTTATATGCTAGATAGATACTGTGTTGAAAACATAATACAACTAATTTCATACAATAGAAAAAAATCATGAAAATACCTCTAAAAACTTTCTTTTTACAATAAAAACCATACTAATGTTCATACAATCATTCAGATTTTTTGTCAGATTATTCTCTGACGGCTTATATTCGGATTAGGCTCTGACGGCCGACACGGCGAATAAACCGTCGTTTTATACGGCAAGAAAAACACGTGTGTACAAGGGTCTTAGGCTGAGTTAATTAGTCAAACGTTTAAACACGTACATAAGCTTGGAATTCTTCTGTTCTATAACCATCAAACAGAACTTAGATAAGCCAAAGCACGTTTTAAGAGCATTTACGCTATACGGCATTTCACAGAAACTTTCAAGCCCTTGTTTTTCGAAATGAATGAACCGATTTTAATGAAACTTCATACGCATAAGCAAGATACAGAGGTCTAAAAAGTTGGTAGAGAACATTTTCGAAATGTCTTATTTAAATAAAGATAACTGAAAATCTCTGCCTCTATGGAAAATTTAAAATCGGTCTGATTTGGCTGTAACACTATTTTTCGAAAATGTTCTTAAATAACTTTTTAGACCTCTGTATCCTGCTTAAGCAGCTGCTTCAGTTTCTAGATATATATGTCTGTAATTTATATGGTGTACATAATAAAGAGTATTCTATTCTATTCTATTCTAAGCGTATGAAGTTTCATTACAATCGGTTCATTAATTTCGAAAAATAAGGGCTTGAAAGTTTTTAAGAAATGCCGTACGGCGTAAACGCTCAAAAACGTTCAGTCATGTGGGCCTTAGATATTTTTGGATATTATATTTATTTTTAACATGACAAATGCTTGATGACGAAGCCCACGCTGCTCCCCCAGCAATATCATCATCTGCCTAGCCTTTTCCCAACTATGTTGGGGTCGGCTTCCAGTCTAACCGGATGCAGCTGAATGCCAGTATTATACATGGAGCGACTGCCTATCTGACCTTCACAACCCAGTTTCTGGGTAATACGATACCCTTTGGTAAGACTGGTTGTCAGACTTTCGGGCTTCTGACTACCCGTAACGACTGTCCAAGATCCACGAATGACAGCCGGGACCAACGGCTTAACGTGCTTTCCGAGGCTCGGAGGGGTCTCGGTGAGCACGTACACATTATAAATAACTGTATAATTACATTGCCGCAGTTAATTTATTTCGCAATCCAATTGTCACTCGATTGAATTTGGATAGTAGGAAGCTACATACCGTGACCCCTCCGTCGCTCTGAAAGCACGTTAAGCCGTTGGTCCCGGGATCTTTGACAGTCGTTACGGGTAGTCAGAAGCCCGAAAGTCTGACAACCAGTCTTACCAAAGGGTATCGTATTACCCATAAACTGGGTTGTGGAGGTCAGATAGGCAGTCGCTCCATGTAAAATACATACATCTGGTTAGACTGGAAGTCGACCTCAACATAGTTGGGAAAAGGCTAGGCAGTTGATGAGTAGGAAGCTGCTACATATTTCTTCATCGTCATCATTACAGCCGAAAGACGTCCATTGCTGGACATAGTCTGCTGTCGTGTGCATCTAGCGGACACCCGCGATCTTCGTACACCACTTAACGATTCCTTAGTTTGAAACCACGTCAATTCCTTAGCTAAATCACGACATCTGCTAATAACGTATTCTCTATGACACATTGAACGAAACCGCCCGAAATGAACGCGAAGTTGGCTTGGTTTGAACTGTCAAAAAACCACGCTTGACAACCGTACGTGGTTTGCATGTGGGAAGATTGCGCAGGGAATAATAATTCCTACACAGAAATCGGACCCTGGTCACCACCTTATGGGCAGGCCATAGCTACCCATCTACTTCATAATCAGCCTAGAACGTTTCCACTGCTGGGACACTGGCCTCCTCTCAGTGAGAGGGAGTGGGCCGTATTCCACCACGCGGGCCCAGTGAGGGTTGGTGGATGTCACATGTCTTCGAATTTTTGTTCCTAGGACATGCCGGTTTCCTAACCGTTTTGAGAGCAGTGGTGATGAAATAATTTACACAAAGTAAAGCCCCCGTCTGGGTTCGAACCTACGACCTACAACTTGTAAGTCGTGTCCGTGACCACTGGGCCACCACTGCTCCATCACATCTACTTACATGAAATTAATTATTTTCATCAACATTCTCTCTCATAAAGGAACAGGAAATCGCCAATTACATTCTCCATCGATCTTTGCGCCTAACGTCATTAATTATAGTATTATTTCGCCATTTGTCACAGGTGGAATCCATGGCCGTATTATTATGACATATTACTATTATCCATAATGATATATGGGGATGTTTGATACATCTATACTTTATATATATCCATACTATTCATCCATACTAATATTATAAATTCGAAAGTAACTCTGTTTGTCTGTCTGTCTGTATGTTACCTTTTCACGCCTAAACCACTGAACGGATTTCAATAAAATTTGGCAGAGAGATAGATTGCATCCCGGGGAAGGACATAGGATAGTTTTTGTCCCGATATTCCCACGAGATCGACACTTATGCGGGTGAAACCGCGGGGCGCTGCTAGTAATATTATAAATGCGAAAGTGTGTAGGTCTGTCTGTTACCTCTTCACCGTTAAACCGCTGAACCGATTTAGATGAAATTTAGTACAGAGATAGTTTGAGTCCCGGGACAGGATATACGATAGTTTTCATCCCGATATTCCTACGGGATCGACACCTATGTGGTTAAAACCGCAAATCATTTATTTGTTGAAATAAATATAAGAATTAACAAGTTATATCTCTCTAAACAGAGGGGCCCGTGGCTAAATAATAACAGCCGTACAGGTCGATCAGGTTAAGCTACGCTTGCCGCGGTTGGTCTGTGGATGGGTGACCATCTTTACATTCCGTGACCCCTCCGTGCCTCGGAAAGCACGTTAAGCCGTTGGTCCCGGCTGTCATTCGTGGATCTTTGACAGTCGTTACGGGTAGTCAGAAGCCCGAAAGTCTGACAACCAGTCTTACCAAGGGGTATCGTATTACCCAGTAACTGGGTTGTGGTGGTCAGATAGGCAGTCGCTCCATGTAAAATACTGGTATTCAGCTGCATCCGGTTAGACTGGAAGCCGACCCCAACATAGTTGGGAAAAGGCTAGGCAGATGATGATGATGATGATCTCTCTAAACAATAATTTATAATGTAAGCTGCTAATATACAGGGTGACGAGACATCAACGCACGAACTGTAATCATGTATTCAGCACATGATTCTAGACCCTCAAGCGAAAGAAAGTAAAGAAAGAAATTTTTCGTCAGTTATAAAAAAAAAAAGTTGCTGTCGGTTCATAGAAAAGTGCAGTACCTACTTACGCGGTCAAAATACGAGTACAACGTGGAACGTTAAATGCGCAAAACCTCTTAAGGGACTTTCATGACCTGAAGCGCGGTCACTGTTGGACTGCATAGAAAAGAAAGAGAAGCGCGATGACACAACGCTGGTAATTTATTACAAAATATGAAGCAATTATTTAATTGCAGAAAATCTATTGTTTGGACTAAAAAATTAAAACACTAGTATTTTAGTATGTTGCTTGTAAAATAATTTGACAAAAAATCAGAATGATTGTATGTATAATAATATGGTTTTTATTGTAAAAATAAAGTTTTTAGAGGTATCTTCATAATTTTATTCTATCGTATCAAATTATTTGTATTCAACACACTATCTACCTAGCATAATATCCTGAAGAATATCATATATTTTTCTGATTTTGTTTACTGTAAGATGATAATTGATGGCACGGTTGGCGCAGTGGTTTAGCGATTGACTGCTGCGCTGCGTGTCGCGGGATCGATTCCTGCACGGATCAAATATTTGTATGACCTACAAGTAGTTGTTCCGGGTCTGGCTGTTTGTGTATGTGAGTTTAAATGTTTGTAAACGCACCCACGATACAGGAGAAATTCCTAGTGTGGGGCAACGTTTTTAAAAAAAAAAAAAGAAGAAAAGAAGAAGAATTATACTTTTATCGTTTCTAAAACTTACGTTTTTTTGTGTTTAAGTCTTGTAAGCCCCTTAAGACATCATTGTACTCATCATTACGAAAAACTTTTACTATGGGACCAAACTTGAAATCGCAAAAAAAAAAAAACAGCTGTTTAGTACATTTTGACGAGTTATACGAGCAGTTAGTTGTTGTCTGTGTGGTGCCGGACTTAAAGAATAGCACCACCCCTTACTTCCCGTGGGTGTCGTAAAAGGCGACTAACGGTCTTACCGGAGAATGGGCAGCAGCGTTCTCTATGCATTCCACCATCATATCATACTGCGATCGCCAACCCGCCTGCCAAGCGTGGCGATTATGGCAAACCCTGCCAAAATTGGGGGAGGCCTATGTCACGCAGTGGACGTCTATCGGCTGAAATGATGATGATGATGATGCGAGCATAAATGTAGGGAACAACTGATTTTGTTTTTCGCGATTTCAGTTTGGGTCCCATGGTAGAAGTTGTTCATAATGATGAGTATAATGACCCCCTTAAGAGGCTTTGCGTATTTAACGTTACACCTTGTATGTGGAAAAGCTATTTAGGTATTTTTTTTAATAATCGGCGAAAAGTTTTAACGTAAGGAGTTTCAGAATCATGAACTGAATCGTGGTAACCGGTTGTGCGTGGATCTCCCCTGCTATCCTATATTTCTATAGCCAAGGTGTAAGGAAAAAACATATTTGAATTCTCTAAGGCTGGCCGCCCACGTCAGACTTTTTGTAGCACCGATAATCGGGCCGATTAAGTTTACTTCATTATTTCTAACCTACTTTTTGTAGGACGTGTGCGTTGCACTATTGCTATCAGTGTGTTCTATTTTTCTCCTACAAAAAATCGGTCACCGATTATCGGACGTGGGCGAGCGGCCTAATTGATTCTATGTATTGAACCCGTGTTCTCGCGTAAGTTTGCTAAAAGTGACTCTTCCTTGCTTTCGCCTTTAAAGGAACTGATTCAGACAACCTTGACAACCAAGATATATAAGAAGTTGATCTCTAGTAAAAAACAAAAATAATAAAAATATACCCTTAAAATATTTTCAAGAAATTCTAATGCTAGAATTTCTGTGAATTTTTCTTCGAATGACTTGTCCCGTGTTGTGACCGTTATTCGACGAATGAGAATGAGTGTTTGTTATCGCCTGGTGGATGTGACGGAGACACAAATGTGAGAGTACCTACTTAGTATAATTTTATCATAGTATTGTATATAAAAACAATAAAAATATACCCTTAAAATATTTTCAAGAAATTCTAGCATTACCTATCACATCTTGACTTCACAATCAAGAACATCTCTTTTATAAATAATCAGGTACTTTTCTGAAAAAGATTAAAACATTAAAATTATCTAAAAAACTTCTTAAGAAAATCTAGCATACCTTCCAATCTATCACAACAAGATCTTCCTTTAATAAATAAGCAGTATTTTCTAAAAACAAACGTCAGCCTATAAAAATAAACGAAAGATCACGACGCGACGTGAACAACGCAGTTGATCTCCCCGCCTAAAGGCAAGCGTATATTAAGCAGAAGATAAGCGTAATTACGCGACGTGAACAACGCAGTTGATCTCCCCGCCTAAAGGCAAGCGTATATTAAGCAGAAGATAAGCGTAATTACGCGACGTGAACAAGCAGTTGATCTCCCCGCCTAAAGGCAAGCGTATATTAAGCAGAAGATAAGCGTAATTACGCGACGTGAACAACGCAGTTGATCTCCCCGCCTAAAGGCAAGCGTATATTAAGCAGAAGATAAGCGTAATTACGCGACGTGAACAACGCAGTTGATCTCCCCGCCTAAAGGCAAGCGTATATTAAGCAGAAGATAAGCGTAATTACGCGACGTGAACAACGCAGTTGATCTCCCCGCCTAAAGGCAAGCGTATATTAAGCAGAAGATAAGCGTAATTACGCGACGTGAACAACGCAGTTGATCTCCCCGCCTAAAGGCAAGCGTATATTAAGCAGAAGATAAGCGTAATTACGCGACGTGAACAACGCAGTTGATCTCCCCGCCTAAAGGCAAGCGTATATTAAGCAGAAGATTCCCATAATTAAAATCGTTCAAAATAGATTTTGAACGATCTTAATTACGTCGCAATCTCATCTCAGCGACGATCAATGTCAAACATTTGTCAAAACTGTAGGAAAATTACAGGTACAAGTAGCGGCACGTAAGTTGGCAAGAGTTTTTGTAGTGGGGGAAGTTTGCGCACGCACAATTTCATACATTTTTATATGCGCGAACTTCCCCCACTACGAAAATCTCTTGCCAAGTTACGTGCCGGTAACTATATTTTTGACAGATTGAAACTGAGATCAGAGTGTAAACGTTCTTAAAATAACGAGAATTGCCTCTCTGATACCTATCACACGCTTCATTCGAGTGAATGATTCACTCAAGTGAATATTCATTTTTAGGGTTTCGAACGGAAACGGAAAAACGGAATCCTGTCCGTCTGTCCGTCTGCCCGTCTGTCCGTCTGTCTGTCACCAGGCTGTATCTCAAGAAGCGCGATAGTTAGACAGTTGAAATTTTCACAAATTATGTATTTCTGTTGCCGCTATAACAACAAATACTAAAAACAATATAAATTAAATATTTAAGGGGGGCTCCCATACAACAAACGCGATTTTTTTGCCCTTTTTTGCTCGATATCAAAAATGGCCACAGGTAGGCACTTGAAATATTCACAAAATACTCAGTTGTATTTTAACTTTAATAATAAAATTAAAATAAGATAAACATTTAAGGGGGGCTCCCATACAACAAACATGTTTTTTTTGGCGTTTTTGCCTTGTGGTACGGATCCCTTCGTGTGCGAGTCCTACTCGCACTTGGCCAGTTTTTTTTTACACCGACAAAGGACATTGACAGGGTTTGGACCAAGTGCTGCCCAGAATGACCACATAGTGCATTTTGTTCCGTATGTCATTACTAACATATAAACCGAAGCGCTTCAAATTCTGTCCAGGGAGTCAAGAGAAAAACAAGTTTTTCGGTGTAAATTATTTATTGACCAAAAATGAACTAAAACAAATAAATGGACTATTTTTAATCATTATTGATAAAAATCTATTAATAAAATAGCTGTTATTGATGATTTTTAGTCATCACTGACAATAAACTATTCTGCCGTCATAAAGAAAAAGGGCACAACTAACATTTTTTTCAAAATTGAATAAAAATATTTGGAATCAAAAAAAATAGGCGGATATGACAGTTTGTTTACTTTTTCTTTATGACGGCAGTATTAGTAATCACTGTAATCTATTAATACTAACTAAACTGTAAACTGGTAGTGGTACTGTTATTTTAGTCATTATTAGGGATAGGGTAAGGTAGGCATAGCAAACAAGCCAACGTTCGGGCAGGCCAACATCTGCCGGGTCTACTAGTGTACAATAAAAAAGGACAGTAGTTTAATCATTTTCATCGTTATCTAATATAATTGTATCACGGAATGACGCAGAGCGACTTACACATCTTGGTGCCTTATAGCCCATCCTAAAAACCAAACTATGCGCACAACGACCAATTGTCCTCCTACCCGTGAAACATGAACAACAGTAGTTTTTTATGGCCTCAAGTTCATCACTGTTTACATCAAGTAATACATAGCAACGATATACTTTCGATGATGTATGTCTACTCTTTATGTTGATTCTAAAGAGTTGAATATTATCAGACGGCATATTAAATGCAGATAAATCGTTGAGGGTTCCGTTATATTGTTGTAATATAAATGTCTCATTAATGCGTATATGCTCGCTATAATAACTTGGAGCAAGTTTTAATTGTTATGACCCAAATGTTGCCCAGACAAGGGAGTATTTCCAAATAATTTCCTAGATCAATTTACTTAACAAAAAAAAAAAAACAATATACGAAATCCCATAATTTTTTTAATGGCTTTAGGTACTTATCAATTTTTGACAACATTTTCTTGGGGCCTCCACATGTGTACCGAACAGGACAAACACCATTCAGCAAACTACTGCTGTTCGGCGTGTGGAGGGCCCTTAATAATATATCTGCAGTAGTCCTGCAACAAACGGGGTTTGTCCTTGGGTGCACTTGCATAGTGCAATAATCGATAATCGTCGTTTGGTGCCTCCTCATTATTTAAAATTGTCTAAAGGGCCTCTTCTTATTCTTACCATGTCGATAGCCATCTAAATGGACTCGGCCCAGAATTAGGCTACTTGTTTGGTGCCATCACCAGCGTCCACCAGTTCCTGTAACGTGCAACTGACAGGACAGATGCACGTTACAGGAACTGGAAAAAGATGATAGATTCTAAAAGACTTAAACGAAATATAGTTTCTTTTCAAAACATCAATGTTGTTCAGGAAAATGTTAATGTTTTTCAAGTCCTCACAGCTGAAGAATTGACTTTATTCGCAGTAGGTTCATACCAAATAAAACTCGCTCCAAGTTATTATAGCGAGCATATACGCAATATATAATGAGACATTTATAATACAACAATATAACGGAACCCTCAAAGATTTATCTGCATTTAATATACCATCTGCTAATGTTTATCTCTTTAGAATCAACATAAAGAGTAGACATACATCATCGAAAGTATATCGTTGCTATGTATTAGTTGATGTAAACGGTGATGGACTAGAGGCCATAAAAACTACTGTTGTTCATGTTTCACGGGTAGGAGGATAATTGGTTGTTGTGCGCGTACTATGTATCTAGTTTGGTTTTTAGGATGGGCTATAAGGCACCAAGATGTTGTAAGTCGCCCTGCGTCATTCCTTGACACAATAAAATTATAATATAGATAACGATGAAAATGATTAAACTACTTTCCTTTTTTATTGTACACTACTAAACCCGGCAGATGTTGGCCTGCCCGAATGTTGGCTTGTTTGCTATACCTACCTTACCCTATCCCTAATAATGACTAACATTACACACTACCAGTTTAGTTAGTATTAATAGATTACAGTGATTACCAATAGTTTATTGTCAGTGATGATTAAAAATCATTAATAACAGCTATTATTAATAGTTTATTATCAATAATGATTAAAATAGTCCATTTTATTGGTTTAAGATCATTTTTGGTCGACAAATAATTCCCAACGAAAAACTTGTTTTTCTCTTGACTCCCTGAACAGAATTTGGAGCGCTTCGGTTTATAGGTTAGTAATGACGTATGGAACAAAATGTACTATGTGTTAATTCTGGGCAGCACTTGGTCCAACATCCATACATAGATTGTCAATGTCCTTTATTTAGGTATAATCGTTCATCGAATAATGCTCCTTTCATTTCATTGAATTTATTCCTCACTTTTGATTCATTTTGTGTTCAGACGTTTCAGTACGAGTGAAAGATGCCGAATAAAAGACAAAAATGAAGATTTTTGCGTTGCAGAGCGGCCGGTCTTAATGTGTGCAAGCCTTAACTCGAATATAATGCGCGAACCCAAATATTTGCCTCGCTTTGATAACTTATTCAACATTTCAGAGATATCAAAAGAGCATCGGCCCGAAGATGTGTGTTTATGTCGACAAAACCTGACAGGTTGTGCTGGGATCACATGTTTTGATCGACATGTTTTCATGTTACCAATGACTGACGTTTTTAAAAATGTTTGAAAGAAAATGTATTAATATTAAACTGAAGAAGGTTCAATGAATTGTGGGTTTTCCATATGGTACACCTCTGTTTAACCCTTTGGAGATTACAGTTGTAATGATATGTTATGTATAAGAAGGTAAAGAAGTAAATAAAAAACCGCTGGGTAAAAACTTTATCTCAAATAAGGAACGGACATTGATCGCCATGCCCAAGATTCGTGTTCATAATTTTAAACTCATTCCTAGTTTCTTCACGATTTTCTCCAACACCAAGATTCAGTGATCTTTAACTGATCAAGGCACTATAAAGGCTCATTACAATAGAAAAATCAATTGTGTCTCATTAGCGGTAATTAATCGGAACTTTATTGTGCTACTAGGACTTTCGAGGTCTAGAAACTAGACCTCAAGAGGGTAATTAAACCACCAATTTACATAATTAAATCGAACGGAGTTTAAATAAGAATTGAACGAACTGTAAAAAAAAGTATTGATTTAGATGTCTAATCTTATTTCAAATGGAGTATAGTAAACATAGCACGAAGAATCTTTTAAAGACCAGATTATTGGCAATTACGCGCACCTGAAATGTATTGATCCGGAAATATTCTAATAGTGATAAAGTTTATTTTCGTTTGTATTTTTTTACACGTGTATTAAAATAATAAGAAAAATTCTTGCACCCAAAATCCCGAGAATTTCCCGACAATTTCGATGTGAGCCGGGCTTTATGAAAATCATTGTTTACTCGTTTACCATATGTTGTTATATTTGTGTTTATTTGCGAGAATTATGCTTTTTGTTCATGATGAAAAATGCAGAGTTCTACGACGCTGGAAGTGAAAATGTAGATATTTTTTGATTGGGATTTCATGAATTTAAATTTGATGAAAGCATTTAATTGTTGGCGATGCAATGCATATTCTGACTGTTTCTATTATAGCTTTGAATAAAAACCGGCCAAGTGCTACACGTATAAGAACCTAAACCTCTCAAGTTTGTCTTCTTTTGAATGAAAGCAAAAAAAAAAAAATTATTGTGTCTCGCACGGGAATATCACAAACTATACTAAACACACTGTTAAAAACATAAAAAATATAACTAGCGTAAAATAAAAATAAAAACAGAAAGGTACGAGCCCAAAAGGCAGCATTTTGCTGCGATATTAAAAAATAAGTGTCGCAACACTGGTATTCCGATAGGGCCCGTTGTGATGCCGCTTTTCAGTATTTCCCATTATAGCCACAGCTATTACAGGCCACAGGTACACGTTTACTGTGAAAGCTTCAACTGACTACCTATAAGGCCCCTTGTTAACGAGACGACTTTCCGCCGGGTCTATGGCACGGTTTTAAACCGTGTCTACGTCCGGTCGTCTGTTGGGTATGGGACACTATGGACATTTGTTAACGATACCGGCGCTAGCGTGCTCGTGAACCCGCCTAGCCGTAGCCGAGTCGACGTATCGGAGCTTCTGATCCGCTTTGGTTACGTGCTTGCGTTAGGTTGGCGCCTGTATGACGACGAGGCGAAAGGCGATACGGTGCCGATCCCTTTCCGATTTGATACGTGTGACCTTTAGCCTGCAACTGCCCGGCGCCGGCCCGGGTAGAAACCGTCTCGTTAACACGCTCACGTTTCTGAATATACAACCCTATGACGGACAGACAGATGAGATTAGACTTATTAATACTATCCCTTCAGCATCGCTAAAAAAGCGAAACATAAAACATTATACAACTTACCGTATAATATCTACCGTTGGTCTAGAGGTCGCGAGAGCTACTGCTTATCATGATGTCCAGGGTTCGATTCCGAGGTCGTGGAAAGTGTTGTTGGGAACTTCTCAGTAGCAACCCAGAATCTGATTACATACCCTGTTGGCAATAGGCTCAGCCCTTTTTGATATTGGACTTAAACATAAGTGGACTTAACAGCAACAAAAGTCGATTGACACTTCAGTTTTTTTAATCTTAGTTATTGAGCAATATATTAACAATTCAGTTTTTTTAATCTCAGTTATTGAGCAAAATATTAACAATTCAGTTTTTTTAATCTCAGTTACTGAGTAAAATATAAAATGCTGCAATTTCGAACAAATATTTTGCTCAATAACTAAGATTAAAAAAAACTGAAGTGTTAATCGACTTTTATTGCTAACCGTACTATAGGTACACTACTGCCCCATCAATGCTTTTAAGACTTACCTACACCAAGAAACAGTTCCAAATGGACTAAGTTCCGGGCGATATTTCGAGTTTCAAAATAAACTCAGTAAAATAAAACTGAGCAAGCAGTAAGCGGAAATGTACTAAAGACATCAAAAGGAAAAAGTTTGTGTAGTTACTGTATTTTCCAATAGTTAGTGAAGAAAGGTTGTAACGATACGACTACGGAACGATCTGTGGGACTTTTGCCTTCTACAGTTGTTGATGTATCCGTAATCATTACTCTAAATCCTAACTCAAGAAATGTATGTACGTATGGATATCAAAACTTTTTGACGAAAGTATAAACAAACCCTGTTCAGGTAAGGGCTAGTAACACATTCATCTGAATTTAGAAGGTTTCTTTTATCTTACCACTTTTCCCAACATTTTTTGTTTGAATAACATTATAAATAATGTAATTGAAATATCTTCAGAGGTTATAAAAATAACCTCAATTGTCAAATGTGAAACATCTTTAAGGTAATTTAAATTAGAACTTTGGGTTTAAGTATTCGATTAATTGAATCAAATTACTTCAGGTACCTATGTTTCCATACGCAAATTTTGTTAACATTTTCATCAAATTCCTTTGGAACGGTCGATTACTTACTAAGCCCACACTCACGGGCGCAATCTTTCCAAACTGAAACTCATATAAAATATTAGCTGTTACCCGCGACTTCGTCTGCGATTCAGGATGAAAAGTACCCTATGTCCTTCTCCAGGTCATAGTCTACCCATGTGCCAAATTTCATCTAAATCCGTTCAGCCGTTTTGGCGTCAAAGCGTTACAAACGAACAAACTTACTTTCGCATTTATAATAATGCTAGCAGCGCCCGGCGGTTTTACCCGCATAAGTGTCGATCCCGTGGGAATATCGAGGTAAAAACTATTCTATGTCCTTCCCCGGGATGCAATCTATCTTTCTGCCAAATTTTATTGAAATCCGTTCAATGGTTTAGGCGTGAAAAGGTAACATGCAGACAGACAGAGTTACTTTCGAATTTATAATATTAGTATGGATTAATATCTTCAATGTCTTGACTGTCTAGGCAAGTGCAATGATTTTGAACAAAATGCACCTTCTATCCCTTTGAAGAACTCTTCAAAAGAACTTTATAATTTGCAGGTACATCTTATAAGCAAAGCACACACTGCACGGAACGCAAAGACATCGTGCTCATCATAAATATGAAGATCAGCTGGTATTAGCATAGTTATAATACTGCTCATTCTCATTCATGTCTGTCGGCTGTATGTACTTGGCTTTTAAATCTGCCTGCAAGAAATATTTTATCCGTGTATGTTTATGATAACATGGATGCAATGTCTTAACAAGATTTCTTTTTTCTTTATTATTTTTGGGATTTTTAGCCACAAGGTTACGTCAGCCCCATTGTATCTTAAGAGCGTTTACGCCCTACGGCATTTCATACAAACTTTCAAGTCCTTATATTTCGAAATGAATGAACCGATTTTAATGAAACTTCATATGCATAAGCAGGATACAAAGGTCTAAAAAGTTAGTAGAGAACATTGTCGAAATGTCTTATTTAAAAAAAGATAACTGGGAATCTCTGTTTCTATGGAAAATTTAAAATCGGTCTAGTTTGGCTGTAACACTATTTTTCGAAAATGTTTTCTATTAACTTTTTAGACCTTTGTATCCTGCTTATGCGTGTGAAATTTCATCAAAATCGGTTCATTAATTTCGAAAAATAAGGGCTTAAAAGCTTGTATGAAGTGCCGTACGGCGTAAACGCTCTTAAAGCAATATCGTAAGCACTATACTAAAACGAATATATAAATATTTTTCTTATTTTTACACAATCCATCAGCAAATGTTGTACGTCTTCAATTTTGTTACAAGCATTACAGTTTGGCGAGTCGACTTTTTTTGGAGCTTCAACAAATCTCAGAGCGAGAAAAACTTTAATATTTGTTCCATACGTGAATCAAACCGGCAACACGCAGCCAATTTTTGAAAGCTTCATCAAGGACCAGGGGGCCTAAAAAGCCCACTTTGGCAGAATCATAAAAGGATAACATCATGAATCATAATATGGCGAAGACAGTCCGTGTTTGTAGGTATAATCATAGAGATTGGGATGGGGATTGGATTGATTGGTATTTTAGCACAGACAAAAAAAAAACTGAGAAATCCTTCACCAACGGTATTACGATTCACTTAACAGTTAACTGTCCCTTATGATTCATAATGTTATCCTTTTATGATTCTACCGAAGTGGCCTTTTTAGGCCCCCTGTAGATTAAGCTCAGCTGTAAATAAGGCAGCTGACTGATAATATAGCCACAGCTAGGTTAGTATACTTATTTCCACAGTATTTTATTCTTATATAGCGTCGCAGATAGTTCTAGAACCTTCCTTTGTAGAAACATCTAGAATGTTCGAGTACATATCGGTCCCGACTGACCAGATGTCGATAGTTCGAGAAAGTTCTATAAAGTTCTCGCATCGTAATTTCTAGAAGGATCTTGACTACTAGTTCCGCTACTCGATACTAGATGGCGCTAGTGGTAACTAATGTCTCCATGTACCAGGAATTAATTGTGGCGCGCAACAATATTAATTTCAGCGTGATACGCGTTACTGAGAAAAAAGGTCTAGACAGACTGACTGACAGACAGACAGACGGGTTCCGTTTTTCCTTTGAGCATCGTTTTCGAATACCTTACATAAGCGCTCAGTCATAACTTCTAGGCCTTGTATTAATCTATAACTCAACCAACCAAACGCAAATTCCAAAGTAACTTGGTTTCTGAAGATTACATAAATTCCTTGCGTCTACCTATGTGATACATATTCATGAACATTATGCTTTGTATATCGTAAGCTTATCTTCAACGGGATATAATCCATTGTCTGAACCAGAATTATTGAGATGCCAACGGTACTCCAGCAAGATTTCACTACAAACCAAGTATGTGTGAATTATTAATATAGTATGAAATGAAGTGCGGTATTTTCACCATTCTGGTACTAAAGACGTGCAAATCTAATAGTTTTTAGGGTTCCGTACCCAAAGGGTAAAAACGGAACCCTATTACTAAGACTTCGCTGTCTGTCCGTCTGTCCGTCTGTCTGTCACCAGGCTGTATCTCAAGAACCGCGATAGCTAGACAGTTGAACAAATTATGTATTTCTGTTGCCGCTATAACAACAAATACTAAAAACAAAACAAAATAAATATTGAAGGGGGCTCCCATACAACAAACGCGATTTTTTGCCCTTTTTTGCTCAATATCAAAAATGGCAACAGGTAGGCACTTGAAATATTCACAAAATACTCAGTTGTATTTTAACTTTAATAATCTATACATATAATAAATCTGTAGAAGGGTCAATTCTGTACATTGAAAATATTGAAAAAATAAATAGCGGGGGGTGTTGCTGGATCGATACCAAACCCAAATATGTGATTAAAAAATTTTTTGTCTGTCTGTCTGTCTGTCTGTCTGTCTGTCTGTCTGTCTGTCTGTCTGTCTGTCTGTATATGCAGGCATCACGTGAAAACTAACGGTTCGATTTCGATGAAACTTGGTATAATTATACCTTATTATCCTGGGCATAAAATGGGATACTTTTTATCCTGGAAAAATACGTAGAAAAAAAAATCTTATTTTTCAGTTTTATTCATTGTTCTGTAGAACCGCGAACACACGTTGCATTTGCCCCTGGCTGGAGGGTTTGAGTTTACTTAAGGCAACCACAGGATAGTCCGGTTAAGTAGTCACGACCTCTCAAGGTCAACTACGAGACGCCATTCAAAAAAAAAAAAAAAACGCCGCGCGATGCATATAAATTCTGAATTTTGATGCGAGCGGACGTGTCCAGTGTGGCGAGCGGTCGTCTGTGGAATTAATATTGTATGCGTGTAATTTTAAACCGTGCTTTTCAGCGCGACCTTTTTGATTACTGTTCCGATCAGTTACTCATATTTCTCTCTCTCATCTCATTTCATTGTATTTCTGTATATTGTTAATACAGTTTTATTGTAACACGATGCCTGCCAGAAAGCGATCTTCTCTTACTAAAACATCGAAAAATGCTAGGCGAATGAGACTAGCTAGATCACAAGAATCAACTGAAGAGCGAGAATCCCGGTTAAACCGCATGCGAGACGGAACGGCTGAAGCAAGAGCACGCAGAGAAGCAGTGCCGATCGCGAATTGAGGTTAAGTGCTGATCGTCAACGTCACTCACTATCTCGCTCCTCTGAAACATTTACTGAAAGGGATATACGCCTCACTGCTGACCGTGAACGTCACATGCTGTCACGGGAATCTGAGACCTACACCCAGTACCAAAATCTCCTTAAAAGGCTTAGCCGTATTTGGGTCCAATAGATATTTATAAGATGTCATTGTCAGAGTTACTCAAAATGGAGAAATAAACCATCCACGCGAAGACCGACATCCGCGCGGACGGAGTCGCGGGCGGAAGCTAGTAAATAATAAAATTAAAATGAAATAAATATTTAAGGGGGGCTGCCATACAACAAACATGTTTTTTTCGGCGTTTTTGGCTTGTGGTACGGAACCCGGCCAGTTTTTTAATGGATTGTTTTACTTACGAATGGTTAGGTATATTATTTGAAATAGAAGAAAGAAGATACGTTTATTTGCGGTAAAAATGACACAGAGAAAGGACACAAACATAAAAATAAAAAATGATCAAAATTGGTTCAGCCGTTTGCGAGCTTCGATGGCCCAGACAGACACACAGATACGCAGGTATACACGTTAAACTTATAGCACCACTCTGTTTCTGTCGGGGGTTAAAAATATAACAAGTTAGGGGAAAACAATATGCGTCACATCTACCTACACAAAACGGCTTTCGCTCAGCATAATGCTAAGACCCTATACGAGACCGCCACAGCGCTGGTTTTCAGTGACAGCCGGGGGGGCTTACAGGACCTAAACACAAACAAAAAACGCAAGTTTTAGAAACAATATAAGTATATGATCGACTACAGTAAATAAAATCAGAAAAATATATGATATTCTCTCAGGATATTATATGCTAGGTAGTAGTAGTGTGTTGAAAACATATTTTAATAATTAATTTAATACCTCTAAAAACTTTCTTTTTACAATAAAAACCATACATAATTTTTTGTCAAATTGTTCTACAAGCAACATACTAAAACACTAGTGTTATAATTTTTTAGTCCAAACAATAGATTTTTGGTAATTAAATAATTGCTTCATATTTTGCAATAAATTACCAGCGTTGTGTCATCGCGCTTCTCTTTCTTTTCTATGCAGTCCGACAGTGACAGCGCTTTAGGTCATGTAAGGCCGTTCAAGCAAAACTAATATTACTGAAACTAATTTAATAGTTTTACTTACCAATGGTAGCATTTTTTACTGCCAAACCGCCCCATTGGTAAACTTTTTTTACCTGTGATAGCTATTTCCATCTTAGGCCGCTATCCCACTGGCGTTTTTCGACCGTCGGCGTCTCTCGAACGTTTGCGCAGCGTCAACGTTGCGCAGACGCGACGTTGAGGTTGCGTCGTCGCGTGACAAGCATTAACGTCCGCTGAACGCGACGTCAACGTCGCGTCTACGGCCGGCGGCCATTTGCGCGCAGACGCGACGTGAACGTCGCGTCTGCGCAACGTTGACGCTGCGCAGACGTTAGAAAGACGCCGACGCTCGTAAAACGCCAGTGGGATAGAGGGCCTCCTGTGTAAAGCTATGAGGTCTTTGCTTCATTATGGGTAAAAATACAAGAGTCTTAATTTTAACCAAGAACATAAAACATGATAATTTGAACTTCTATCACCATCACCATTTATTCTTCTTATAACCGCCATGACTGAATCGCCATTAATTGTATTGAGCATAAAACTAAGATAGAAATATGGTGTCGGTGGTGTGTAATCATAAAAGGATAACATTATGATTCATGATGATTCTTCCTTCTTGATCCTTTTATGATTCTGCCAAAGTGGCCCTTTTAGCCCCCAGACCGGAATAACTCCGTAAATTATAGGAATCAGCCATTAGTGGTTGCAAAAAGTACCTAAGTACTGCTGACTTGCTGAGATTGAGATCTTGTATTCGATTCCCTGGTGGAGGACAGAAAATGATTGAGTTTTTAATTAGGAATTTCCCAGTCTGAAATCTAGCTTTGTGCTCGGTTGATGGCAAGTGCGGTTAGTGGAAGTGCTCAGGTGCCGTTCGTCCAAGTGCGGTTCAAATCACTGCTCTGAGTGGAATACCCCATTTTTATAAAAAGACCAGACCAGGGAAAGACCAGGGAAATCAATTGTTTATTAATTTTACTATCAACTTAAATCGTCGGCATATCCAAACAACAACTGTAATTCTTTGACAGTTGTATGAAATGGCTATAACACGGCAAATTGACGTAATGCGTCGATTTGATAAACAATTAATTTCCCTGACTGTATTATGAACATAACTAACAAAATATGGATGAACCTACACCATAGAACTCTGCAAACCCCTTTGAGGTATACATGCGTGGTATTAAGTTACGTTGAAAAAGCCATGCTCTAAGCGCGGTTTCAAAACTGCTTCCTCGTGCTTGTCCGGGCCATCACTAAGTTATTTCAATTACCGTATTAATTAAAAACTTAGCAATGGCGACGCCACTCGATACTGACCTTTAAAGCTCCATCTTTAATCAATTCCTTAATAGAAATAAAATAGTTTCCTAAGTATTAGCTCGGTTCTCATCCTTGCACAGTCAGGGGTGCTACACACTTGTACGGTTCGGCATGCTTCGGCACAGCAGGGCGGCAAAATCCAATACAGGAACATATTTAACCAGTGCGCAAACTGTAACCATGAACTCAGCATAAATATGATTTTAATTTATAAAATAAAAATAAAAAAAAATTTGTTCCATACATTTTGACCGCGTAGGTACCTACTACACTTTACTGAAACAGCAGTTTTCTTTTCATAACCGACGGCTCACCTTCTGTTACAAAATTTGCACACTGGTTTTTTTTGCCTGATGTACAGTTAAACCAGAAAAGGTATGCGCTTCGATAATCTTCATGTTCCAAATTAGCACGAACGTCGCGCCCTTGCAAAGCAACCCTTCACAGGCAACGGAAAGAAAAAAACTTAGAAGTTTTTTCCTACCGCACTTTGCAGAAATAGGCGGTTATTACATTGCACCGGATTCCGCTCCAGGGTTCGGTGCTACGGTCTTTAACTTTGACCGTAGAATCTTGAGTTATATACAAAAACCGCAGGGGTATAACAGTCAGTCCGATATAGTGTGATAACCGCCATAATCAGATCTTCATTTGTCACACAAAAGTTTTGAAAAGTTCTTTTGAATTGCATAGAGTTGATAATCTACACGTATAATTTAGTAAACACACACAAAATAGTCAAGTACTTTCATGGTTGTAACAGCTCTATATTAGATCTCATTATCGCCGACGATGATATACGATGCTTCACGAAGCACATATTTTCATTGGAAAATTGTATGTAATTATATGTTCGGGAAAAAGTTGCTCAGCAAAGCTCGAATTGTATCTAGCTGACCCAAACACGATTCAGCGAGGTTAAAAATCAAAATCAAAAGTCATTTATTCAAATTAGGCTGAGAATCAGCACTTTTAGAACGTCAAAATTACAAAAGATAGTTCCCCAAAACGGGAAAGTTAGAACACAACTTGCAATTATTTGTTTATTTTATTAAACCACAATTATAAAACCCTTATAGTTACAAAAGACAGTTCCCTAGTTTCCTCTTTACTTTAGGAAGTGTCCTAGTGCATTCGCTGCGAAGAATAAGTGACGCAACAAACTCCCCAGCAGCACAGCTGTCTGTTTAGTCAGAAAATACTTTATTGTATACAATACTAGGTTATGTAAAGTAATTAACATTACAAGACACAGAACATTAAATTAAATTATTTGCCATATGTCAGCAAGCCACGCCAATATACTAACAAACACAATAAAAACTATACGTACTCAAGCAAACAAATAAGAAATGAAAATTTAAAATGTAAATAAAAACTGACTACCTAAATAAAGGGCATGCCAGCTTACATATTTATGCAATTCTGGGTTCTGTTCACATAGCTGTTACTTGAAGTCACATAAATAAACAAGTTATTACTAATAACAATAATAAAACCATGATCAGCAAGACGACCAGTCACCGCAAGCAGCACCCGTTCACGAGCGTAACGCAAAGATCAGCCATTACCCCGCTCGCCATATTTGAGGGAAGGAGGCAACCCGACCTCCGACGCTACCGCAAGCAGGTCATTGCTTGCAGTAGCGTCGTGCACGCTCCCAGATGCTCCCAGATGTCAATCCGGGAGCATGACGAACTTGCTGCCGGTTGCTCAGGCAAGACTAATAAATGGTCAATCGTCGAGTTCCAATTAATTCGTGAACTGTAACTTCATTGCACAATGCCCTGGAAGGAGGCGAGCACGCCGGACTATTTACGGACAGTTTGCAACATGTGGTCATGTCGTGTACTTCGGGTCTCGGTTTTGATGTTCAACAAATACAGCTGAGTCGAATCGGCATCCCTCACTACACCAAATGCCAGTGAGATGAAGAGACTATTTTCTCTCGCCACGTTTCGTAACTTTATACTTTCTTATAAATCGAACGGACTTTAATAAGAGTTTACAAGGATCAGGAAAAGTTAATTTGGATTTAAAGCTGTAATAAAGTGAAATAGGATATAGTTTAGTTTGTTGGTAAAGCAAAATGTTTATATGGGTAAGAAAAATATCACATAGATATTATCTATACCCGCGGCAACTAAAAGTCTTTTGTTTTTTTTATTTGGTCATTGTCTTTTAATTTATTTTATTTTAACCGGCCGAACTTTTTTTTGCATCATAGTGGTTTCGATAAAGCGTATGAAACTGAATCTGTTATTAAATATATTTGTCATTTCAGTCAACCAAAGCCAATAGCTAAAATATAATTATTTTGGTTTACTGGTCCTTGATAAAGCTTTCGAAAATTGGCTGCGTGTTGCCGGTTTGATTCCCGTATGAACAATTAAAGTTTTTATTGATCTGAGCATGACTCTGCACGGGAGATTTGTTGAAGCTCCAAAGATGCAGAAGAAAACAAAAAAGAAGAACGCCGAATTTGTAACCTCGTCTTTATATGGAGACGGTCGAAAGAGTGACGATTTCCTTCATAAAAATATTGACAGTTGAATCAATAGCCAATAACTTCAATCTTAGTCGTTTCTCCCAATCTTTGATAGTTAAAGCAGCAAATTCTTCACAAAACTCCAGCTGCATTAATATAAATTGCAAATACAACAATCCGTACACCGGCGTAGTTAGCAATGCTAGTGATATATATCTTTGTCTTGTATTTAATAGCGAGTCTCTGGTGGTGACAGTTCATTGTACGCTTGTTAAGATGTGCAGTAACATACTTTAGGAACATAGTAGAGAAGTAAGTGCCAGGGTAGCCCTAGAAAATCAAATTTTCTTGCATTTTTTTTAAATTTGCCGGTAAGTGTCAGGTTGTATGTTGAACAAAAAATGATTCGCGACCGTAACAAATACATACTTCTTACTTTACTTCTTACGGTCGCGAATCATTTACAAAAAATGATTCGTGGCCGTAACAAATACATACTTCTCTTACTTTACTTACTAACAAATACATAGATACTTCTTACTTTACTTCTTACGGCCACGAGTCATTTACAGAATTATTATCATTAAAATCAGTAATACAACCCTGTTATGTTCATATAATCCACTTATAACATCGCCTTGGATGATTCTATAAGGGTTTTATAATTGTGGTCTAATTAAATAAATAAATAATTGCAAGTTGTGTTCTAAACTTTCTAAATTATGTGAAGTACTTAGTTTTACTTTGGAACTTGGATTCTTGGATTTTATTACAAACAAAAACATGCAAATTCAGGTCGAACTGTTTATTAAAACAAAAAAAAAATTACAGAAATGCGAACTGTAGCAACGCAAAAGTATAGTTTGTAATAAGACATATCAGATTGAATTGTAACGCAGTGTCTACGTAGAACAAGCCACAAACGCGTATCTTGCTGAATGATGCTCGATGCAAGCGGAGTACGTTCTTGCACAGGTGTTTCTCGGCTTCTGTAACATAATATTCCAATCTATATATATAAAATTCAAAGTCCTGACTGACTGATTGACTGACTGACTGATATATCAACGCACAGCCCAAACCGCTGGACCTAGAGACTTGAAACTTAGAAGGTGTGTTCTTTGTGAGGAGTAAGTATCCACTAAGAAAGGATTTTTGGGAATTCAACCCGTAAAGGGTTAAAATAGGGGATGGAAGTTTATATGAAAGTCAGACAGTTTTGAAGTTAGGATCTTCTAATTTTGTGTTTAGGCTGACAATTGAAAATTAATTTATACGTGTCTCAGCGTTTTTGATAATTCCACCCCCGAAGGGTTAAAAAGGAGGATGAAGTTGTGTATAGAAAGTTATTAATTTTTGACGCAAAAATCACTAAATTTATTATCTAGGCTTATGATTGGAAGCTAACACAACGGTGTTGTTAGAATTTCATCCATTAAGGGGGTGAAAAGGGGGATGAAATTTTGTCCTGACTGACTGATATATCAACGCACAGCCTAAAACGCTGGTCGGCACCGCTGGGTAGAGAAATTAATTTTGGAAGGTGTGTTCTTTGTAAAGAGTAGACCACTAAGAAGGGGTTTTTGAAAATTTAACCTTTAAGGGGTGAAAAGAGGGGATTTTGTTTGTATGAAAAATCTTATTCCTTGAGTTAATAACCATGAAACTTGGCACGAATACTTATCTAAATAAATTATGAAGTTCGGCTTTTTTTTCTAAACTACCCCCTGAAGGGGGATTTGGAGGTGTCAAAGTTTGTAGGGAAGAATTTTAACGCGTGGTCCGATTAACTCGAAACTCAGTATTTATACTTAAGACCAAAAATAAAGAATAACGTGTATCATCGTTTTTCGAAAATTTACCCCTAACAGGATGAAAAGTTAATTTTATAGGGGAAGACTTTACTGCGTGGCTTGATTAATTGCGTGGCTTGATTACTGGGTGGCTTTGTATGGAAGAATTTTAACGCGTGGTCCGATTAACTCGAAACTCAGTATTTATACTTAAGACCGAAAATAAATAATAACGTGTGTCTTCGTTTTTCGAAAATTTACCCCTAACGGGGTGAAAAGTTTATTTTATAGCGGAAGACTTTACTGCGTGGCTTGATTAACTCGAAAATTGGTGTAAACAATCTTTGAGTCGAGTAATGAACACATCACAAACAATTTTACGAAATTCCACCCCTGTGGGGGTGATAAACGGGCATACAGTTTATAAGAAAAATCTTATTCATCTGCATTTAAACTTGGCAAGAATACTTGCCTAAGCAAGTAATAAAGTTTATCATCATTCGTTTACCAAAACACCCCAACACCCCTTGTGTTGGGGTGTTAAAGTTTGTGTGGAAGAATTTTAACGCGCGGTCCGATTTACTCGAAACTCAGTATTAATACTTTTGACAGAAAATAATCAATAATAACAGCCGTACAGATCGATCGATCAGGTTACGCAGGCTACGCTTGCCGCGGTTGGTCTGTGGATAGGTGTCCATCTTTACATACCGTGACCTCTCCGTGCCTCAGAAAGCACGCTAAGCCGTTGGTTCCGGCTGTCATTCTTGGATCTTTGACAGTCGCTAGGGGTGGTCAGAAGCCCGAAAGTTTGACAACCAGTCTTATCAAGGGGTATTGTATTTGGGTTGTGGAGGTCAGATAGGCAGTCGCTCCATGTAAAATACTGATACTCAGCTGCATCCCGTTGGACTGGAAGCCGACCCCAACATAGTTGGGAAAAGGCTAGGCAGATGAAGAATCAATAGTTTCGAAAATTATTGACCCCTGACGGGACAAAAAGTGGTAATTCGATTTATAAGGGGATTTTAATGAGTGCCTTGATAAACTCAAAAAAATGGTACAAATAAATTTGGACTTGAAACTTGGTACAAATAATTATAAAGTTCGATTTTTTTTGGAATTCTAAACTAACTCAAAGGGGAGATTGGGGGTGTCAAATTTAGTATGGAAAAATTTTAATGCGCGGTCCAATTAACTCGAAACTCAGTACCTATCTAAGACCAAAATAAATAATAAAGTGGTTCAGGTTTTTCGAAAATCTACCGCTAATGGGGTGAAGAGGGGTAGTCAATTTCACAGGGCAGAATTTTATTACGAGGCTTGATTAACTGGAAAATTGGTATAAATAAATAATAATCTAGATTATGTTTCGAAATTCCACCCCTATGGGGGTAGAAAGAGGGGATACAGTTTATATGAAAAATCTTATTCATTTAGTTAATAAATTAGAAACTTGGCAATATTTGGGTCAGTAAATAATAAAGATTGTCACTTTTAGTTTTAAATCCCTCACAGACCATTTGAGGGGTGACAAAGTTTATGGATTAGAAAAATATTTAACCCGTTGTCGAATTAACTCGAAACTCCGTACTACTAAAACAAAAAATACTTAAAAAAAGTGATTTAGGGTTTTCAAAAATTGACTCCTACGAAGGTGGAAAATTCTACTGCTTGCTTCCATTAACTCGAAAATGGGTCTTTGAGTCAAGTTATGAACACATCCGAAACGATTTTTCAAAATTACTCTCCTGGGCGGGGTAAAAAGCTGGGATACAGTTTATTTGAAAAATCTGATCCCTTTGAGCTATAAACTAAAAAATTGGCCCAATTACTTATTTATATCTAAATAAATGATAAAAATCATAAACATAAATTTTCGAAACTATAAGAGGAAAGTACGAATTTCACGCGGACGAAGTCGCGGGCAGAAGCTAGTTATGTATATATTATACAATTTAGCGCCCAACGATTGCAATAATTGATCTTGGAGGTCATGGTGTTGTCTTATGTTTATGCGCTTAACCGTCTGTTGTCATGAAGATTAATTATTTTATTAAATGATAAATTATTTTATTTCTATAAGTAGGTTTTTACAAACCCTTTTACACGTCAATCATTTAATCTGGATGAGGTCGGCTTTTCCTATCTGACTACTCTGAGAAGCAAGGCCGTAACAAACTCAGGTCACAGTCTCGTCTAAATTCCAGACATAATCTTAATCAGATCATGTGAAGACCATATAGATTAGCGTCTGGAATGTTATTTTTTTTCAAAGATTGAGTGGACCTATCCAGTGAGTGCACGCATTTGTCAGTAATCATGCAGCTCAACTCAAAACTTAAGGAGCTCAAGAAGGGTTTGTTATAAGCAACATCAAATTTAGGAGTTTTCATCTGCACGGGACTTGAGATTGTGTAAAGACAGAACAAGAAAAAACAATATGTATAAAGAAATAACCGGAACATGATGAATTTAAAATACGTGTGCAGGTATCTTGAACACTTTGAATGGCTGAGTAGAATTTTTCACATTGTTGGATTAACTTTGTTTGAATGATAAAGTTCTTTATCAACCAAATGAACGTAAGCACGCTTAGAAAAATTGTTTGATCCTGTAACAAAATTGAAGTATATATATTACCAACATACGTTTATTTTAAAACGTGTTGCAATTGATAGTCAACGTAAAGATAATACTCACCAAGTCATCAACAATAATTACTATTTTTATCATGTCAATTAGGTTTTTAATGTTCGCTAGAGTGTAAATGAACCCTTCTATAATGTGAAAAAGTATCTGAAAAAGCGACAGCATTTTAAGGTAACGTATCTAGTAGAAACTTAGTCATCTGTACTCATAGAATAATTTGCTATTTGATAGTTCGGGTACTTACAAATTGCTGAAAAGTATGTTTAAAAATATCATAACACTGCAATATTTCAACATATGCCTGAAACAGTCTTGTGCTATAATTTTGTTCGTGCGTGGCTTCTATATCTTGAGAATTGTAACTTCGAATATTCCACAACTTAACTTTATTTTCTAAACAATTAATAATTTGTATGACATAAACAATATTAAAATCGAAAAAAATCAAAAGGTAGGCAGCAAACTCTGAATAGAAAGGCATACCAATCTTTATATGAAAATACGCGGCGATAATGACATATAAACCCAGAACCTCTAGTACAATAATCCAATTCCAAATAATAATGTGGTTGAAACTGGTTTCATTGTTAATGAATCTGTGTACTTTTTGGAATGTAAGGACAAATTTAACATTACTTTTGGTTTGAATGACTCCAATCATGAAATTCATTGCGAATCCGAACCCGTAGAAGATGCCGTTATAAAAAGAAATGTAATATTTCAAACCCATAAGTCCTAGACTTTCCCAGTTCGTAATGACCTCATACATGTACAAAACAAAGAAATATATGAATACTACTGTTGCAATCATCGAAACAAAATTTGAGGTACGGCTATTTGGAGATATAACATTATTTTTGATACGATATTTCGGACAGAACATAATGTGTTGCATTAGGTTCAAAGGCATGAGCATGGATTGCACATCTTTATCCACCTTATTGTTTGAAATAGGTTTCACATGATATGTTTTTCCGATATATTGAAATGTCTCCATTTTCTCGACTTAAATAGCAGCTTTCCAACAAACGAGTGATACTATAATCGATGGTAAATGTATTAACAGACTGAAATTCATTATGATAATAATAATGAAAAGAGTCAATAATACATAACTATAATGAATTTGCCTATACGAAAATTAATAATAGGAACAACGCCACATTTTGAAAGAGTGATAAGTAGAATATATTTTATAACGTCTTACAACAGTGACCCAATTAATGCTTAATTTAATGTCGATTACTTACAAAATTGTTAGGCTATCTAAATAAATATTTTTGGAACAAAGTCCTTTTACGGAGCTTGCGGTAGAATGGGAGAATCCGTCACGTAACCAAAAAGTGTTATGCATGCCTCCTCCATGCGACTTTACATTTATGTAATAGAAAGAGACAGAGCGAGAGAGAGAGAGAGCTAGTTTACATGACTTTCGAGGGTACAGAAGCAAATATTGAGGTCAAGTAAAAGATTGCGACTGCGAAGCCATCATCTTAGATTTTTATTCGTTCCTGCCCGGCGGGGGTCCCCCGAGCCCACACGTTTTTTTTCAAGTTAACCCTATTCAAATGCAAACTGCAACCGCAGCATAACCAAGTTCAAATAAGGACTTTTTATAGACTTTTTTCCGAGTGGACCATAACTTACATTGTATATTAAATGGCTTCAAAAGTAATCGAAAAAAAAAATTAAGTATGGTAGTTTGCATCTTACATATTCACCACAACGCAAAAAGCAGTCATGAAGGTTTTGAATCTGTCTTCAACTTTATTTCATTCGGGGTTTCCAAGGGTTCGGTGTTGGATCCTATTGTCTAAACATATGCCATCAAATCTAATAGGCTAGTTGATTTTGAAAACTAATTTATCATTTTTATAACGTACTTTAATTTTGATTGTCAAAACGGCGCGTTCATAGCAACCATATATACCAAAACCATATTTGTGTTAATGTCTACTTCGACAGCAGTAGGTAGACGATTTTCATTTTCTAATTTTGAGTGTGCTTACACAAAATATGGCTATACGTATACTACTAATTTCGTAGATTAATAATAAACACTGCCACATTATCACACTACCGATGAGTGTTTTCCTTTCAACACCATTCTTTTCATACGTCTATTGGTATTGCAAAAGAAACTTAATGTCTGACGTACAGTTTGTTTCTATTTACAATTTAGAACTGTTGTCTGAAAGCCGTGACGTGTCGTGCTCTAATTCATGTTCAATTTCCGATTCAATGTCACGTGACTAATTACTTTATTTTTACGCAATTATTTCTCAAATCATAAAAAAAAATCATTATAATCATTTATAAAATTAAGTTTATTTTTTATATATTTAAGCTTACTACCATTCTACAATGCAAAAGTTATAAAATATTTTCGGAACGAAGTTCTTTAACGGAGCTTGCGGTAGGAGCAAACTTGGAAAAATCGTCACGTAACGTCTCTCGACTTTTTACATATCGGTATTAGAAAGAGACAGAGAGAGAGAGATAGCTTTTATGGTTTTCGAGGGTGATGATGCCAATAGTGAGGTCAAAATTGGATTTTCATTTTGCCAAACTTGGATTTTCATTTTGAACATCGTTCCTGCCGGGGCTGACCGTCCCCACACGATATTTCTTACTGTCAACTAAACTATTGTCACAACTCACAACTTCTAGTGTACAGAAACAATACTGTAGCCAGGATTACAGAAATGTAAATTGCAACAATACAATAGTGTAGTTAGTAAGAAGACTCATCAGACTTAATTGTAACGCAGTGTCTACGTAGAACAGGCCACACACACGTATCTTGCTAAATGATGCTCGATGCAAGCGCAGTACGTTTTTGCATAGCTTTTTCTCGTCATCTGAAAAAACACATCGTAACAGTAAAGTGCATGTAAGAGTCATAATATTGTTATCGAATATTATTAAATAAAAAACTAACCACAACAAGTTGACTTCAAAATAATTGCGCAAGTATCTTGAACACTTTGAATTGCCCTGTAGAATTTATCGCATTGATGGCTCAACATTGTTTGCCACATCAAATTCTTTATCAGCCATAAGTACATGAACACCGACATCAGATTTGCTATATCCTATAATTAAAAAAAAGAGTGATGTTACAATTCACAAAACTTACATAAAAGCGCTGTTCTAATAGACATCAAAATATACTCAGTGGTAGTAGAGCTTTTTGTAAGGAGCTCGCCCGGGGAAGTATTGCCACCATATCTATTTCTGCCGCCTAGCAGCGTTGTTTTGAAAGGTGCAGCGGCGTACAAGCAAGTGAGACATTTCAGCTTTGACCCGGGGATGGCATCGCATCTGCGATGCCTCTGGTATTGTAGATGTCCATAGGTGGCGTCAGTCGACCACAACAGCAGGGCTAGCATGGGCTGGGGATAAAACTTTTCTCCACCGGTTATTTCCACTGACAAGAGATAAAATTATTTTATCCACCTGCCAAAGCACGGCAACAGGGGGAAAGAGAATTAAGTATATCACTTTTTGACATTAGACGTGGATACTCACCCCCCGTCTATAGCATGGCGACTAGTGGAAGAGAAAAATTACAGATATTTTGACATAACAAAGGGAGAAATTTGTCCTCGTCTTTAGATGGTGGGTTTAAGTATATCTCTTGGAGAAAATATCATTAATTTGTTGTACTATAAAAATGTCTCGTGCTTACTGCCACCGTGATTTATCCACCCATGTCGCCATGCTCGGAGGGTGGACAAAATTGACTGAGGGGAATAGTATTTTCTCCTCTCCCCGTGGATAAAATGTCTCCGGCCATGCTAGCCCTGCTGGTTTGTCCACCGTGAATAGTTTATCCACCCATGTCACCGTGCTGGGAGGGTGGACAAAATTGACAGAGGGGAATAGTATTTTCTCCTCTCCCCGTGGATAAAATGTCTCCGGCCATGCTAGCCCTGCAGGTGGCCGTCGGCTTGATTGCCATTCAATAACGTATAGGAAAACTCACTTTGCTATTGTCTTCTCTGATCCACATGTCATTTACCTGCTGAACATAAACTAGAGCATGGATGAATACTTCTATAATAAAATAGAGAATCTGAAATGTTAAAAATATATTAATATAAAAAATTGTTTTGAGATATAAATTTCATAGATTTGCGGTAAAGTACTTACGAATTCTTGGGAACAAACTTTATATATGTCATAACATTCTAATATATCAACATACGCCTGGAACCATTTCTTGCTATAATTTCCTTCATGTGTGTCTTCTATTTCTTGAGAATTTAGAACTTGAATGTTCCATAGACGAACCTTATTTTCCAACAATTTTAGTAGTCGCATAACATAAATCGTGTTTAAATCGAAAACAACCAAGTAGTAGCTAACAAATATGTAATAACCAGGTAAGCTTAGCAGTATGTAAAAAGTAATCAGAAATATGGCATATCCACACAGAGCGACGATGACCAAAATCCAATTCCAAATAATAAAGTGGTCAAAACTGATTTTATTGTTTAGAAATCTGTGAACTTTTTGTAAAGTTATGACGAACTGGAAATTATTTCTGGATTTAATGATTTTGATAATGAAATTCAAAGCAAAACCGAAACAATAGAAGACGCAGTTAAAATAGGCCATGACAGTAACTTTATACCAGATCGTACAGCAGAAGTGTATATACGAAATCATAAATACCAGTGTTACAATCATTGAAACAACATTTGTGATGCGACTATTTGGAGTAATTATATTATATTTAGGATAGATTATATTTAAAGGCAAAAGCATTGACTGCATATCTTTATCCACAGTGTTCGTAGGATATACTGTTCTAATATTACGAAATATGTCCATTTTACCGGAAGCTTAACACTCTAATGATAATCTAATCGATGGTAAATGATGTATTTACGTACAACAACAATATTATTATGAATGTCTTAGTTGTTATCAATCCACACTAATGTATATGTTATAAATTAATATTATAAATTGGAGAGTAACTGCCTGTATGTTACCTTTTCACGCGGATTGCGACAAAATTTGGGAAGGAGATCGATGGCATCCTGGGGAAAGAGTACATAGACTCTTTTTTGTCTCAAAAATAATCCTATAGGGTTGAAATAGGGGATGAAACTTTGTATGGGAAACCTTGCATTTCTTAAATTAGGCATTGAGCTACACGAACGAAACCAGCCGTACCAGCTTGGCAGTGCAGAATTGAACGCCGTATTGGTGGGGCCAGAGCGCTCATTGGCAAACTAATCTGCTTCAGGGAGGGCAATTCCTGATGAAGATGGGTAATTCCTGTCGTTAGGAACTGGGGTAGCGAACCAGACTCCAAAGCAGTCTGGAACTGAGATGCCAAGCGAGTGTGCGACCTTAAAAACCATTTTATCCAAAAGTTATGCAGCCCGTCCGGCCCAGTAAGGCAACGGACGGACTGCACGAGCTACATCTTGGGGGCAGATGGTGATAGCCCCCATTTCTGGTATTGGGTCGCAGGCTCGCTCGACTTCCCGAGCCCAGTCACCTTCGGTGTGACTGACAGGCACCGACCAGTTACTGCGCCAGAAGGAACACATGGCTTCATCATCTGGCAGACACATGTCAGCCACACTTTGGTCCGGTCGCTCCCAACCCCTATAAACCAATCTTTCATCACTCTGAAAGGTGCGATTCTGAGTGTATCGCTCTACTCGCCGCTTATACCAACGAATACGGTTCGTCCATGCATACACTTTCTGCTTCAGGAAGTCGATGCGCTCCGTGACACAAGACATATAGTCTTGAGGACTGATTTCAGTCCCCAAGAATGCCCGTCTCACAAAGCGCATCACTCTAGAGCGAGTGTTGCCCTCCCTGAAGCAGATTAGTTTGCCAATGGGCGCTCTGGCCCCACCAATACGGCGTTCAATTCTGCACTGCCAAGCTGGTAGGGCTGGTTTCGTTCGTGTAGCTCTAGAGTCATTGGCAAATTTGACGTGAGCTACACGACATGCCGCTACAGCCGCGCAGTACAGAATCGAATGAGTATCGGTGAGGTCTTCGCAGTCATCAAAATAGTTTGACAACTGCAAATCCAGAACCGCCACCAGCGCCCTATTTTTGTTATGCATGGGCAAATGAGGAAAGCGCGGCCTATGCTCGGGCGATATGAAGCGATATTTCCGAATCGCATCGTCCAAAGCACTCCTCAATTCCTCACTACATTGGGTACTTACGTTTGTAGCCCTGTCATTACTCCCCTCGTCAGCAAGAATGGTATTACACTGTGGTAATAGTACAGCAGTCTGCGACTGGGGGGCGATGACATGGCTACTCTGCATTTCACTTCGCAGGCGATCAAGTACAGTGTCATCCAACATATGATTACGCTGGATGACACGCACCTGATCCGATAGTCGTTGTGCCGAAACGTTGACAGCTGGCTCAAGCACCTGAAAAAGAGAGAGCATCCGAACACGGTACGCGGTCAGATTGTTTCCCCCCTCTGTAGCCCCATAGTATGAGCGCATGACATTTTCATTGATGGATCGTGTCCATCTCATGCGCTGCACACTTCCGCCGGGAGCTGGGACCCTATCAGAGGCCGGTGGGCCTCGAGGTCCTAAACCGTCCGGCGGCCGGCGTCCTCCCCGTCGACGAGCAGGTGGTGGCGTCGTGGGCGGAGAGAAATACTCGTCGCTCGAGCTCGACGCAACTGCCACGGCCGGTGTCGTCACAGCGCTCACAGTGAGACTGGGTACCGGCGGCGGCGAGGCGGAGCTGAGCGAAGAGTCCGGAGGTGGTAGGCGTGCTTTACGTAAGGCTGACCTTGTCAACATATTTTCGTTTTATTTGTTTGATTTTACCGGAGGTGATTTATGACAGATGTCACCTCCGGTTCAGCAGTTTTTGACGAAACATTGAAATATGGTATTTTTCCTATTGATATTAATTTTAATTGTATTTAAATGGTATTTGGGTTTTGGTTGTAAGATTTCACAATAAAACTGCTTCTAAAATTTAATTAAACTGTAAATTATCAGAACGAATTGATTTGTTGACGTTGCTGCGTTGGTGTTGCCAGCTTTTATTTTTTTATTATTATTATTATAATAATAATTTTGTTGAACAAATTGTCATTACAAATATTTGCATGCTATGTTTAATCTTGGCAAAACTTGTCTGCTCTATTTTTGTACTGTGAGACCTTTTTATTCAATGTTTTACGCAAATAAATATATTATTATTATTTTTTTTTTTTTCATATCTCGGGACCATGGGGTCCCGGTCCTTTGGAATGCGTATGAGGGCCCGAAGTCAACTCGCAGAGGCCTCCTTAGGAACTTTTAATGAATTGCGGCACCAACCGACGATTATCCCTGTATGCACTATGCAAGTGCACCCAAGGATAACCCCCGGTATTATTACTATTTATTCATATAGCTGGCTAGCCTTTGCCTTCAGTCTTGCCCGCGTTGAGCTCAGAAATTAACCCCACGGAAACGTACTACCAGGATAAAAATTATCCTGTGTCCGACCCTAAGTCATGCTCTATCATATCATCAGGCTATGGCTGAATGCAAATCCATTCAGCCGTTAAGGCGTGAATAAAAATTACCCGTGTAACAATCGTCTCTTTTCAGAACATGAAATCAAACTTTGGAGTATCATCGAGAAAAAAAAAAAAACAATGAAGAAAACAACATCAATTTAATTAAGTATGAATTACAAAAATGCAAATTGTAGCAACACGGCAGCGTAGTTAGTAATGAGACATAACAGACTTAATTGTAACGCAGCGTCTACGTAGAACAGGCCTCCCCACACACATATCTTGCTGAATGATGCTCGATGCAAGCGCAGAACGTTCTTGAATGCCTTTCTTTCATTATCTGTAAAAAAAAATGTTGCTTGAATTGTATTATGCCAATAGCAAGAAACTTGCGTCGTGAAATGGGGCTTTATAGATAATAACTTGGAACTCACACTAGCTTTAGAAAATTTATAGGGTCATAAATACGTTAATAATATCAAAATATAAAATGTAATAAAGCATAAGGAAATAACCTGAGCAAGTTGACTTCAAAATAAGTGCGCAAGTATCTGGAACACTTTCAATAGCTAAGTAGAATTTCTCGCATTGTTGGAACAACATCACTCGACTTATGAAACTCTTCATCAGCCAAAGTAACAACGCCAACGACATCACAACTGGCTGAGCCTATAATAAAATAAATGTTCAACGCTACGGTAAATTCATACAAAATGTGTGAAAGTGATGTAAGAGGATATTTGCAATGCGGCCGAAGTGCCTTGTCCTTGTCAACCGAAGTGTTTCGTCAACATTAAGAGTCAAAATCAAAAATCAAAATAAAAAAAATTTAAAATGTTTTATTTCACATAAACCTACATGGGCACTTATGAAACGTCAGAAGCTAGGTGCACGGTTCCAATTGGTCGTTTCCTATGGAGAAGAACCGGCAAAAAACTCCAGGGTTACTCTTTTTAAAAATAATTGGCTTTTATAATGTTTCCAGATTACAGTAGGTATGGGAGGACAGCGCAGGCCTCTCAACAAGTACCAAGTACTTGATAAAATAGAAAATGGTCTACAGATCTAAAGTCTATACGGCCTACAAAGTCCTCACATTTACAAAATAAGAATCTATCAAAAGGATAAATAAAAAATAAATAAAAACCTACTAAAACCAAGTGTTATGATTCCCATTAAAACCACTAATAAAGAGGTGAAAAATTTTAATTGTCTGTATATAATGTCAAGTAATAAAGAAATTATGTCAAAAAGTATATAATGTCAAATAATAAAGAAATGATGTCAAAAAGTATGTAAAAAGATAAAATAAAAATTAAACATGGTAATTTGAGAGCAAACGAGAGCTAGTGAAAACAAATTTACTCACCAAGTTATCGTGCGATATGTATTTTTTCATTATATCAATTATTATTTGAATAGCAGTTAAAGTGTGGATGAAATCATCTATAAAGTAATAAAGTATCTGAAACAGTCAAAACTCAAATTATTTTTAGGTTAGTAGACATTAACAACGGTTCCCTGTCCTCCGCATATTGTCGTCACTTATACACTACGTTCACTGATTTAGGCCTCTGGTGTGGGACGCAATGTGTGTCTCGTTTTTTTTTTGGGTGGGAAATCATCAAATGACCCCTCCCACTCTGGGCGGAGCGGAAGGGAGTGTCAGACGCTTACTGACTAAAACCCACCCGTGTTCCTTCAGTTGCCTGTGCCAGGGGCCACGGTATCTCTTTCAAACAACCCGTGACCCTGGCGGGCAACGGCCCTAGCGGACCCCGTCAGTTGGTGCTGACATCTTCTTGAGGCGCGCATGGAACACAACGCGCCGTCGACCCGGGCCTGGTCCTTACCGGGCGGCGAGCTGCCCATTACTCGCCGTTCGCAATCCCGCGCCCACGGTGGCCGGGAATCGGCTATCGATTCCCGACGCCCAGGGCGTCTCCTGCGGTGGCTAGGGGCGTGAGGGCGTAAGGATTGTCTCTCCCTCACGCGCTCTGCTTCCTCCTTCGCGAGCATCACTGCTTCGCATAAGGAGGCGATAGCCCCCCATGCACTCTCGCTCCGTACCATGGCCTGGACTAGGGCCGGATGCGAGAGATCGCCGCCGCCGATCGCCGCCGTGAGGACACGGCGGTGCTCTGCCCAAGCTCGGCAGATCTCCACCATTTGCTCCACCGTGTCCTCCGGGCAATCCACACAATGGTGACACCCGGGCGTTTCCCCCCGTCTTACTCTGAACAAGAACCTCCCAAAGTAGCCGTGCCCGGTGAGGACCTGCGTTAGTCCTCCACTCCATGTCAGCCCCCCTCCCTAGCCCCCTGTGAGGGCCCTGCTGCGGAAGTTCCGGCGGCAACGACTGTGGAGGCGGCAGCGGCGGCGGCTGTGGCTGCGGCAGCGGCGGTGACGGCGGTGGCGGAGGGCTTTCCCTTGCCTTTGGCTCTGGCGGGTGGAGTGCAGGTTTTGCTCCCAACCCGGTGATCTGCCGGCTTGCCAGCTGCCGCACATACGAAGTAGTGCGGCGTGGCCTTACACGAGCCGGTCTTGTGACCGGGCTGACCACAGCGGAAGCAGTGAGTGCTGCGGTCCACCTCCGAGGGGCATTTAACTCCCACGTGGTTGCCCACATTGCAGCGGAAGCACCTCAGAGGTCTGGATTCCAGCAGTTTCACCTGCGCGGAAACCCAGCCCACCAGGATCCTTCGGCCCTCCTCAGTTATCTTCCGGGCCGCCGACACGGGGCAGCTCACAGTAACGGCTCGCATCCCCGTGAGTCAGGACGGATGGTGCCTGCTCTCACCTGCTCAGCAGAGCACCCCCCAGTCCTAACGATGACGGCCACCACCTCTTCCTCCGTCGCAGTGTCGTCCAAACCCAAGATGCGCACGTCAGCGCATTTGGTGCGTCTAGACACTCGGGCCTCGTCCGCGTTTAGGGACGCCCTAAGCCTTTTGGCCAGAGCGTCGGCGGTCGGGCCGCTAGCCGCACCGGGGACCTCCAGCATTCGGGCACCAGTCGCAGTGACCCTTACCCGGACGCCATCGGTGACCCCGAGCTCCTCGAGCTTCACCGCCGCCCTCGCTTTGGCGAGCACGTCGCCGTAGGTCATGCCCTTCATCTCCGCTTCCGGCTGTAGTGTGATCACTACAGCTGCGGTCTTCGGGGCACGAAGCCTAGCCGCGACGTTTCGCTCCTTGCACCCGCCTTCCTCTTCTCCCCGACTACTTGCCATTCGGCGTCGGTCGGAGGAGATTTAAGAGGCGGGGGCGGCGGTCTTGCCGCCATGGTTGGGACCCTCGCGGGTTCCGGTACGCTTTTGGCCTGCCCCGACGAGCTCGGTTTGGCCGTGGCAGCCGCGGCGGCGGCATACGAAGCCGCCTTCTTCCGCTGACCCGAGGCCGGCTGGCTCGCTGCTAGAGGGGCGCAGGACAATGGCCTCCAGAGCGGAAAACCGACTCTGGAAGGCAACCAGCTCCCGCCGCACCAGAGACAGAACCCGGTCCTCAGCAGGCACAGCCCCGCCCTGCCCATGCCGCGCCTCTCCTTGTGGCACCTCCTGGGGGCCAGCTCCTCGGAGCCTGACCAGGTCCGCTCGGAGCTCTCCATTTTCTTTTCGGAGAAGCTCCATGGCGGTTGTCAAGCGGGCAACCTCCACCCGCATCTCGAACAGCGGCCTCTGCTGCCACCATAATGGAGGCCGTGGCTGCGGATATGGCCTTGTCTTTAGAG
Source organism: Mesoligia furuncula (assembly GCA_916614155.1). Lineage (NCBI taxonomy): Eukaryota > Metazoa > Arthropoda > Insecta > Lepidoptera > Noctuidae > Mesoligia > Mesoligia furuncula. Next base: position 25,885,706 of record OU744795.1, on the reverse strand, counting down.
GATTGAATCCTCTTCAAGGCGACACTCTTGATCGCGGCTGCCACGACCTCCGCCAACTTTGTCGCTCTCTCTGAGTTGGAGCTGCCAGCGATGTCCGACTCACCGCCTGAAGACTCTGAGAGGGCCACCCTGCGGCCGGTCTTTCCAGGGTGACGCCCCTCCGTGTCGCTCTCCCCACAGGCTCTAGAAGTACCGGGCCGCTTAAAGTGAGCCCCACCGTCGTGTTGCACCGCACGACCTCGGCCCCTCCTCGACGTCGGCACTTTGACAGCCGACAGGTTCTCCTCGCTTACGGTGCGACCCACCGACCCCGCTTGGTCCGAGTCTTCCTCGCGCGGACGTTTTCTATAGAATATGGAGCGTTCGCGCAAGTCCGGGTCGGACATGGTTTGGTCCTGGAACCTCCTCGGCTCTTGTGGCCATCGGCAAGTGGAAGACATCCGTTGCCCCCTCCCCCCCCCCAGAATACGATTGGGGGCTTGACGTTCCCGAATTCATTCTTTAATACTGTAATTCATTCTTTAAACTTATAGACTCGACAAACGAGAAGCATAATAAGAATATTTTACTTTATCACCAAAATATAAATCGCTTTTCTGGCAAAATCCTAGACGTGGAAATGTTAATAGATAAATGTCATATGGATATCTTATGTTTTTGTGAAACCTGGTTAAAACCGGATAGAATGTTGTTTAATGTCAATAATTTGTCAGTTGCCAGTGCGCACAATAGGTCCTCAATAGGGACCACCCCTATTACATATAGGGGTGGTATATGTAATAGGGGTGGTTAGTATACTTTGCTTACTTCCACAGTATTATGCCTTATGGTGTTCTGCTGTGGGGATCGGCAGCTGACGTAGATTCAATTTTCATTTTACAGAAGAGGGCAATCCGCGCAATCTATAATATGGACCCTCGCGAGTCTCTTAGAAACAAATTCAAAGAAATTGATATACTTACTCTGCCTTCTCTTTATATTTTAGAAAGTATTTTGTATGTTCGCAAAAACTTAGGACTCTTCAAAATAAGAAGCGATTTCCATAATATAACTACACGTAGTAAAAATGAAATTGTGTTACCTAAATTTAGATTAACTAAAACAAGCAAGTCATTTCTTGTAAACAGCATCCGTTTTTATAACAAGTTGCCAAAGCCGGTTACAGAACTTAGCGATGGAAAGTTCAAAACCCTCATCAAACGTGTCCTTACCATTATAGAACTTGTATATTCTATAATGGTAAAAGAGAATCGTAATGTATCTCGTTGGTAATCCTTAAATAAATAAATAAATGCGGCCGAGCGGATCAACTGGATACGTTTACGTAACGGACGTAAACGTATTCACATACAACGCACGGCCGTTTCCATGACACAGCCACACCCCATTTTTTAAGGAAATTTATCACCGGCTGGTCAACACTTCACGAAACAAGAGGGCTGAGTCGTTCTTCGGCCGAAGAATTAGTATTGCCATCCAACGTGGCAATGCTGCCAGTCTTCTGGTCACGTTTCCGGATGACAGCGATGCGGACGAGTACTTCGACGCCTAATTGTCCTTTGTTTTTGTATTTACTTGTTTTGTTTTTAGGGTTCCGTACCCAAAGGGTAAAAACGGGACCCTATTACTAAGACTTCGCTGTCTGTCCGTCTGTCCGTCTGTCAGTCACTAGGCTGTATCTCAAGAACCGCGACAGCTAGACAGTTGAAATTTTCACACTTTATGTATTTATATTGTCGCTATAACAAAAAATACTAAAAACAAAATAAAATAAATATTTTAGTAGGGCTCCCATACAACAAACGCGATTTTTTTGCCCTTTTTTGCTCAATATCAAAAATGGCAACAGGTAGGCACTTGAAATATTCACAAAATACTCAGTTCTATTTTTAATTTAATAATAAATAATAAAAATAAAATAAATATTTATGGGGGCTCCCATACAACAAACATGTTTTTTTCGGCGTTTTTGCCTTGTGGTACGGAACCCTTCGTGTGCGAGTCCGACTCGCACTTGGCCAGTTTTTTTTAAGGCCGTGGGCTTTTTAAATTATGTAAATAAATGTATTTATTTATTTGTATAGTAAGTTAATTAGTCATTTAATTTAGTATCTAGTGTAAATAGTTAGTTATCTATACATGCAATAAAAGAGACATCCTTCACCTAATCTCTAGGCTACGTTGATTTTTAACCGACGAAAAACGGAGGAGGTTCTCAAGTCGTAGCGTATATTTTTTTTAATATGGTCCAACTTGATCGACGCCCTCTTGTTACTTGTGAAAATCTGTTTCTCATTAAGTATCGCTAATGAGACGCAATTGATTTTCTATTGTATCGTTACACATAGGTTTCGCGTGGAGCTTGACCAGTTACTACTGAAACTACTGAGCGTTTACCCATCTTTAATGTTACAATATTTCTCTAAATCATAGTAAGGTACTTACGATTTGCTTGATACTCTCTTTATAAATATCATAACTCTTTAATATTTCAACGAATGCTTGAAACACTTTAGTGCAATAATTTTCTCCATGCGAGCCTCCTATATCTTGAGAGTTGAAATCTTGAAGGTTCCACTGGACAACTTTGCTTCCCAGAAAACCGATGAGTCGTATGACAAAAAGAATATTAAAATCGAAAACAATCATAAAGCAGTGAATATACATTGTATAGAATGGTAAATCGAGTTGTATGTAAACATAAGTTGCATCTACAAAATTAATACCCAGAACCAATAGTACGATAATCCAATTCCAAATAACGATGTTATTAAAACTGGTTTCATTGTTGTTGAATCTGTGCACTTTTTGAAAAGTTAGGACAAACTGGACATTGGTTTTGGTTTGAATGATTCCAACAACGAAATTCATGATGAATCCCAAACAAACAACGATGCAGCGACAACAATTAGCGAAATACATGAATGCAGTACTTTCATTGTTCATGGCTATCAAATAAGAGTTGAGAATGAATAAAAATATGAATACTAGTGTTGCAATCATCGAAACAAAGTTTGAGATGAGGCTATTCGGAGTTATAATATTATCTTTGATACGATATTTAGGACACCACATGATATGTTGCATCAAATTCAAAGGCAAGAGCATCGACTGCACATCTTTGTCCACTTTATTGTTTAAGTTAAGTTTTACAGGGTAAGTTTTTCTATTATTAATTCTAAATTTCTTCATTTTTCTCGACTTTAAAGGTAGCTTTCCGACACACAAGTGATACAATAATCGATGGTAAATGTCTAGACGATTCACATCGAATTCATTTAGGTAATTATTATGAAACTAGCTGTGCCCTGCGGTTTCACCCGCGTAAATTATTACTTAGGTATACCTCATGACCGGTCTCCTTGCGGAGTTATTTTAAAACTATGATACCCGCTAAGATAAAAAAAAACAAAACAAAATAAAAACAAACAAAAAAAAAAATGTCAAGGGCAATTTCGTTCAAAATTAAATACTTGTGATGATTATCGTATTTATTTGTATAAGGATTAATTAATATCATGTTTCTAAAAACACCTTCTCAATAATGCATTTTTTTAGAACAAATTTGATAACCATAAAAAGGTCATAGTGATTCAACCTTAAAAGATACACATAATTATGCTGTCGCGGACTTTTTTTTAGAACTTTTAATGGGGAACAATTCCATCATACATGATTTTTGCGTATCTTTAACATTTTTGTAATATTTTTCATCGACGCTTCGCTCCTATTGATCGTAGCGTGATGTTATATAAATATCTATAGCCTTCCTCGACAAATGGACTATCTGAACACAAAAAGTTTTGGCCGAAAGGTGTTGTGTACCGCCGGTTTCGTGGCCGGCTACATGACACCAGTCAGCGAAACACAACGCAGACACTTCGTGTGCGTTAGTTTTTATAGTTGTAAGTTTTTAGTGCAATTATAGTATGTATTTATAGTATTTTTAAGTCATATTAATATTCTATTGTACGTGTTTATATGGGCCTTGATGCCTGAAATAAATGGATAAATAAATAAATAAAAAAGATCTTTTCAGTTCGAACCAGTAGTAGTTCCTGAGATTAGCACGTTCAACCAAACTGTTGTGTATGTAGTTATTGTGCATGAACGCAGCCATAGCTGCTATTGACAACTGTCATGTTGACAGAAGCCCTACGGGGTTCTCACAGGTTTTAAAGGAATAAAGCGGGAGTGCGTAAACCACTTCCTTGTGTATTGCTTGCTATCCTACAAACTTAACAGTGGCGACGAATTTCCCGCGTTTACTTTTATTAAAATTCTTGTGTAGGGATAAAAAGTTGCAGAAGTATGTCGTTATTCGGTGTATTATCTAGTTTCGACCATAATGTGCAAACGTGGCAGGAGTACAAAGGACGATTAGAACAGTGGTTCATAGCCAACGAAATCAGCGCAACCAGTGACGCCGCGGGTGTTAAAAGGCGCGCCATTTTGTTAAGCGCACTCGGCGAGCAATCCTATAAGCTCGCAACCGATCTCGCGCGGCCGAAAGTTTTGTAGGCAGTGCCGTTTGAAGACATTCTAATAATATTAGATAACCATTTCACGCCGAAGGTTTGTAGGATAGCAAGCAATACACAAGGAAGTGATTTACGCACTCCCGCTTTATTCCTTTTAAACCTGTGAGAACCCCGTAGGGCTTCTGTCAACATGACAGTTGTCAATAGCAGCTATGGCTGCGTTCATGCACAATAACTACATACACAACAATTCTCCCCTTTTAGAATGACACCCTATGACATATTACACTATTTCAAACTAGTACAAAAGAATGGTTTGTAATTAACATTTCGAGCTGGACGCAACAACCCTATCTGAAGCAGCCCTGACATCGATCCCTGAAGCGTCGAAGAATTCTTCATCATCCGTTGCTGCAGGAACTGGGGACTGTTCTACAGTAGTTGCTGTTCCCAGTTCACTCTCTCTTCCTTCGTCACGAAGTGACACTGAATCGGTGGTCTGTGCATACCCATTTTCCTCCCCATTCAGAGGCTCATTGACGTATGTGTCAGAGAACAATGTGCTCGGAGCTCTGCTGCCCGGTGTCAAATTTGCTGTATCAACAGGTCTGTCAGAAAACGTATTACTGGTGTTGTCCAGTCCCTTATAAGCTACAAGTTGATTTTTGTTTTTTTTTAATTTGAACTAATGTTTGACAATCTTTGATTAAATAGGTCGTGTTTCCCATTCGTTTTATTACAATACCTTTATGCCATGAATATTTTTTATTTATATAATATTTTTTATACATAATGTTATCCCCGACGTTGAAACATTGCTTGTTTGTGCCCCCGTAAGTTTTACTCTGTAAACACTGGTTACGTTCCACAACTTTAGCTAGGGTGTTAGATGAAGACGGCGATGGCGTGTCCGAAACCAACATATCTAAACGCGAACGAAGCTTCCGTCCAAACACTAATTCGGCAGGTGAAGAGCCTGTTGTAGCATGTAAAGAGTTCCTATAATCGAACAGGTATTTCAGTAAGTCCTCACTGTTTTGTTTTAAATTATTAGATATCATTAAACAAGATTTAATACCTTTCTTAACAACTTTTACATAGCTCTCTGCCTGGCCGTTGCTAGCAGGGTGATAGGCGGGAGATGTTACATGTGATATTCCATTGGATGAGCAAAATTGTATAAAATCTCCTGATAAGAAACATGTAGCATTGTCACTGACCAAAGTGTGAATAAGGCCGAATCTTGACATGAAATCATATAATTTAGCTATAACTGCAGATGTAGCCGTACTGTTAGTCTTATATGCTTCAACCCATTTAGAATGCGCATCAACTATTACTAAATAAGTCTGACCATTAATGGGTCCAAGGAAATCTATGTGAACTCTCTGGAATGGGTGTGTAGGGTGCGGCCATACAGCTAGTGGGGCTCGTGCTGGAGACGGTCTGAGCTGTGCACATATGTTACACCCCCCAATCATTACTTCAATAGCTTTATCAATACCCGGGAACCAAATTCTACTACGGGCTTCTGCTTTACATTTTACAATTCCTAAATGTGACTTATGAAGCTCAGATAAAATTTTGCTTTGCAAAGTTCCGGGCACAACTATTTTGTGACCCCGCATTACTATGTTATTTTCTACTGAGAGTTGACTTTTACATAAAAAGTATGGTAATATACTTTGATCTGAGACTTTCTTAGGTCAACCATTTAAAATATATTCAATAACTTTTTTCAACTTAATATCTTTATGAGTTTCTTCCCGTAATAAGCAAAATGTAATAGGCAAGCTAGCATCCACAACAAAATTAACATATGAGGCCCTATCTTCTATAAGCTCAGCCGTGCCACTCACTTCACGGCCTTCTGTTTCATCACCCAGGCTCGCGCGAGACAGATAATCAGCACAGTTATTAGCGCTACGAATGTATTCAATTTTAAAATTGTAACCACTCAAAAACATAGCGTACCGTTGCAACCTGTTGTAAACAAACTCTTCAGCTTTATAATAATAATATATAAGTATAGATTAATGAATGTTCTCGTAACAATTAATCTTCTGCCTCCTCGTGTCGATGGTACGATATTGTTAGCGTTCAATATCTTAAAACTGTGCCATCGAAGGCTCAACGTTGGCTTTCCACAAGGTTCCTTCCACCTAGTGAAGGCCGCAGGAATCCGCTGGAAGCGAGAATCGTAAAAAAGGTTGATGTGTCGACAATAATGATGAATTTGGCTCAACAAAATAAATATAAGTCAAGCAATCTGCACGTTGACGTGCAGATTGCCCTCCAACTGAGATTCAATTAAGGGTGAATGGCAGCTGCTAATATGTACTATTATGTTTTCATTTGGATCATGATCAATGTGTTATATCTTTCAGTGTTACAAATACACAAAGAAAATTAATAATCAGCGCTGTTGACGATAGGTTCGTCCGAAGTCAGAGCCTTTTGCTGAGCAACGACCTACCGATGTATTCTGTGAAATTCTCACCATGAATACTTAGGTGAAGTGAGCTTCTAGTAAACTGTCATCCCATACGATGCTAGGGAATTGACACCATTGACATAACTTTGCTTATTTTTCACAGTGAGATGTTTTACAGAATAGTACTACTGTCCTAGCACAGATGCGACGCACGGCTTAATTGTTCTTATTATTGTTGTTTGTTCGTTACTTAAGTAGTTATTTTTCCACTCTGCAATTGGCATTTAGTTTTTGTTTTGATTATTGTTGTTTTATTGTCATCTGCCAGTGTCGCGGGCGCATCATGGATTAATTTGTATTCATGTATTGTCAATGTCAATTAATGAGTGGTCTTTGGTCGTTGGCCCCGACATCAAGCAGTGGACAAAATTGTCAACATTTTATATGCTTTTTTTTGTCAAATGTCCCCTCCTGCTTTGGGCCGAGCGGAGGGAATGTCAGACTCTTACTGACTAAAACCTACCCGTGTTCCTTCCTTAGCACTTTATGTTTCGGGCCAGCGGTAAAACTTTCGGACTATCCCGCTGACCCCGCAGGCTTCGGCCCTAAGAGGCCCCTCCTCGATGCTGACATCTCTTTGAGGCGCGCTTGGAACACGCACGTGCCGCCCGGCACGGGCTTGGTCCTGATCGGACGGTGAGCTACCCATTACTCTCCGCCCGCAGGCCCGCGCCTACAGTGGCCGGGAGTCTTCACGCGGCTCCCGACGCCTGGAGCGTCTCCTGCCGGCGGCTGGGACGGGAGGCTCTCTCCCTGAGCCGTCCTGCCACCTCCTTCCCTAGCATGACTGCTTCGCAGAAGAAGGTGACTGCCTCCCACTCCCTCTCGCCCCGGACCATAGCTTGCACCAGGGCCGGGCGCGATAGGTCGCCACCGTTGCTGATAGCCTCTACGAGGACACGGCGGAGCTCCGCCCAAGCGGGGCAGCACCGTGTGCTCCACCGTGTCGTCTGGGCGATCCTGGCAATGGTAACACCTGGGCGTTTCCTCCCGCCTGATGATGTGCAGGAACGACGGTAACGGAAAGGACGGTAAGTGAGGGCGCCGTGGCGCCTCTCTAGCCACTCCTTAAAGAGAGGTCTTATCGCCGCTATCGCGGCGTGCCCTGCGCTGGGTTGCGACAGTCGCTCTTTCCATGCGGCCATCCGTCGGATCCTTCCGTCGCCGGAGATCCGTCCGCTCCCCAGGGATTTGCCGCGTAAGCAGAGTTTCCCCCCAGCGAAGTGCCTCCGCGCGCCACTCATACAGGCGCTAGTAGATCCCATGGCGGCAGTCCGGCGAGGAGGCTTGCCGCCTCGTCCGAGATCGTGCAGTAGCCCCGGATAAGCCTAACGGCTACCACCTTCTGGGGTGCATTCAGGTAGTGGGCGGCTCGCCGCCGCAGTGAACGCGCCCCCATCGGGGCCCCATACAGGGCCATGGACCGCACGACCCAAGCGTAAAGCCTCCGGCAGGAGGCATTTGGCCCCCTCAGCTTGTGCAAAAGCCGCTTGAAGGCGGCCCCGGCCCGTTCCAGTTTGGGGGCCACCGGCTGTCGAGGACGAGACCCAGGTATTTCATGGTCGTCTCGAGGCCGATGCGAACCCCTCCTTTGTTTTTTTTTGTTCCGAGGTGGAGAATTCTCATGGATGTCCGCCGCCCTGGGGCGGGCGACGGGGTCTGTCAGACTCTTACTGACTAAAAAGCACCCCGGTGTTCCATCTCACACCTACGCCAGGGGTCCGTCGCCCCTGGACCCATTTAGGGGGGCTGGAAGAGGGCGTTGTCCGCCCTCCGCCGACGCCCGGTGCGCCTGCTGCGGGCAGGGTGAGTGGACGAGATCTCCCTCTCCCTTTCCGCAGCCTCCTTCTGCGACATGACTGTTTCGCAAAAGGAAACCACCGCGTCCCAGGACTCTTTGCTGCCAACCATTGACTCGACCACGGCCGGCAGCGACAGGTCACTGCCTACTTATTTTATTTTAAGTACTTATTCGTCATAGTGTCACTTTTATTTCGATGTGTTTTTCATCTTGTTTTTATATCGGCACCTTGTTTTTATATTATAAGTGGGTAGTTTGGTTATCATATACTTAATATTTCTAATATTGTACTTTTGTGTGTTGTGCTGTCTTTTTGTGTGCGCCAAATAAATGGTTTATCTATCTATCTTCTACTTCTGAGACGAGGGCACGGCGCGGTTCCTCCCAAGCGGCACACTCTGCCAGCGTATGCCACGCCGTGTCCTCCCGGCAGTCGACGCAGTGGTGACACCGGGCGTCCGGCTCCCTGTTTATGCGACACAGGTACAGTCAACAAAGGAGATAAGTATACAGGAGCGTTGGATATAGTTGAAGTTTACTAAGAAACCGATGGATGTTCTCGAATAAAATTTTATTTTATTAATAGAAAACAAACAGCTCATTTATTAAATTAAATTTCAGTCCAGAACATCCACCGGTTTCTTAGTAAACTTCAACTATATCCGACGCTCCTGTATACTTATCTCCTTTGTTGACTGTACATCCCGAAGCAACCATGCCCCGAGAGCACCTGCGTCACCCGAAACGACAGGGAGCCGTGCCTCCTCCCGAGCCAGGGCTCGAGTACTGGCCGGACCGCCTCGATAGTGCTGAGGCCGGCGTTAGGGCGTGAGAGCCTGTCCCGCCATTCCGCCACCGGGACCTCGCGAAGCTGAGACCGACGCAGCTCCATATGGCGCTGCATCAGCCTTTCGCCTCGCGCCCGCGCTTCCTCGCGCCACCGGTATAGCGACGCGAGCACTTTCGCCTCCAGGTCCCAGGGCGGGGATCCAGCCAGTACGCAAGCCGCCTCGTAGGAGATCGTGCGATATCCGCGGACGACTCTGACGGCCATCGCTCTCTGCGGCTTCCGCAGGACTGCGATGCTACCAGCCGTCAGGTCAGTCGCCCAGATCGGGGCCCCATACAGGGCCATCGAACGCACGATTCCCACGTAGAGCCGCCTACAGACGGCGCTCGGGCCCCCCAGATTGGGAAGCAGCGTTGACAGCGCCCTAGCCGCGCCCAACAATTTGGGCGCCAGCCGCCGGAAGTGGGGGCCGAAATCCCACCGGCTGTCGAGCACCAATCCCAGGTACTTCATGGTAGACTCGACAGCGATCCGAGCCCCCCCGACCACTATGTGTAAGCCGGGCGGCGGCGCCCGCCGGGGGCCATGAAACACCATGGCCTCCGACTTGTTGAGGGCCACCTCTAGGCCCAGGCGACGTATGCGGCTCACCACCTGTGACACCGCAGCCGTCGCCAGCAACGCTGCCTCCCTGTGCGAGCTCCCCCGGGCAGTGACCAGCGTGTCGTCGGCATAACACGTCAGTTCCACGCCCGGCTGGAGCTCACCCCTCAGCACCCAGTCGTACCCGATGTTCCACAGGAGCGGGCCAACGACCCCTGTGGAACACTGCACGACATGCGGTGCTGGATTTCGCCATCGCGTCCCATGTAGGTGACACTCCTCTCCGACAGATAAGCACCAATGATGCGGCGGAGGTAGAGAGGCACCCGATGATACCGCAGTGCCTCCCGAATAGTATTCAAGGGCAGGGTGTTGAAGGCGTTGGAGATGTCCAAGGACACCGCCAAGAACACCTCGCCCCGGGCCACCGCTTCCTCCGCCAGGATCCTCACCCGCGACACAGCGTGAATGGTGGAGCGCCCCTGCCGAAAACCGAACTGGCGAAAAGTACGCCCCAACCGTGCCAATGCCGTCCACGAGGGCGGCCACCCAGCCGTGACCTCG